>CM055645.1:18637104-18852104 GCA_029378325.1 Elaeagnus macrophylla
AAAAAATGATTAAAATTTTCAAATTTATTAAAAATAATAAAAAATTTCACTTGTTTTTAAAGTTTTTTGAAAAAAAATCAAAAAATGGAAATCATTATCAAACAATTTGGAGGTAATTTCTGATTTTTTTTTAAATCACTGAATAGAAATTATTATCAACACATTTGTGATTATTTTTATAAAAAAAAATTAAAAATTATAAAATCAATTATTTAATCATAAATCAAAATCGTTATCAAACATGCCCTTTATTTTCCAAAAACATGTTTTTCAAATCAGAGATTCAAACATATTTCTCAACTCATAGATTTATTTGATGTAAACAAAAAACCAAAAATCAGTCGTCCATATCAGTTTATAAGTTTCCATTGCTTCTTTTTTGTAAAACTATCATTTTGTTTGAAACGTTATGTTTTTTTTTAATTGTATGTGGGTTTTATGGTATGTTAATGCAAACTTGAAAGGTAAAGTAAAATAAGTTTTTTTTCTTTCTAAAATAAGGTTAAATCTGCTTAATTTATTTTATTTTTACAACATAGATTAAATATTTTCCTTGAAAATTATAAATCCAAAATTTTCAGGTATTGTGTTTTAAAAAGCTCTCATTGACGCGTGACGGCAACAGGTTGTTCACCTGCATAGATACAATGTCGTCTTCTTTAATTTCTTCGATCTCATTTAAATTAATTATTCAATCTCTATTAACCCAACAATTTAATGTTGCATGTACGTACCATAACATTTAATAAAAAATTCAACCGCCATAACAGAAGAATATGTACAATAAATATATTTCTAAAATTAAATGAAACCAACAACGTTTATATTTAATAATGATTTGGATATAAATTTTGGGTCTGTCGATGGAGATAATATCATTGTCAAATATAGACATAGTGAAGGAAACAATTAATTTTTAAGGGTAAGCCATATCCATAATTATTCCAAATGTAATGCATTTAATAGTTTGGAGAAGCAATAAGGTATAATTATAAATACCTTTGTGAGGATCACACTGGCCTGTGACGTTTGCAAATGACAGCCCAATAAAGACCTACTTTAATTTCTGTAGAATATTGTTTAGAGATTACAGCATGTGTATTGTGTAATTCTTATTGATTGACATACTATTTTAAACCAAAATTTAGATACCTACCCTTTATAAAGCAAAAAAAAAAAAAAGAGTAATTATATGTCTACTACACACAAGAGAAACAACACCATCAACATGTCCATTTTTTATTGGTGTTCAAATACAAGTCCATTATCAAATCAAGTGGAACTTGCAATAATTTATAAAATATTTAATTTATTAAGAATTCCAAAAAATATATATAATTTAGATTTGAGCATGCTTATAAATAAGTTGTTAATTACTTTAAAGTAATAACCGAGATGAGGCTAATTTTTGAAGGATAAGTCACTCAAATATTTTATGACTCATCTATATTATTACATAGTCTCTAATTTTCTCACTCATACTTAAATTTAATCTTTGTTTTTCTCCCAAAACTAGTACATACTATGATAGCACCGAAATTATTCTCCACCGATCACAATATCTGTTGGTTTAACAATGTAACGAGCGATTGTTTTTCCAAAAAAAAATCATTGCATTTATCCTACACTTCAATAAAATGAAATATCAAATCAACATGAACAATAAATAATTTATAGCTTATGTATTATATATATTTATATTATTATTATTTTAAAATAATTATTATATATTTATACAATAAATATATTTTAGGAAAAATGAAATTAGGAGTTCATTAAAAGCAAAGTGAATAAAAATTCATTAATTTTTAGATAGAGTCTTAAAAGTCTAATAATTATTAAAAATAATACTAAAAGTTCGAAATTTTTAAAATTATAAAAAACTTGTCCACGTGGTTCTTCTTATTATATGTCATGTAGACAAAATTATAATAATTTTAAAACTCTCACGCTTTTAGTATATTTTTTTAATAATTATTAAACTTTAATACTTACTGAAATATAAATAATTTTTTTATACATTAATTATAATTAATGAACTTTCATCCTATGTATTAATATATTATTATATTGCAATAGAAGAGAATTGGTTATATATTTGTATTATTTGGTCACACACCTTTATTTTAATGGCCATTTATGACAGGACAGCGTGCTTTACTTGCCGTGAACTATATTTATCATTTATCAACTTCAATTAGTATCTTTTTCTTCTCGAATATACGGATTAGTAGTAAAACCGTAAAAAAGTGAATATATAGTAGTTTTATTATTATTAATTTATAATTTTATACTTATTTTTATTACATAAATTATATTGTGACACGTAATAAAATTATTTAAAAAAAAGAGAATTAATTTAATTTTTTAGATAATTTTACTATGTTCCTTAATATGATTAAATAATATAAAAAAAATACAAATTTACGTGACCTTAATATTCATATATTATTAATATACATGCAACCAATAGTAGATAGTCTAGTTGGTAATACAATTGAATTCATGCACGAAATCATGGATTTGAGAGGTGAAAAGATATGTAGTAGTTACTAAGACCTCTTTGATAACAATTTTTGATGCCAACCATCGTCTGATACTTTCAATATCAGCGTTGATCTAAGTGAATGAAGAAAAATGGACGTCACTCTATCTCCCTCCCATGGAGTTATTTTTGTTCAAATATATATATATATATATATATATATATATATATATATAGGGGTGTCCAAAAACCGAAGAAAACCAAAAAATCAGACCAAATTGAACAGTTTAATAGGTGGACCGGTCTGATCCAGTTTGTTATTGTCCAAACTATTTGACTAACAGTTCGGTCCGATTTTTCAAAATTTCAAACCGAACTGAACCTAAAATTTAAATTATTTTTCATATATTATTAATATATATATATATACACCGAACGAACCAAGGTTTTATATTAAAAACCAATAACCCAGTAGCTGCTGAAATTCCTACCTCGCGCGAACCCTAGAGAGCACCGCCTGTCGTCTCGCCAGCCAGCCTTAGTGCTGCGCCCTGCCAGCCCTCGTCCCGTGCCCCACCAGCTAGCGTTCTGCTGCCTCGACGCTCTCATCCCGCGCCCCGCCAGCCAGTGTCCCGAGCCTCGCCAGCCCCCATCCCTTGTCCCGCGCCCCGCCAGCCAGCATAGCGCGCTTCGCCAACCCCCATCCCCCGTCACGCACACCGCCAGCCGTTCAGGTTCTCCGCCAGCTCCCCGTCCCTCGTCCGGCCATGGAAGGAAGTCAAGGAAGAGGTAATGAAATTAATGGTTCCAGTTCCATATCAATTTTTTTTGTGTCGCGGTTCCAGTTCCAAATTAATGGTTGCAGTGTAACTGATTTAACAGTTTGGAAAATATGTCATGACAATGTCAAATTATAATTTATGCTCTGTTGAACTATGATTTTTCTGTCATGGTATTTTTTTTTTCATTTCCTTTAGCAGTGTTATCTCAGAAAGGTATGTTTCATGAGCTTGACTTAACCTAATTTAGAATTGAGATTATTGTCGTTAAGTACTAGGCTAGCATAAGAATATATAATAAATTATAGTTGTTACATATTTAATGATATGTAGTAAATAGTTTAAAAAATTATTTTTGTATTAAAAAAATAAAAATAAAAACCGTTAACCAAACCGAACCAAATCGGACAAAATCGTTCGGTTTTAAAATTTTATTAGTTAATCGGTTCGATTCGATTTGTTTAAATTAATCTATTCGGTTCGGTTTGATTTTTTTATTTATCAAAAACGGACCGCGGACACCCCTAATATATATATATATATATATATGCAATAAATTTTTAGTAATATACAACAAATAGTCGAAGAGGAATAATAATAACACTTGTTAACGCACTCTTTCAAGGGACGGTTCAAGAAGTACTAAGGCCTAAGCCAAAATATATAAAATTAAACTCTTAATATTTTATTTCTATTTTTAGGAGAGTCCAAATGCATAGTTAAATAAGGAAATTAGTTGTAGGATAACCCGAATGCCATAAATGAAAAAGTTTTCCATTTCGCATCTTCAAATATAATTTTACAAAATTTGGAAACTGTATAATGGCTTCCGTTATGAAATTATTGAGATATGCATATACTGGATATTTTTTGAGGTACTCATTCGGTATCAACCTTTTTCTGACATACAGGAACAAAGTCAAATTCAAGTAGGCTTGTTTGACCAAAAAAACAATTTAAGTAGGCTTGAAAAAAGTTTGATTCAATCCAATGATGCAAAAGTGGGTCATAGCTATTTGGTTCTATTTTTATTTTTTTTTGTTATAAAAATAACACAAATTAATAACCCGATTCTTATTATATATTATTAATTTCATAAAAATCCCAAAAGTCCATCGTATTATTTAGAATTTTCCATCATTCACAGACATCTCTTTGCTCCATTAAATGATTCATATACTGCACGCAGCCAGGCTCTGCATTGCATTGCCCATTTACTACATTCATGCCTCCCTCGCATTCCCGTTACTTTTCACATTTTTCTTTTACTAAGTTCATGTTTTATAGCCGTTCCAATTTTAAGATTAATTCCTTAACTTTGTAATTATAAATCCTAATTTATAATGATTTGAACAGGTTTATAAAAATTCCCTTCACAAATTTTCATTAATTAGATTGGGTTTAACTTTTTTTTTTTTTGGGTATTGCACATAATTTCCACGTTAACCATTATTTCAGAAAAATAAATAAATGTACTGGTGGAAGGGTTTTAATTGGAAAAGAACTTCTGGCTGTGACTCAAACAGTAAAGTGAATTAGCTGAAGGAGTCAATTAATTATTAAATCAATAATTCTTAGGTCAAAGAGATAAAACATGGAATGTAGACATGTCTTTCTACGTTCATAATTCAAAATGGGATCGATGATCAGTATGTATGTGTGGTGACGTTTACTCCACAAGTCCTTTGTCTTATCCAAAACAAAATGTAACAGTACGTTTTTGTGAAATTTTAATTTTTAAATTTTTATTATTCAATAAATTACTAAGAACTTAATAATAAAAACATATTAACATCTAAATAAAATACATATAATATTTTATTTCATTAAATAAAAATAAAACACATACTTATAATTATAATAAGAAGCATTTTTTTATATTCAAGAAATTTTCAAGATTATAAATTCTTAAGTTTCACAGTAAAAGTTGATAAGATTAAGGTAATATTTTTATTATTATTTATATCTGTCCCTTTTAAATTGAAGTCCTAGATTCGCTACAGTACTTATGTGACATTCTTAATGGATAATAGTGGGAGTTAACTTGGATTTTAAATATATCGGAAGTAAAAAAAGAGGTTATAATTAAATAGTTATATGTTAGTGATCAATGAAGAATGACACTGCATTAAAAAGTAAGAACCAATTTATTCAAAGTGTTAATTGTTTTAATTTTTTTTTTTTTTAAGTTTGCATTTATTGTGGATTTAATTAGCTTAAGTTATTACATCAACAATATATCCTACGGTAGCATTCGCCCAATAATTTTGATAGAGTCTACTCTGTTCGTTTTTGAAAGTTACGCGAGAAAAAGAGATGTCACTCGAGTTATGACCATCACTCAAATACTGAATGACGATATCAGTTGAATTTTATTTTTGAAGTTTAATTAATGATTAATATTCTATGCTTCTTAATTCGTTCTATTATTAAGACTGCACTTCATATAAAAGTCTATGGAACTTTGGATAATTCATTAGATGCATTAATTTAGAGAATTACTTCAGCTGGCCATAATGAAACGTAATTATATAAATGATAAAACGGCATTATTGTGTTTTTAGGTAAATCTCAAAAAATAGCACAGAACTATTAGAATAACGTAACATAATGTGTGTGTGTATTGTATACAATTAATTTTGTATTTTATGATCAATTTAATTATGTACATAATGTACATGCTATTTTAGACACGAACTCAATTTAAATCTAGACGCATCAATAGTAATCAAATATAATGAATGCAAATAAAACTTCTCTTTCAAGTTTCATGAACCTATCAAACTATAAACTTAATTAAATGAACTTACAATTTTTTGAAAAGAAGCTGTGACTAGGGGTGGCAATTTGTGCTATAGCTCGATTGACCGAATCGAACCCGAATCGAATTAAAAATGGGCTTGTTTCGGCTCAGCTCGAATAACACGAATAAATTTAGGCTGGGTTAGGGCTGGGTTAGGGCCAGCCCATTAACCCGAACTAAAATAAAATTAAATTAAATTTTAAATAAAAAATAAAAAATACTATATTAAAATTAAAATAATCTTTCATTTCTTTTAATACTTCTCTTTTATGATATATTAGTTATTTTTTTTCCTTTTTCTTTTGAAAAATAAGCTGATAATGAATAAATAGTTATAATTTATTCATTTTGTCACAATATTATGCTACATTCTTTGATGTTAATGCATTTAGCATTTAGCATTTAAATCTACCTAACTCTTTAAACAAAAAAATAATAATATTTATATTTAATTTAAATTAGTATTATGAAGTTTCTATTTTTAAATTGATACTTGTGTTATGCTATTCTCTTTTCTACTTGTTCCTTGTCTTGAGACTTAGATATTATGTAATAGTCAAAATTTTGTTCTTGTGTATATAAAAAAAGTTATGTTATCGTGTAACATTTTAATTTACTTTAACTGTTCAATTTTTAATAAGTATATTCATTTAATCTACTCATCTCTATTTATTTTGTTTAATAACTAGAATAAATTTTATTTAGATTTAATAACTCTTTATTCTAAATGTGAGTTTTTATGAGGGCATGTCGACTTCTAACTTTTACATGAGTATGATTTAATGCATTTACTCATTGCCAAATTAATTTAGTAATTGACTTTTTGCTTTAATAATTAATTTTTTATTATATTTATATATATATTTTTTATTTTTGATGTAATTTTATTTGAGCTTTAATTATTAAACATATTTTTTTTAATAAAAAAAGTCATATTAACTAAAATATATATATAATTAACAATTCGGGCTAGTTTGGGCCAGTTTGAGCCAGCTCGTTTGTGTTTGGTTTGGGTTCAAGCTCACATTTGCCAGCTCGAATTAAATTTGAATTGAGTTAGGGTTGAACCAATTTGGACTGGGCTAGCTTGGGTCAGCTCGAACTAGCCCAGCTCGCACGAATTGACACCCCTAGCTGTGACTTAATAGTATAAATCCATATAGCCATATAATGATGTAAAAAGTGTGAGATTTGAGTTTTAATTACGGGTGTATGAGTTGCATTGTTATTTAAAAAGATAAATTAAAAAAATTATTGCAAAGGTATGAAAAATAATTAAACATTAATTTGAAAATACAAAGTGATTCTACCAATGTTTCCATGTTTTCATCGTAAATAAAAGTGAATTTTATCAACAACAACAAAAAAAAAAAAAAAAAATGATAACTTTGCCTTTCTTATGCCAAGCAACAAGAATTTACGTTTCAATTTAGTTTGAATCCAGAAAACAACCAATTACATTCAATAAAGCATGCAAGATAATGAAACAAAAGGACAAATTAGTGGTACCTCGAAGGAACACGATACCTAAGTGAGCCATGAAAGATGAAATGAAAGCTATTTATAAAATGAAAGGTGAAAGAGAAGATAATATAGTGTATTGGAGACTTTAGAGAGTATCCAAACAATTAATTTAATAATACATTTATAGTTAATTAAGAGTTTGGAGCAAGAGTATCATAATAGGGATTAATCCACCAATATAATGGGCTAAGTATTTTTTTCAAACAAAACCTATGATTTAAATTTTAACAAATGAAGTCTTTTTTTTTTTTTTTTGTTAATAGAAAATCTCATTAATCAAAATCCTAAAGTACAATAAGTAGTAAATTCTCGTTTGAGATACATACCCAAACATCAAAAAGGCACATCAAAGAGAAAACTAAATCTTTAGGAGAAAAAATGTAAACAAAGTCATATATTGGTGGTAAAACCTTAGCATTCAAAAGCTTTCTCAACCGACTAACCTCCATCAACAATAATGAGTTGTCAAGTCGATGCAAAGAATTGTACTCCAAATAACAATATACGTCCCTGCTGCTAAACTTCAAAATCTGATCACTTAGAAAACTCACAAACATTTGAGATATTTCTACGACCCAGATAGCAACAACAGAAACAACCAAAATACAATCACAAATAATAACAGATAACAACAAAAAATCACCTACAAGCTTTAAACACATAAAGCTGTAGGACAGGATCATACACACAAAACAAATAAAACTATTAAAATAGTAGAAAAAATAAAATAAGAAATCAAAAACTAACAAAAAAACCTCAGTGGAAAACACCAGTGGTGGAGCCAAGCTTGGCCCACTGACGGTGGCAGTAGAGCAGGTGAGGGCTGTCGGATCAAAACAACGCTGTCGCACAAGCCATTCCTTCACTCAGGCTCACACTAAACTCGAGCCAAGCAGCCACCACTGCACTGATGCTACCAAAGAAACCGCGCGCTGAAAGGGAAACCAAAACACCACCACAGCCCCTCCCAATCACCTACAGCAACTGAAGAAAGGGTCGCAACGATCACCGGGAGGAGAGCAAAAACCAAATATCCACGCAAGAAGAGCAAAACAAAAGCACCGCTCAAAAAACCAAACCCAAAGACTGGCCGACGGCCAAAACGGCCCGTCGTTGGCCAACCACCAACATAAAAAGGAAACACTAAGGAGAAACGAGAGAGATAGCACCCTTCGAACAGTTACCATGTGGAAATCTTCATTGGAGGGTAAAGTCTTTTAACTACTAATTTATAATTAAGAGTATCACGTAAAGAAGAATGGAGGGTTATGAAGTTACTTATGTTAAGTAGATACTATAGTTACTAATCATTAAAGATGGTAAAATGGAGAGAGCTCATCCATGTGATTCTAATGCCACTAATTTTGTAATTTTTTTACCTTTATAGTCTCTATTTTTAATATTTTAAAGTCTGTAGTTTTTATTCAAACATGATGCTTACAGAAAAGTGCTCAAAAAGATATAAAAAATTTCATAAAATATAACATTTACAAAAAGAATTGATAAAAAAAATAAAATATTTTACTGTTAAATTAAGTTTTAAATTGTTAAAATAAAATAACAATTTTGTCTTCATGAAATTAGCTTTAGTATTATTTCAAAAAATTTTATTAATGAAACAACATTTTACTATTTAACAAGTGATTAAAGTGCATCATGTTTGCAGAAAAATTGACCTAAGTATCCATTGTAAAAGGAAAGTTATTAAAAAGTCCTAATGATACAAACAAGATGACTTTTAAGGTACTTAATCCTATAAATAAATCATTTCCACTATTAGGATTTATGGCTGCTTTAATATTGCCATTCACTTTTATAATACAAATTGAGAAAAATGTTACACAAGTCTTTTAAATTAAATTATTTATGTCGTTTAATTATTAACAATATTATTTAGTCCTTTAATTTTGTAAAAAGAATCAATTAAGAATATATTATATTATTTTAATGATTACTATTAAAATAGTAATATTTTTATGTCAAGTGAATAAATATCATTAAAACACGAGTCTTTAATAATATTAAAGTTAAAATTAATATTAAAAAATTCACAAAATATTCGTTTTGAATATTTGTTAATTTTTACTATTTTATTTATTATTTTATTGATTTTTAATTTTTATTAATAATTAAAATATATATTTAAATAACTTTTTATTTGAATATTATTATTATTAATTTTTTTCTTAAACAATTTCATATTAAATTTCACTTTTATACTTATTAAAAACTCATATTTAATTTTGTTTTAATTACTTGATAGAAAATAATAATATTTTAATTAAAAAATTATTAAAATAGAATAGTTTATTCTTAATTGACAATTTTTATAATATTAAAAGATTAAATTATATCATTTTTAATTTAAAAAATTAAACGACACAAATAACCTAATCTTATATTACATCTCACCCGTACAAATTTAATTGATACCTTTTTAAGAAGTATTATTGTTTTTAAATGTTCACCCTAATTATTATTTAGTTAATATGTTTAAAGAAGCTCTAATATTTTGCATACATAATGGCAATCATATCCGTGTGTTTATAATTATACCATCGGTCCAGCAAGTGGGGCAGTTGTCGACGCAGCCACAGAAAAATCAGACCATATATAAGACAAATAATGGAGCTTTAATAACAAAGTACCCACTTCTGTATTGAGGCCCCTGAAATACTTTATGAAATTGTCAAAGTAAAGTTAGAGAGTATATTGATATTAATTTGAAGCTTCTACAATCAATTAGGGGTTGAGAATGGACTGCCTCTTGAATGCTTTGTATACTTCTTTAAATGTCTTTTTTCACAGGAATAGGTGTTGTTGGTGAATGGTTTTATTTTGTTATATTTGATCCTTGTTTCTTTTTGTAGTAGCTGGTAGGACTTAGGAGACAATAACTTTTTTTTTCCTCACCCTGTGAATTACAACACTAGGGCTTTAATGAAGAAAGAGTTTCAAGCTCTTTTATTTTCTTAATTAGTTTGTATGCATTGAATACATTTCAAAAGTAGTTCCAAGACCTAGAGATTAAATTTTTTTTTTTTTAAATGTATTGCACAATGGCTAAAAGAAATTTCCAAAAAAACTTATCTTTTTTATCAAAGAAATATCCAAAAAACTTGACCAAACAAATTTCAAAATAAGTGCTTCCTGATTATTGATGATCAAGCCCATTTGGAATCAGATGATTAATAAGATGGGCTGGATTATTCAATTCCTATTTGGTTGGACTTGTTATTTCAATTGTCGTTGAGTAAGAGGATATCTACATTGGGCTCTAACACCTAGGTAGGCCCAATTTATTTTCAAAGAAAGCCTAAATGTATTTGTAAAAATAATTTCTATTAGTGAGTAAAGTAAAAGATAATTTTATAAAATCCCCAGTAAAACTGCGTGATTTAAGTAAGCTTATATATAGTGAGAAAAAAGTAATCACTTATGAATATTAAAAAAAAGACTATATTTAAACTCACATTATTCATTTATATTTCTATAAAAATTAAGAGATTGAGATGAACTCATTCTACCATGTGTTAATGGTCCGTTGTTTTTGTAAAAATTGTGCAGAAAGCTTGTAAATTCTTTCTCTAAGATTCCTTTGCATGCAACATCTCACATTTGTATTCATGTATTTCAATATTTCGAAACACTAGAGCTCATTTTTCCTAAATTCATGAGAAACTGGTCTGGAGTAGGCTTCAAAGTCATACCATATATAAACAAGAACCCTTGAATTTGATTGTCCCTTATGTAATCACCAAATAAATTGGTGGGAAAAAGGGGAAAACAAACTTCCAATTATAACTTGAGTCTTCATATTTTCGATCCAAATATCTAAAGATATGCACTCGATATACTGTTTGTTCATTCAAGAAAGACTTTTGATACTAAGCATGAATATGATTGATTATGTTGGGTCATGGATAATAGATCCAAACTCCAAAGCAAAATTTCCAAATTTTGAATTTTTTTTATATTTTGACCAATTGGTGTTTCTTTTAGGCCCCATCCCACCATATGAGTATTGAATCAGTTCTCTCAGTTAATTACTTGCTGAAATGGTCCACCTTCCTTATTGACTCTTCCTAATTATAATTGGTTGAAACTTAAAAGAGAAATAAAAAATATCTCAAATTTGTGAGGTATCATAAGTTAGAATAATATTATTTAGTAAGTATAATTAAACTCATATAATAATATTTAATAAAAAATTATCACGTTAATTATGATAATAATATATATTGGTTGCTCAAACTTAAAAGCATGGCATAACAAACAATGAGCTTCTCAATATTCTAGTATAAAAATCCCATTTGAACCCACAAAGGTCAACCCTTCATAGTTCAAATCTCTCTATCAATCAATATTTTTACTTTTCTTCGCACGTTCTGCTCTCTCTCAATCTATTAATTTCCTTTTTCTCATCGGCCTTGGTTTTTCTGTTGCAATTTCTTTTAAGTCTATATGGCCCACTTTCAGATTCTACATAATACTTTCCCTTTTTTTCTAATATTTTAATAAACTCTTTCACTTATAAATTATTATTTGGAAATTAAAACTCCTCTTAACTATTGGCAAAGCCAAAAATCTTCTCTGTCTCTACCCAATTCTCCTTTTTCATCATAAATTCAAATGGAGGACTCTTATCATTCATCTATGTGCAAAGCTGTTGTTTCAAAGGAAATCAAACAAGCTAGTGGCTGTAGTGAGGAGAGTGGTTGGACTACTTACTTTGAAGACTTCTCAAACAATAACATTAATAATAATGATGATGATGAAGATGATGAACAAAGTCTTTGTTTCAGTTTTGATAGTCCTTCTTTGGTTTCTGATGCTGCTACTAAAGGTTCTTGGAGTAATATTTCCAACAATAAACATGTTAATGTTTCTTCAATAGGAGGAGGCTCATGTTCATCACCCAATTATAAGTCCCCAATTAGATTGACTTTCAAGAAAACAAGAAGTAGAGAAATTTCTCTTGATGATTCTTTGGAAGACACTGCCAGTTCTCCTGTTAATAGTCCCAAGGTACTTCTGGATGAAACCATCTCTATGTTTTTTTTTTTCCCAACTTTTTTATGTGATGCCTTAATTCTTTTCTAGTATTTGTTATCTATAACAATCTTTCACTTATATATAGATTTCTGATCTGAGACCTGTTGGTAAAAGAACTCCCAGAAAGTCTGATTATAATCACATTGATGATAATTATCAGGTAATAAGATTTGTGTCCATTCTACCTTGTTCTTCACTACTAGTTCTAAATCCAAGCGACTCTGATATTCTAATTTATTGAAAGTTTACAAAAATTGGTGTGTAAAACACCCGAATATGTATAAAATATTTTTGATGCTTGGTATTATAAAAGAGTCTATGTAACCTTTTTTTGAGTTACAAGTTGAAGTAACACAAAAGTTAATTTAAAAAAAATTGATAATTGGTTTACTTCATAAGACTGTAAGAGACTACTCTAGGTGACATATATTTTGAAATTGTGATTTTGCAGGAGAAAGGTGGCAATATTTCAGAAGTGCAGGCAGAAAAAACAAGTAAAATAGAATTCGATGGAAAAAGTGACGGCATAGACTTAAAGAATAGAGGGTTGTGCTTAGTTCCTATGTCAATGCTAGTAAAATATCTTGGTTAAATTCACATCATTTCTCTTTGTCTCTCTTAATATTGTGTCTATGAAAATCTATTCATAAAGTATGAACAAAAGTTATGTTAATATGTCATTGTTTACAAATTTTCTGTTAATCTGTCCAAATACTTAACGGATCTGGATATGATATGTTAACAAAAGCATGCAATATCATATTCCATACATGTGTGTGCTTCCATTTAAATGAATACAATTTTAATTAACTAATATATGAACCTATGATATAATACATATGAAATCTAATCAAATTAACATGAAGTTAGTAATCTATCAAATAGAAAAAACAGACTAGAGTTTGGTATATTTGAAAGAAATCAATCTCAATAACCAGCTAGCGAATTCTAATGTCCTCTCAAGAAAAAGAAGAAAGAAAAAAAAAAAAAAAACAGCTTCCAATGGGTACTATTAAACTACAATTTCATTGGTAATGATTTGAAAAACAAATGCCGAATTAAACCAACTTGAACTTGTCTATATAGAGTCTTAATTATATAATATAATCAAAAGTTTTAAAATTAGAAAAAATAGTTAATCTGAAAGAAACTTATTTTCCTCCGAGCCAAAATATGTTGTACGTAATTTTACTTTTGACCTTATATTATGAAACAATGTTATATATATAAGCTATTTTTACAGAGTTTTATATATATACAATTTTGTTGCGTGTGTATTGAAAGAAATAAGAAGATGAGTATACGAAAGAAGTACAATAAATTAACCTGATAATGAAAAATGTGTATAGTTATAAAGGCTTGACAAAAAATCATAGGCTTTTCTTCTTCCTTACTCTTCATTCTGCTCAATCTAAATTAATTTCTAATAGCCATATATAAATGTACATTATCAGGATCACAACAAAATCTAAAAGGTTGTAGGTTCCATTGACCCTCGATTATATATTAAATTATGATGAGAATATATATTAAAATTAAAGGAAAAAGTAGATTGATAATTTTAATTATTGATTATTCATCATCTCCAACCTCTAGCAGGCCATTCATTGAAAAATGCAAGAATAAGCTAGGCCCCTCCATGTGCACAAGTATTTAAAGCAGGGTTAACCAGAAGACATTCATCATCTAAAACTAAATTCTCACCATTCAATCTTTTGGTTTTGTCTACGTACTACATTCCTCTCTTTATATATACACTCTTGTTTATTATCTACACCAGCAGCTCCATTTGTATTATAATTCTTTAGCAATTCAATTAATTAGGTGATCACCAACCATATGATAGCCCAGTTTTGTTGTCAATTGAACTACATGTAAAGTAGTAAAAATGTATGTAATAGTTATTAAAAAAAAAGTGAGTGTTACACCATCTTTCTTCCGATAAGTTTTTTTTTTTTTTTTTTTTCTTTTTAGCAATTGATTTGGGAGGGCGTCAATATTAATCAATATTCATTAGCAATTCAATTAACCTTTTAGTTTTTAAATGCCACAATTTTTTAAATACTTTTAAAAATAACATCTACCCCTTTTAGCCATGCATGTTTTTTTTTTTTTTTTTAAGATGACATATATATTCTTTTTGAACAGATGTCACATATGTTCTTTTTTTAGTAAATAATATATATTTTTTTGGACAAATGTCACAAATATTTTTTCCTAATATTTGGCACATATGTTCATTTTTTGTAGTGACACGTATGATGCCACATTTTTTTTTCTTCCTATTATGTAACATATGATTTTTTTTTTAATATGACATATGTGACTTTTTTTTGGACAACTTTCACTCTTTCTTAAGTAAAAATTGTTGAATTATACTGAAAAATTTATATATTTAATTAAATATAAATATAAAAAATACATCAACTAAAATAAAGAAAAAAATAGGAAGTAGAGTACTACAAAACCGGTTAAAAAATAGGTGTTGAAACCAAAAGAGAAAAAAGAAGAAGAAAAAAAAGAAAGAAAAAGGAGAACACAATGTGCGTGCTGGGGGAGTAATTTTCGGAGATAAAATAATTCAGCTGTATTACTAAGATATATGTATGAGATTATAAATTTAGGGTGATAAAAATATATATAATGATTATTAAAATTTTTTAACGACAATCTTTAATTTTAAATTATTATTGATATTTTTAAATATAAGTATAAATTCAAATAGATGAAGAAAAATGGGGCCATATACTATCTTCTCCGTAGAGGTTTTTTTTTTTTCCAAAAATAAAAAAAATTATTTAGGTGATCAATTACATAGTTAATTAACGATCTCTAATGATGTGATATAGTTTGTAGCCTTATTATTAGATTAAAGACTTGAAGTAGAGTCGATCAACTAACTGAAATTTGGTTGCTTTTCTTTAATTATATATTGAACAGATTCAATTAATTCAAAGTCAATTTACATAAGAAGAAATCAGCAGGCTATAAAAAAGGACTTGCTTTACCTCAAACACTTGATTTCTTTCTGACTTTTACATACAAAGGACAGTCAATTAATTTGGGTTTTCTTCAATTCTTCTAGATAACTGAGATCTAGTAGTTATTTCTATTACAAATCTAAAATTCCATGTTAACTGTCTGGTTAGGTTTGTTTTTTAACCTAATTTTAATAGAAAAACTTGCATATGAATAAGACATGTCAGCTTCATCTAAATGTGATCTAATTTTCCATGAGTAGTTCCCTTTTACATAATTATAGTTACGTCACTTCTATGGAAAAACTAACATATAAAATTGAAAACTAGTTATACATGTCACCGGTTTAATTTGATAGGTTTGAATAGAAATCAGTTTAATATTCATATTTATATACTTTCTCACTTTCAAAATTTTTTATAAAAAATTAAACTTTATTTTAAATAAAAATACGAAAAATTCACCAACACTAAAAAAAAAAAAAAAAAAAAAAAAAAAAGGTGAACGTTTTTTGATAACCAAAAAAGAAAAGAAAAAAGAAAAAAAAAAGCAATTTTCATAGTCGTAAGTCTCTCATTGATTTATCCCTTTCAAGCCATGAAATATGCCAATTCCCCCCCCCCCCCCTCCACTTGTTTAAAAAACTTTCTATGTTGTACATACATTTGAAAAATACAAATTTTGCTAAGCTTCAATAAATTTAGTAACAAAAGGTTATCAAATAATTGGAATATCATGCTACATGAACTCTACTCACCAACATGTTTTAAATGAAGTTTATCATTGGAACACATGTTCACATTTGAGCATAAATTGAGTTGGAGATTAAAAATATAAAACATTGTGCAAAGGGTTATAAACGAAAATTTCCCTTTTTTAATCTCAATCATTTATTAGTGAAAATTAACTATTATTAATTTGAAATATTTCTTCAAATATTTGCATAATTCTAGATATTGGATTAAAAACATCGTAATAGATATTAAACACATAAAAATATGCATACAAGATTTTCCTATAAAATATTAGTGGATTAAAGTGATAGTGACGAATTTATAATACAAATTACAAAGTCTTTTTATGTTTATTTGGTTTAATTATATGTCATAATTATTTTTATACGTAAAATTTCATTTTTAACCTCTTAAAAAAAAGATATGTAAATTTTTCTTAAAATGTATATGAATATATGTTTTTTTATTAAGCGATTTAAAAATAAAAACAACTTAATAACGAAGTCATTTACACATCATAAGATATTTATTTTTTCACTAACTAGCACGTTATTAAATTCAATTGATTGACAAAAATAAGTGCAACAATTATTGCAACTATCATACTTCTTATACGAAATTAGTCATGTGCTCGGTGCATCCAAGTAGAAACTTCCAAGACTATTCATTTATTCATATTTTAGTTCATTTCTTAGACTTTTTGAATGAGAGAGAGAACATAGCTCTTATTCATGTATAACCCGTGAAGAAAATTTAGAAAACATATGGAAGACATTTAGCCCGTGAATATAATAAAAAAAATTTGAATAATTTGATCTTGACAAACTAAAGATTAACATCCTAAGGAATTGAACATTATTAATCTCTCCTTACCGCAAATTTAGCTAGTTCTAATTAATATCTGTTACTTCAAAATAAATCACTTTTATGTTTGCCGGCCTTCAACAACCTTTTATATATATATATTGAGAATTAATAGGCCATTTTATTTAATTTATTGCTGCAGAATCTTTCACAAAAATATCATGAAGCCATATTGGCTCAGTCACAATTCAAGTAATACAATCCTAACATTTAGAACTATACTTTGCTAAGCTATGGGCAGTAAAATTGGCACTCTTAAGACAATGACGACAAATAATAAAATTAGCAAAAGAAAATAAACTATGAATATCTTCAACAATTACACCTTCTTCTGACATCATATGCGTGTTGAACAACCTTTTATAGAATTAGACTTAGATAAATTTACTCAAAGAATAAAATCCAACGACCTAATCTTTGAATTATATTAAAATATTTCATTTTGACTTTGTAGGTTCTCAAATAAAATTTTATTATCGCCTATAAGTAGATAGTCCAGTTAATTTGAGTACTGTGCGTAAGATCGTACTTTTGCTAGACAATAAGGACACGAATTCGAGGCTTGAAACTAGCGTCCTAAGGTTGAGCCTAAACACGACTTTAAGCACTCTTGTAGTTGACATTGACAAATCAACCAAATTTCAAATAATTTGGAGGTGTGACAATAGCTTTAATTCGATGAGGTTTTTTTTGACAAAAAAAAAATAATAATAAAATTTTATTGTCAGGTGCATATTGAGAATATATTATTGAATGAGAGTTTTTTTTTTTTTTTTTTGTATTTTTTTGTTTTGGTCTCGTCAGGTGCTTATTGAGAATATGTTATTTATGTAACTTGAGCATTGCACCGTAAATTTGGTCTCGTTTTTATAGACTAGAAGTGCTCAACTTTTTTATGGCCAATGGACTAAAAGCCTAGAAGGGTGGCAACTATCTAACCTAAAATTATTACGAGAAAAATGGTCAATTTATATAATAGTGAGAATAAATTTTTGTTTTGGAATATTTTTTAAAATTTTCCAAAATAGTAACATTTTGAAAATTTTCTACTTTAAGACCTTTTAGAAAACTTTCCAGGTAAAATAGTAATTAATTATATTATTAAAATCTATGCAATATTTATTGTTTTATATATATGATTCATGTTTTAATGAATCACAACTTTCTACATCAATTATTTTACGTATAATGATATTCTAAATATTAATGTAATATTAGTATAATAATTTTGTTAAAAAGTACAATTGCCCGATACTAAATAATAGAGCAAGCAATCCAATCAGTAAAAACTACTAACTCATATATTCTAAGAGTAATTATTCTCAATTAAGTTAAAATATAAGCACTATTAACGACCAACAAAAAAAAACTAACATAGATGTTATCATGTGATCATAATTGATCAACTGGATAATGAGCTAACTTTACTAGGTTCATGAATGAGGAGTACAACCTTTATATTTATTATTTTATATAGATGTATTTATTTACATATAAAGAATCTCATTTTAATGTATTATTAATAAATTTTCTTAAATTTTTTTTAAAAAATATACCTTATATTAATAAATTTGTCTCGTAAAAAAAAATCATTATAAATGGGTCAAATCTATCTATAATTACAGAGAGATTAAGTATGTTGATTTCCCTATAACAATACCTCTTATTAATAATGCCAACAGTTTAACAATGCACTAAATTAAAATATTCATAGCAAACAATTCATTATATTTGTTTCATGTTACACATTTAAATCACAATAAATAGTTTGATTTGAAAGAAAAATAAAAAATAAAAGGGTTATGTATACCATGTACAATCCCTGAAAATGCCAAGGGCCAAAGGTTAAGCGACTTTAACTTCCATTTGTAATATGATAAAAAGCCTTCAAAACAATGGCGCGCGTACAAAAATAAAATAAAAAATGATCATAGTTTGATTCTGGAATTGCAATTTGACTCCACTACCTTTGAAGTGACATAAATTGAGATGTCACAATTGCTAAAGACCTTAGTATGTAACTTGAAAATCTTAAGCAGTCTCATTTTTCCATGTAAATTAGCTGTGGAGGTCAAACTCACAAATCCCTTACTGACGTCATTCCAAAAATTTGGATCTGTTACTAACTTATAAGCCATAAAATCTGCTGAAACGGTGACGTTTAGTTTCCCACGTGCAGGCACAACCTCTTTCTCCATTGGAACTTGAGCCACAAGAGTTTGACGATATTGTATATAAGCTGTCGAGCTTTCGTACTTGAAGCTTCCATAGTTTGGATTTTTTATTGTAATTTCCATTCCAATTGTCACATTTATAGTTGTGTTAGGAAAATATGAAAATTGGATGTTCTCAAGACCAATTGGGCGGGCTTTAAGCTCAGGTTGTTTAAGTTTGAAGATGGTCAGTGATAAGGTTGTGATAACAGTGACCAAAATGATGAGCACAATTGATGTTACAACACAGCATATTTTAAAACCTCTACGTGAACTCTTCTCACTATTCATTTTAGCCTTTTTAGGAGTTGTTGTTATGATCAAAGGAAAAAATAAATAATAAAAACAGAAGCAGCTCTTTCTAACTCTGATAAGAACAGAACAAAACACAGATATCTTGTTATTAATGATATAACAGGTTTATATAGATATTAACTAATGTCTGTAGAGATTATATTTGGTTTCGGAATTCTTTGTTGTTTTAATCTATTTGTTTGAGCTCTGTTTCCTTATATGACCAAATTGCTGAATGCCATTATTTGTTTATGTAGGTGTTTGTCCAAAAAAAAAAAAAAAAGGGTTAAGTTATGTCTAATTGTTGATTAATTTGATTCCCTTATTTGGCAAGAAAAAAATTGGAAAAATAACAAAAATAATACCACCAAATAATAATAAACATAACATCTTTATATTTAAATTATATATTTTTACGATTAAAAAGATTATTGTTACATCATTTTTCTTTAAATATTCGTCTATTTAAACGTTATTTAAATTAAATTACGATAATTTAAATATGTTTAATATTAAATATTGTATAGTTATACGTCATTTATATTTAATAATTTTAACAATAGAAAAATTAGATATAGAGAAAGTGACAAATATTAGAATTTCGATAATAGTTTGACCTTTAACTTTGTTTTATGTATTCATGTTTAGCATGAAATCTATACATCGAATTTAGGGATCTAAACAAAACGTGACAAGAATCCACATCTACAAACAACTAGTAAGGAATCCACGTGCACCAATTGCATCAACACAATTTTTCGTAAAAACAAAAGTTGATTTCAACGGAGGTGAGATGGTAGCGTATGATTGGAGGGACAACAGTGTTAGCCAATTATTTGATGCCACTTTTGATTGATAAAAAATAAGACTTCATTTTTAATTAGTGCGCACAAATATATACATACGTAAATTGATTATACCGAAACTTGTAATTAAATTAAAAACAATATATTATAAAATAAATAACTAAAATTATATTGTAAACTATTTATTATAAATTTACTTTTAAAAGTCCAATGACACCATCATTATTATTTAACCAACACCATTCTTTTATTATTATTTTTTCAGAAAAAACTGTATTTTCATTATATACATATAAAAGTTAACTCAATTAAGGCCCCAACACCACTCAACAAGTTTGCGTACGCCATAATTGCAAACCATACCAAGCAAAAGAAAAACCATTCAACAACAGCACTCATAAACAAAACACCATTAGCAACCATCCAAACATGGCCACAACAACTATTATTGTGATTAACGTTCGAGGACCAAGTTAGTATCCAACACTAGTTGACAAAGCACTTTTAGAATAATTCAACATCAACAAATAAAGTTCCACTTTGAAAAAAAAAAAAAAAAAAAAAACAAATACAGCTCCACAATGCTGTAGTACTCACATTACTACAATATTCACTTATTACACTTTTTTTTCCCATTGTTTTTTTAAAGGTAGTATTGGATTGACTGTTCTTATTTTTTAAAAGATAAGTCTCTTTCTGTTTTTCAATCCTTTACAACTATGATTCAGGTTCAATTTAATGCTAAGATCAAGTCTGTTCAAATTGATTTTGGTGGTGAATTTATTGCATTTAAATCTTTTCTTCAATCTTGTGGCATTCTGCAACGATTTTCTTGTCTTTATACCTTTGAGCAGAATGGCTTGGTTGAAAGTAGACATCGTTGCATTGTTGAAAAAGGCTTAGTTATGCTTCATCAAGCTTTTATGCCTGTTTCTTATTGGCCTTATGCTATGTCTACGGCTGTGTATCTCATGAATAGACTTCCTTCCAAAGTTTTCAATGGTCTTTCTCCTTATGAGCTAATGTTTCATAAGGCTCCTACCTATGCTATTCTTAGAACTTTTGGCACTTAATGTTTTCCTTGTCTTCGAGCTTATTGTCAACATAAGCTCCAACCTCGTTTTGTGTCATGTATTTTTATTGGTTATGCTGCTCAACATGGTGGTCACCTTTGTCTAGATCCTACCACAGGTAGAATTTATATTAATTGGCATGTTGTGTTCAATGAACGAGTTTTCCCTTTTTCTACAGTTCTTTCTTCTCAAACTATCTCATCTCCAGCTTCCTTATCTCTCTTATGGGTGCTTAGTACTATTCCTCTTATTTTAGTGTCTTCTTCTTGTCCTTCTGTCTCTACTCCTCTTACTTATGACACTGCACCTCATTCTGTTGTGCCTGACCACACTTCTGATTCTCCTTCTGTTTTTGTTCCATCATTACTTGCTCCTAGTGATTTACATTCTCCAGCTTTCACCTCTGCTCCACTTCTTAATACCCATCCTATGGTTACTAGAGGCAAGACAGGCATTAAGAAACTAAAAGCTTATGCTGCTGCTACTGGCATTTTAGAAGCTCCTAAGTCTTGGAAATCTGCTATTAAAACTCTTGCCTGGCATGCTTCAATGCAAAAAGAATATACTGCATTGGTGAATAATGGCACTTGGGTTCCTAGTTCCTTTAGCCCTGGCCAAAAGGCAATTGGGTGTAAATGGGTTTTTCTGGTGAAGCTGCTTAGCTCAGGGCTGTTAGACAATTACAAGAGTCGATTTGTTGCTTTTGGTTATTTGCTGGAAACAGGTGTTGATTTCTATGAGACGTTTAGTCCTGTGATTAAGCTTGCTACTATTCGTGTTGTTCTTAGTTTGGCTTTGAACTTTGGATGGCAGTTAAGGCAGGTGGATGTTAACAATGCCTTTCTTAATAGTGACTTGGAGGAAGTGGTATATATGAAGTAGCTTGCTGGTTTTGACAAGGGTAATGGATTGGTTTGCAAACTTAAAAAGGCACTTTATGGCCTTAAGCAAGCCCCACGGGCATGGTATCAGAAACTGAATACATTTTTGCATTTTTATGGCTTTTTTCAGTCCAAGTCTGATGTTAGTTTGTTTATCTACATGCGTCAGCCTATTGTTCTTCTGGTATTGGTCTACGTGGATGATATTATCATCGCAGGAAATTCCTCTTCTGCTATCAACAAACTCATACGTACTCTCAATACAACCTTTTTCCTTAAAGACTTAGGCAGGCTCAATTTTTTCCTTGGGGTTGAGGTTACTTACTCTCAGTCTGGTATTCATCTCAGTCAGCAGAAATATGCCAGGGATCTTGTAACCAAATATGGTCTGCAAGACAATAAACATGTTAGTACTTCTATGCTCTCAGGCAAATTGCTCAGCAAGTTTGATGGGGTCTTTTTGGCTGATCCTAATAAATATCGAAGTGCGGTAGGGGCTTTGCAGTATCTCACTCTCACCCGGCCTGAGCTTTCGTTTGCTGTCAATCGTCTCTGCCAATTCATGTCTCAGCCTACTGATTATCACTGGCTCGCAGTTAAACGGCTCTTGCGATATGTGAATGGTACTCTTAGTCATGGGTTGCAGATGACACCTTCAAGTACTCTTGATTTAGTAGCTTTTAGTGATGCTGATTGGGGTAGCTGTTCTGATGATCGTAAGAGTACTAGTGCCTTCTGCATTTTCTTTGAAGATAATTTGGTGTCTTGGAAATGTGCCAAGCAGAAAGTGGTGTCCCGGTTCTCCACTAATCTGAATATCGTGCTCTTGCTTATGCTACCACTGAGATTTTGTGGCTACAGTCTCTTCTTTTTGAGCTATGTGTTGTGTTATCTTCTAAACCTCTCCTTCTCTGTGATAATCTCAATGCTCAGTATCTCTTTCATAATCCCATTTTTTATGCTCGGACGAAACATATTGAACTTGATCATCATTTCTTGCATGATCATGTTATTAAAGGTCATATTAATATCCAGCATGTTTCCTTGGCAAATCAGTTAGCTGATCTCTTAACCAAACCGCTTGGTACGTTGCAATTTTAGATTCTATGGGACAAATTATTGGTGTTGTCGCACCCATCAGTTTGTTGTATTTGTTAATATAGTTAGTTAGTTAAGTGATAGTTAAATAACACTCAATTACTTAAGTGTTCAGTTTCCTTGTGTATATATATACTCAGCTCTCTGTATAATTACATAAGGAAATATACAATTCAGTTTTAAATATTTTCATCAACTCCTTCACTTGATTCAGTAGGTAGGTCCATAATAGTATTTGTGCAAGTTATTAAAGAACATGAGAAACATTTGCGCCTATTTTTCTAGCTTAATATTGTGCTTAAGCGGATAATCCAATTGGTTGGATAATTTATGATAAGATTGTACATCTAGTGAACATTAAAACATAGATTTGATAGATTTGAGACTTAAGTCTTAATGTCAAGTTTGAACACGGCCTTAATACAACTTGTAATTGACAAAACTTTGATAAATTCGATGACCTAGAGGATGTGGTTGTGACCTTAACTTCAATAAGGTTTTTTTTTTTTAAAAATATTGTGCTTATTCGTTGCTTATTCTTGTAAAAACAGAGCAAGTTTTAATTTACATTGAAGCAATACGTTGTCGTTTATACTCAACATTAACAAAATCCTAATTTGTTTGTCTGTCGATCTTACACACCTCGGCGCGAAGCTCTACTTTCTCTCATCTCTGACGCGACACCGAGCAGCCTCGCCTTCCGTGTGCCACCAGCAACGAACAACGACCGTCTGCCACCAACAGCGAACAACGACCTTCTACCACAAGCATTGATTTACGACAGTCCGCCGCCAACAATGTGCCACCTTTTTTTACTTACGGCTAGACCTATCATCTATGCATCCATTTCTCTTCTTCCTCCTACTTAAATAGCGTTTCATTTTCAATTTTTAGTTTCTTTTATTTATCTGTTTATTTATGAAACTGATCCTGTGAGGATTTATACGATTTGAAAACTTGAAAAAAGATTTTATTGCTTGAATTAACTGGTTGATTAATAAATTTGCGTAGTAATATTGCAAACTGGTTTGATTAAATTCGACAATTTTTCTTATATTCTATCGCATGCTACTAAGCAATTTATCATCATTGAAAGTTCCATGGTTTGCCATTCATCTGATAGTATTATTTAAACTGGGTACATATGTTTCATGTGAATATTGTTGTAACCTTGTAGGGTACAAATGTTGAAACTATAGATATTAAACCCAAGCATGACAGCTAGACCGAGGTGTAATGCAAATATGCCCTAAAGCTGCTCGACGAAACGCCTCATAAGAAATCACTTGCTGGAAAGAGAACATCGAATCAAACCCCAATGGAATGATATGAGATCAAGGTGACTAATACAAATATAAAACTAGATTTTGTTATATATAAAGCAAATGGAGGAATGCACGATAAAATAATATGAGAGTAACAATACATTTAATAATAGTATTATGAACTAAGGAAGGGAAAGGGGGGAAAAAAAACCCAACTACAATGAACTAAACAAGTTTCATTAATTGATGCTTTATAGTAGTAGCATCCACTCTGTTGCTAAAAACTGCCCAGAATGACCCAATTACCAATGGCATTATTGTATTTTATTAATATAGCCCAATTCCATAACACAAGACATCGATAACCACTTAACCATAATCTTCTCAAGTGTAACTCGTTTACATTCTTGCCCTGGCAACCACAGCTGTAGTACCTTCAGCCAAGTTCGCAGCTCCTGATCCTCCTGGCCTGGTCCAAGTCTCTTTGAATTGCTCTTCAGTCACTCCTGCAAAACAATTTAGCCATTAATTCACTTTAACTAAAACAGTTCAATCAAAAAAGGAGAAAAGTAATTACTTACCTTTTCCCATAGCTGCTGTGGAAGCTATACCTCCCTGAACAGTCTTAAGATACCTGTCATAATAATTAGCGCCTGACCATTTCTGGTGAGCAAGTGTATCAACTCCATTGTTCCTCTCCTCCCTTTGAATCCTTTCAACATAAGCCAACATTCCTCTTTTTGCATAGTCTCTAGCAAATGTGTCTATTATCAAGGCATCAGAATGAAAACCAGCCAAAGTAATAAACTGCCAACAATAACCCAATTTTGCAATGTTTGGAATAAAATTACTCATTTGTTCATCACTCATGCCTGAGGCATCCCAATTAAAAGATGGTGACAAGTTATAAGCCAACATGACTTCTGGCTGCACAGATTTCACCCCCTCAGCAAACTTAGTGCATTCAGTCATATCAGGACTTGATGTTTCCATCCAAATAAGATCAGCATGAGAACCAAAAGCCCAACCACGAACAATAGCCGCCATAACAGACCCTTTGAACCTATAGAAACCTTCTCTAGTTCTTGGCAAATCCCAATCCCAAAAGAGATTCTTAACTCCTAATTTATCAGCAATTTCTCTTCCTTGCTCATTTGACAAACATTTGTCATAACTTGAATGGTTCATCCACTCATTCAATTTCCACCTCTTCTCACTCTCTCCCAAGTTTGAATTCTTGATGGCATCAATAACACATTCAGAAAATGTCTTCAATTGTGCCATTGATAACCAATTGTCTTCAATAGCTTGAAGTTGAGCTCCTGCTTTGCCTGCAGCCATTGCTTTTGCTAAAACAGTAGACAAACTCCTTCCTTTAAGATTTGGATTTGTTACCCCTAAAATGAACTGATGGTCTCTAGTGTCAACATTGGTTTGAATCAAAGTAGCAGCAACAGCATCAGTTCTAGCCACTAAAACTGTCTCAACCCCCATAACATCAAATTGCAACCTAGCAGCAACAAGCCTATTGATGTGTTCACTAACTGCAACCAGCACTTTTCCAGCCATGTGTCCACATTTTTTGGTCACAGAAGACTGATCCTCAATATGAACTCCAGCGGCACCACGTTCCACAAAAAGCTTGCAAAGCTTAACAGTTGCAGTAGTTCCACCAAATCCAGTATCACCATCAGCTATAATTGGCTTCAAGTAATCAACATAAGGAGTACGAGCCCTCTCTTCACGGCTCATGTTCATTCGAGCCTCTCTTTGCTTTCTATCATGGTATTGTTGGGCAAAGAATAAGTGTTCAACTTTGTTTGGGACAGTATCATAAGGATAATCAGCAAGATCAGGACCAGGTTCATTGGTGCTAGTGTGAGTGGAAGAGCATTGCCAACCAGATACATATATTGAATCCAAGTATTTGGCCATCATGGCAACTTGGACAGGGTCAAGTGCACCAAAAGTCCTTGAGGCAGTGCCATTTGCTTGGTGAGTCTTCAGAGTTCTCCAAAGCTTTTTGGCCATTTCATTGGAGCCATAGCTCTGTCTGAGGTTGCCTCTTAATGCCACAACGTCTCTAGCTGAGTATGGTCGCTGGGTTAGCTTGAACCTCTCCGAGTTCCACCATGCTTGCACCTCTGCTACCTCTGTTTCAAATCGTCCCTCTTCCTCCATTATCTGCTCCAGAAAACATGTATAAAAGTGTTCAAACCATGGAGCTCAATTTTTGTGATTAGTTCTTTCATCGTCTTGTTTGCTTTTAATCCTAAAGGGACATTTGAACATCAACCACTGCGCAATGTTCATTATTATTATCTATCCGAAAAACATAAAATCACCCAAGACCATGATAATAATTTTTGATTTTAGATTTTTTTATAATTTTTTTTGGTCAATTATATTTGATAATAATTCATGATTTTGATATTTAATTTTTTTTTGTTTTTTACCGAATCACTTACAAAATTTGGATGAATCAGAAATCTTTAACAATCAAATTTTTTAATCAATTTTTTTTTTTTTTTTTTTTCATTTGAACTAAACATTTATTTTAAAGAGTAAATTAAGCCTTATGACTTTCTTATGAATAAATATGAGGAAAATTTATTTTAAACAAAATTTATGTGCAATCTATAAAGGAAGTTAATTTCCTAGGTTAAGGAAAAAAATTAGAAAGTGTTGTTAAACAACTTACAGGTAATTTTTTATTTTGTTTTCCCATAAAATCATTTTGTTATCAAATATAATGGTAATTACTTTTTTTTTTTTAAAAGAAAGCAACTACCTAGTCAAAAATCATAAATGAATGATGCCTAAATTAATTTGAAGTTTTTGAACTATAGCTACTATAAATTTACGTAAAAAAAAAATTGAAGCCGTTGAAGTTAAAGGGACCTTCTTAAAACAATATGCTGTGCATGGAAAAATGTTAATTGCATACGTATTTGCAAATAATTGTGCACTCACACGAATACTTGCATGCCACATACACCTAAAATTTATAAACTCTAATTTGTATATATTGTATAAATGCTAATTGCATAGATGATATTGTATATAAGAAGAGCAAAAATCACCAGAATGATTTCATCTACAAATATAATCAATCAATTACGAACACATGCATAACATTGTATTCTAATCAGCCCAATAATATAGAAGTTAAGCTTAGCTCTGACTCTGAGGAAGAACTTTATAATTAACAAAAAAGCCATACCCCACTACCCGCACCAATAAGGCCAACTAGCTCATAATCAGGGTCTATGGTGTAGCTACAACAGACAGTGTGTGCAAGATTCAACATTTGAAAATAATTACTCTAATGAAAGAAATTTGAATATAACTATGGAAAATGTTAAACAATTGCATAGTTTTGGGACAAAGGCATACCGAAAATGAAGAAGCCATTGTTAGTTAACTAGCGCTTGAGCTTTTTTTAGGTAAGAAAGGTTTCTCTTAAAAGAACTCGGAGAAGGTCATGAAAAGGCTCCTTCAAGTCCCTCAATTTATAACAAAATATGGAGGGAGTTAAAGAGATCATAACCCTTTTCAGACATATGTTGAAAATTGATTCCCAAGTGGATAAGACAGAAAAAACCAAGACTAATTCCAGGCTTGGTTTTTTTTTTTTTTTTTAATTTGATTTTATCTTCCTTTTTTTTTATTTTATTTTTTTATAAATAAATGTTATTGTTGATTGTTATCTTCAGAGGAAAAAAAGTAAAAGTTGTCTCCATGGAACCTTCATCTACAGGCACGTAAGGTGGTGGCACTACTTGTCCATCTATTCTGTGACACCATGCCATACTTGTCTTCTTCCGTTTTGCATGATGTTACTGTTTTTAACTCATAACTGATTCTTTTTTCTTTCTTTTTTTCATTCTATATTCTATATTTTATCATTCAAAAATCAAATTACAACCAAATCTTGCCCTACTATGATTCAAAATCAAGCCCAAGGCTAATTAATTATCATAAAATCGAAAATCTTGTTTAGTTCAAAACTATAGCTTACAATTACTATATTTCATAATAAGAAAAAGCTTATAGTCACTTTGATAATTAATTAATTACTATGAACATTTTAACGTACACGTTTTTTATTATTGTTGTGTGTTGGTTCATCATTCATGGTTGAAGTGATGACAAAATCAAACGGTCATACATGTCAATTTGAGATTTTCGAATCCCAAGAAAAGAAAGATAAGTCTATTTCAAACATATAGTTATAATCCAATTGTGATAAGAAAAGAAAGATAAGTCTATCTCAAACATATAGTTGATAATCCAATTGTGATAAGTGGTTGATAAATTAATTCTTTTTAATTATTTTATATTTATTATTTTTTTAATAAATGTTAATTTTAAGTATTATGTAAATTAAATACTTATAATTTAATAATTAAAATTAATACTTACATGACATTTAGTTTTGATGTAATATTTTGTTAGGGTGTATTCAAAAAATGCTAATAAAACTTAAATACTAACAATTATTTTATACATTTATTACATATATTCAAAAAATTTCTCTTAGTATTTGTCGATCACTCTTATAATATACCGGTAAAGTATCACGTAGAGTTTCTCAGATAGAACATTTTCTCTTGGTGTGATTAGAACTTTGGAATATACAATGAGAGTTGCTCAATTTTATGTACAACTTAAAAGTGTACTTTATAAATATTATCATAGTTTCTTTGGTTAAGCTTTTACGATGATACACATGATAGGATTATGCAAAGCCTTGCTAATATAAATGCAAAGATTTTTTTAAAGTACAGGCTTTTTTCTAAGAAATAGACCGTACGATTATCATGGTGTTTATAGAACCAACAAAATTTATGTTAGAGTAAGTGCAAATATACTTCAAATAAGATAATTTAAAAGGAGTTTATAAGTGATTGGGTTACTCTCCTCATAAAATTAATCTTTTGAGTTAGAATGTTATAGTATTTATTGGAGGTCCATTAGTTTGTTGAGCTTCCAATAATTTGTTAGACTATAGACAAACATAGTCTCACATTAAAAGATAAGATAATTCAAAAAGAGTTGTTTACAAGTGTATGGGTTACTCTTCTCATAAAATTGTCATTTTGGGTTGGAACCGTATAACACTTATGGGAGGCTCATTAACTTGTTAGATTTTCAACAATTGGTATCGGAGTTAATGATTGAAGGATTGTAAACACATATACGTGAGTTCTTGTGGGGGCCTGTGTCTGAAGTAGGCGGGCTTTTATATGCAGTGAATTTTGTGGAAGAATGGCAAGTGAATTAGGCAAAATTTGTAGGTGAACTTGAAATAACTCCCAAGATACTGGAGACATAGCTTCCACCACCATGTAGTGATTTTGGAGTGTAAGCCTAAGCACTGTTGTCAAGAAATGTGGTATTTCAACCTTTGTCACATTGATAATGATAAGGTAAATCACATGTTTGGTTCAAGAGAGGATGTTATGGTAAGAAGAGTTATGTGTGACTCGTTTAAGAGATAAATTGTTAGAATAAAAATAAATATTGTCTTACATTAAAAAATAAGACAATTTAAAAAAGATTTATGTGTTTGAACTATTCCTCCGTACGTATGAAATTAAGAGGCCCATTGACATATTAAGTTTTCAATAATGTACAAAACTCAATTAATAGGTCTTTTTCCAACGTGACTTAAAATATCCACCAATAATTGAATCAAATTTCCAAAAAAAAAAAACTTTTTATTCCATATTTGCAATTTCATGTAACACTTTTGCGAAGGAGAAGTCTTTTCATCACAATTTGAGATGAGTTCTCAAATTATGTGGCATATCTTTATTTGATAAAACTATTGGACCCATTTTCATCCAATCAAATTTAGCAAATAAATTCTTATCTTATCTCAAGTTGAAATTAAGAGAAGTACTCTTTTGTAAATTGTATTTTAATATTAGTTTTATTGAACCTCAAAACATACGAATTAAAAATGAATTAATTTAGTAACAAAAACCAGAGAAATGAATTAAATAATGAAGATATTCTGTCTAGCACGGGTAGCTTGGTTTGGTCCCGAAAGATTCAAGGTACGTAGTTTTTACAAATATTGAATAATAAAAAAAGAGTTTAAAATTCCACTTTGAAGCTCCATTTCCATGGACCAAAACTTGTTAATACTAAAAACTAAAGTATGATAAAATGTTTAGCGAGGAAAAAAAAAAGTTTCAAATCTAATCAAGAATAAAAATTTATTTTTCTAAAAAGTTGTTCAGTCAGAACTACGTATGCATATGAACGACTATATAATTTATATACATTAACAAATACGTATTAAAAATAATCACTGGTTCTACAAGATAGCAAACTGTCTTGTAGCAGTGGTGGGTTGCGATAACACGTCACTTTTAGTGCTCGTGATAAATAGATCAATGGAGCTAAAAAATATGACAGTGATTGATTCAATCCCTCAGACCTCAGCTCGCGACTTGATGACGATAACTGTGGATTTAGTCCCTGAGGATAACTATTGGATCTCTTCTATCAGAATGGTCTATCATAATATCATTTTAATTTTTTTTAATTGTTGCCAACTGAAAACAATGTAATCTAACAAAACAAAATGATAATGCATTTTTTTTTCTTTCTTTATTTATTGGAAATTTTTTTCAATACAACAGTTGTATTAAAAAATGAGTACATTTTAAGAAAAATATAGACTCAAATTCTTTAATTTCCTGTTTTTAAAGATTCAACATTTTTCTCTCTCTCACATTCAATCTCCATCTTGTGTCTATCTTTTTTCTATTATATTCACAATTTTTATGCATGTGTTGTATATTCACAATTTTTTCTAAATGAGTGTATTTTTTTGTTTGTTTGATGATGAACTATATTTTTTTATTATAAATTTGACATAATATATGTGACTTACTTTATTACATAAATAAAAGAGATATACTGGACAATGTAATTTCTACTTGCTACATACTTGAATTAAATGAATTTTTATCATTGTAATTTTTATGTTGTATATTTATGGTGGATAATTTTGCTAGAGCTATTGCAAAATTGAGTATAAACGCAAAACTTGAAAACAAAATATATTATGAAATAAGGTTGTAATAAAATTATTTATTTTTATTTCTGTCCAAAAAATATTGTATTATGATGAGGCGATTTTGTTCTACAGCATCATCAGTGCGGTGCTTCTTAACAATACTTTGAATCTTTGATGCTCGAGTCAGAAAGACATGAAGAAAAAAATGGAGGAGAGAAGTGATATTGCCCTATTTGTTCTCAATTTTTTTTTTTTGTTCAAACTATTTGTTCTGAATTTGAATTTTTTTTTTGGATTGATTGAAAGATAGAGAATTGAAGGAAAGAGCGAAGGAAAGAGGAGGAAGGCTAAATAGACTCAACTCACCAAACCCCAAATCACCTGTTAAAACAGGCAATCAAGAGAAGGCTTATAAGTCGAAGAACACATCGATAAGTTCTGAATTTGAATTTGAGTTACGAGAATGTTTACCTAAATTGTTAAACACGGGAGGAATGAGAGAAACATGAGGCAGTTGTGATAGAGAGAATATCTCATTCAAACTTTGCCTTTACTACATTGTAAAATTTTGGACTAAACTAACATTATCCTTAAACGGTTGAATTATATTTTTTGTCCATTAACTTAATTACTTTTTATATTTTGGTTTATTAATAAAAAATTTATAATTTTTTGTCCACTAACTTTTCATATTTAATAAATTTAATTTAAATTTAAAAATTAGACTAAATTACAATATAGGGGTTAAAATTAACATGTTAAAAAAGTTATTTATTTCATTATTTAGTCCTTAAATTTTAAGGTTTTCTATAATTAATTTATTATTTTTAAATTTAGACAAAAATTATTAAATATAAAAAATTAGCAGACAAAAAATTACAAAATTTTTGTTAAAGGACCAAAGTGTTAAAAGGATAAAGTTTAGGGATAAAGGTGTAGAAAATGATTATATATCAAGATCAGATAGTGCTTAACTAGAGGATGTATCTTAAGTCACCACACTGAATTGCAAAAAAATGAAAACGATGACTAGTGAATAAACCCTAGAAAATAGAGAAAAATCGAGAAAACTTTCTTCAACTCTGATACCATAAGAAAGAAAAAATTGAGAGGAAAAACAAAAATGAATTCTCATTAATTATGAATATGTTTCGTAACTATTTTAATTTTTAATTTTTTAGTTTTGTAATTGAATTTCAATTTTCAATATTTTTTTAGAAAAAAATAAAAGTTGTTTGATAATTAATTTATAATTTCAATTTTGAAAAGTATAAATTAAAAATTAGATATGTTTGTTTTATAATCAATTCCTAATTTTTAATTTTTAAGCTTTAAAATTCAATTTTAAACTTATTTATGATAAATTTTCATTAATTTTTTTCTGTTTAATCATTTCGGAATAAGATTATGTATGATTGGTATGGTTGGATTATTAATTTTCAAGAAGTTAAAAAATAAAAAATAAAAAAATTCAATACTAAAACTTACTTTTCTTGAGTTTCAAAATTTTGTTAAATTTAAAAACTGAATTTCAAAATTAAGAATTAGAAAAAAAAAAAATATATCAAACATATCTAATTCCATGTTGCTATGGACGTTGCTGGTGCTTGAGTGTGTATGGCCTGTTGGTTCAGATGGTGGGGTTTGTGCTGTTTTGTTAGCTTTGGGAGTTATGTTTTCAGTTTATAAACTTGTGTCCTGGATCAGGAGTCCTTAGTGGGTTGTGTCTGTATTTTCTGGTTTTTTTTTTTTTAATTATCTTTTTGGAGTATTCCGTACTTAGCTTGAGCCATGAGCTTTAATAAAATTTCAATTCTATTTGCACAGAAACAAAATTTAAGTCTTCACTCGCATACCATTGGCACTTTGGCATTCAAGATTTTTTTTATTTATTTTAATTACATTCCTTGTCTTGATTTTAAGGAAAAAAAAAAAAGAGATGTTAAAATACGATCTCTATAGCTTCATCGTGGATGGCATGCACGGCAAGTCCATTCAAGAGTATTTAGCGTTATCTACTTGAATACTACTATTATTATAAAAAATATCACAAGAAAAACCGGAGGATTACATTGGAGCCACTTAAATTTTAATTTCTTTAGACAGAAATTTCTTAAATAGTAAGCACTCAATTGAGTAACAAATAATTGCGGTAACCAAACGTAGAGAAAATAAATAACGAAGTGGACACACAAAGTTTACGTGGTTCAGCGTAAGACTTAATCTACGGGCAAAAACGAAAAAAATAATTCACTATTTAAATGATGTTTACAAAGTGGGTACAAACTCTCAAATACCTCAAGATCCCAATATACAAAATTTAGAGTCTTTTCTCTATCAAACAAGAAAAGAGCAACTACCAAATGTGTTAATTCAAGCACTTTGAAGCTACCAAAATAAGCTTCCTAATTTTACTCTCTCTTTCTCTCAAATGTAACTCTTGAAATGAATTGCTATGGATGATTTCAAATAAGCAAATACTTGCTCTATTTATAGAGAAAAAATTTACTATTAAATAGTTAGTTTATGTATGAACACTATTTTGCAATTTCTTCTTTTGTGGGCTTAATGACATAAGGCATAAGCTCACCCTTTAAATGACATAAGGAATGAGCTCATCTTTTCCTCTATTTTTAAATAAATGGCTCAATTAGAACTATAATTTCAACAAAGAGAATGGAGCCTTATTTCAATTATATATATATATATATATATATATATATATATATATATATATATATATATATATATATATATATATATATTAATATATATATATATATATAATATATCATTGCTACGTAAATTCAATAAAATGAAAATAAAATATAATTTTACAAAATCTTCGATGACCCACTAGTTTTGGTGACCATTGTTGATAATCTATCGAAAGTTTTGACGATCGTTACTGGTGAACTATTGGATGTAATCTACTACATTCATCTATATATTTGTATGTAACATATTACATCAACTTATATTTTTGTAACCTACTACATCTACTTTTATAATTTAGTCGATTTAGCTTTATTCTACTATTTATAAATTCAATTTGATCTTTATATATAACATTTTACATCTACCTATATATTTAAATGTAATATATTACTTTATTTTTAGCAGGATCGTCAGAGTTCCAATAAAGATATAATATGTTACATCTAACTCTAACTTTGAATATAAAACTACAAGATTTTTATGAATCATAATTAGTTAAAAAAAATTGATCAACTTATAAAAAATAATATAATTTAAACCAAAAAATGGTCCATTAAATCATGCCAGGTGATTGATTTTTTTCTTCCTCGGATACATGGTCAAATTAATGAGTAATATAGCATAATAATACATAAAATTAATAAAATAACATAAATAACAAAAATTAGTATTAAAATACATAATTTTATTCTATAATAAATATGAGTTTATAAAATGATCCTTATTTTACTAACACTTATAAAAATTTGTTTTAACAAAATACATTTTGGCTTAAATATTTATTATTTTAAGTTATTAACACATTGAATTGGAATTCTTTTTAATACTATTGTAACAGGGTAAATAGTTTTTTTTATCACTCAATTTTATGCAGTGTTATAACAATATAATTACATTTTAAAATAGTACAAAAATTCTATTAAATATTTATAATGTATACTTAATTATCAATTCTGTCAAATCTTTAACAAACCTAATATAAATTAGTACACGTGCGACACACATCAATGTTTAACCCTAAACACCCAATTTCTTTTCATTCCCCCCAACTCGAATTAGACTAGTACTCTGTTCTCTACTAGTAATAGAGTTTGATCTGTCTTCAAAATCAGAACCAATCAAGCTTCTTTTATACCTGGTTGTTCCTTTAGTCTCTTTCTTATTTAAATTGTTGAGGCTATTATTGAATTTAGGAGGCTTGGGTATAATTGAAGAAAGGTCAAACTCAAATAAGGAATCTAAACCATATGAAAAATGGGGTTTTCTTAAGAGAGATGCCTTATCAACATTGATTACGATATCATCTAGGTAGTCACAAGTTGTCAACTTGGAGTTCATTTTATCAAATGTATCATTCTTAAGAGCTTTGTCACACATGATTTCGGGTTCTTCATGAAGCAAAGGATCAGGGGAACATGAAGAATATGAATAGTATTCCAAAGGAGAATCAGATTTGGTCCTCATAGATTCAAGTGAAGCACAACAACTACATCCTGTACAAAAATAGGAATTGATTAGCTTTCAAGAAGAATTGGTAGGTCTACTTCTTCGTTTGGATGGTGGGTCTTTTGGGAATGGGCGACTATAATTGCATAATCTGTCACCATCTAGTTTAGTGAAATAGTATGACTTCTTTGGATGATGATGACGAGGTATTGAATTTGTTGAATCAAATGTGGGTTCTTTTTTTCTTTGGAAATGGTATTGATGTGGTTTTTGGGTTTGCCCGTGCCTTAAGCTTGTAGAACCAACCATTTGGCATCATATTTGATAATTTGAACTTGGGATTACCCATCAAACAACAACCAGTCTTTCTTTCTCTCAATTATTTACTGCACGATGCAGCAGGTTGCTAGATTTCGTTCTAACTTACGTCTCAAATAAGAGGAATTGATAGAATTTCCAGAGAGAAGTTCTAAGGTAATATTGGAATTGATTTTCAAATTGATTGATGCTGAGAACTTCAGCTTATAGGTATTTATAATGAAAATTAAATAAGAAAAAAAACAAAAATAAAAACTTAAAATTTTTAACAAATCTCCCAAAGTCATTGTATATCTTTGGGTAGGTTTTTAGGTGAAGACTTTCTATGTCATCATTTATTATTTGCCTTAATTACATGCAATAATTATGGCACTAATTGTTGCATCAGTTCTCCCCAACTTTTAAAAAAAAACTTGTCCTCGAGTTGACTATGGCAATAGTTCAGGTCCATGATACTCATGTAGATCTTGGATGTTGAATGTCTTGAAAATTGCAAAAGTATTAGGGAGATCGACCACATAGGCATTATCATTGATCTTTTGAAGAATGTGAAATGGTCCGATCTTCTTTTGTTTGAGTTTGCTATACTCTTCAATTAGAACTTGTTCTTTACGCAGATAAACCATCATTAGATCTCCTTCATTGAATGACTTAAATTGCTTATGTTTATCCGCAGCAAGTTTGTACTTTGTAGCAGACTCTTATAATTTTCTCTTGACATCCCCATGAATATCAGTTACCTTATCTATCATGTGATCATCAACGATGTTCATTCCTGGAAGTTTGGGCAAAGGAACCAAATCCAAAGTATGCAATGGAGGACGTATATAGACAATCTCAAAAAGAGATTTGCCACTGGACCGATTCGGTACATTGTTGTAAGCAAACTTTTCTTGAGGTAAGACATTCTCCCATTGTCTTGGATTTTCTTGAACCATGATGTATCAAGTCTCTTCCATAAAGTTCGATAAAAGTGACTAAGAAATTTGCTGTCATAATCAGAGACAATTGTCTTGGGCAAACCATGTATGCGAACAACTTCTCGAAAGAACAATTAAGCAACATGCGTAGCATCAGATGTCTTCTTGCAAGGAATAAAATAAGTCATTTTGAAAGAGCGATCAACCACAACAAAAATAGAATCTGAACCTGTTTGTGTTCTTGGCAGTCCCAAAAAAAAATTCATGGATAAATCTTCCCAAGGAGCATCAGGAATTGGTAGAGGTGTGTAAAGGCCTGTGTTCTGGACTTGTCCCTTTGCAGTTTGGCAAGTATAACAGTGTTTTACAAACTTTTCAACGTCTCGTATGAGATGTGGCAAAAAATATTGATTCTCTATTAAGGAGATAGTTTTATCTCGACCCATATGTCCTCCCAATCCTCCATCATGTAGCTCCCTGATGATGTGTTCCCTAAGCGAACCTCGAGGAATACACAAATGACTCTCATAGAATAGAAAAACCATCATTTATTTGATGTTTGCTTGTAACTCCATTGCTACAATTATGTCATTCTTCTTTGAAATCTTCATCATATGCATATAAATATTTCAAGTAATCAAAACCAATTATTTCACCCCTAACAGAAGTTAGTATCATAACTTGACAACTCTAAGACACAGCAACTTTGTTCAACTGGCCTGACTTGTGTCGAATTGAAAAAGTGAACTTTTGAATATAGGCAATCCATCGAGCATGCATACGATTCAATTTTGAGGAGTTGTTGAGGTACTTGAGAGCCTGATGATCTGTATTAAGGATGAACTCCTTTTGTACTAAGTATGACTCCTACTGTTGTAATGTTCGAACAACTACATATAACTCTTGTTCATAGGTGGACCATTTCTGTCTTGGTTCACTGAGTTTTCACTAAAGAAAGCTATTGGTTTCATTTCTTGAGACAAAACAGCTCCAATTCCTACCCCAGAGGCATCACAATCAACTTCAAAGATCTCAAAATTTGGAAGTGCCAAGACAGGTGCGTTTGTCAATTTCTCTTTTAGGGTTGTAAAATTTTTCTCGGCTTGACCTGTCCAAATAAGTTGTTTTTGCTTCAAACAGTCAGTAAGAGAATTGGCCATAAAGCTACATTTCTTTATATTTGCATACACCTTGTTCACCCTCAGTGTGTTGAAAACTTCATGAATATGTTGTAAGTGTTCTTCCTCACTTCGACTATAAATTAAAATGTCGTCGAAATAAACAACAACAAACTTTCCAATGAATGGTTGGAATACCTGGTTCATCAGTCTCATGAAAGTACTTGGTGCATTTGATAATCCAAAAGGCATGACTAACCATTCATATAGTCCTTCATGAGTCTAGAAAGCTGTCTTCCATTCATCACTAGGCCGGATACGAATTTGATGGTATCCACTTCGAAGATCAATCTTGAAGAACACCTTTGATCCTGCCAACCTATTAAGCATATAGTCTAATCGAGGAATTGGAAAATGATAGTGTACTATAATTTTGTTGATAGCTCGACTATCCACACACATTCTCCAACTTCCATCTTTCTTTGGTGTCAAAAGAGTCGGTACAGCACAAGGACTCATGCTTTCCCGAAGCATTCCTTTATGAAGAAGCTCTTCAACTTGAGACTGCAAAATCTCATATTCTTTAAGGCTCATGCGATAATGAGACAAATTCGACAGGCTAACATTTGGAGCAAGGTCAATATGATGTTGAATGTCTTGAAGGGGTGGCAAGCCTATAGGTAATTATTCTGGGACAACATCTCTAAATTCAAATAAGAGGTATTGAATCTGATCAGGCAGTTGTTGCAGAACAACTTTTTCTTTTGGAACCAAAATGAGGGTTTTTGTCTCCAAGCTTGTTGGGTAGTGCTGTTGTTTCATTGGTGCCGAGGTGAATTTTACTTCATCTTTATAAAAGGTGTAATAGTTATTCCTACCATCATGCATTACTTTTCGGTCGAATTTCCATGGTCTTCCGAGTAGCATGTGATAGGCATCCATATTAACAATATCACACAAAATCTCATCCTTATATTTGCCAATTGAAAAAGGAATAAGACATTGTTTTATTACCCTTGTTTCCCCAACATCTTTAATCCAACCAATACGGTATGGAGATGGATGTTTGTGTGTCTTCAATTGTAGCTTGTCAATCATGGTTTTGAAAACAATGTTCTCACTGTTGTCGCTATCAATGATGAGATCACACACTCGTTGATTAACTGTACACCTTGTTTTAAAGATATTGTGTCGTTGTGGGTCTTCTTTTTTCTTTGGGGTATACATTAACCTTCTTATTACTAAAGATACTCCTTCATTCTCATGAATAATGCCTTCTGGATCTTCTTGTTTTACAAAGTCTTCTTCTTCATGATAATCTTCGTCTCCCTGAAAGTCAACATCATGAATGACTAAGTTGACTGGCCTATTTTGACGGCATTGGTGAGAGTTGTGCCCTGTTTGCCCATATCGGTAACACTTATTTCCCTTAGGTATCGCATAAAGTTTGCTAGAAGAAGCTTGGTTAGCAGTTGGTTCTCGTTGCAGACGTGTAGCTAGTTGACCAGTGGTGGTTTAGGCCTTGGTACATCATCACGTACTCCTTCTACTATCTTTCCCTTATTTGGTAAGGATTTTGGTACAAATGTTGAAGACTGAAGATATAGGGCCACGTGTTACTTTTTTATTGAGTTGTGCCTCTATTTTCAAGGTAAGTTGAATAGCGTTAGCAAGTGTATTATGAGATTGCTTGTAGACCTTATCTTGTATGTTGGCACACAAACCATCAATGAATCTTGAAATTCTTTAATTTTTAGATTTACGGATATCAACTCGAGCTGCAAGCTTGTGAAATTCAGTAACGTAATCTTGCACTGTGCGGTATCCTTGTCGACAATGTTGATAACGACTGAAAAGTGTTTGCTCATGATTCGAAGGTAGAAAATGTTCAATCATAAACTTTTTCATTCGTCGCCAACTTCAAACTTTGTCTTTGTTTTGTCGAATGCGTGTCATTTGCAATTTGTCCTACCAAGCTAATGCACCTCTTTTGAGTCAGTAGGCCACCAATTTGACCTTCATGTGTTCTTTAGTTCCCAATAGTCAAAGAACTTTTCTACTTCAGCTAACCAATCAAGGAATTCTTCGATTACAAACAAACCATCGAACTGCAGTATCTCTATCTTCATGCAATAGTTATTTTGTCGAGGTCCATGGTTATCTTCTAGTGGAACTGGTAACTCATCATTATCATCACTGGAGTCCTCATCTAAAACAATGTTATTTCTGAGGTTCCTACAATTACCTTGAAAATTATCATGTTTCTGCAGATTGACTTCAGCTGATCTACGAACTGGAAGTTCATTATTGATGTTTGGTCCAACAAGACGTTGAGTCAAAATTGCTTCTAAAGCTTGAAAACGTCTTTTGAATGATGCTTCTAAATTTTGTATTTGTCTAGCAAGAGCATCTACTGACTCTTTTGCTGCATATTTCTCTACTATTGGAGCTTGACGTGTAGACTCACTATCAAACATTTTTTTTGTTTTTTTTTTTTAAACAATGATAGAAAAAAATATTAACTTTTTTTTAACCGTCTTTTTTTTTTTTACCTTTTCTCTCTCTCTTTTTTTCTTTCTTTCTTGTCGACACTATTTTTTTCCTTTCCTTTTTCTTTTCCCTTTTCCCTTTCTTCCTTTCTTTCTTGCCGACACTACTTTTTTTTCTTTTTCTTTTTTTTCCTTTTCCCTTTCTTTCTTTTTCTCTTCCCACGCTTATATAGTTTTCAATTCTTCTCTTCTTCACTTCTTCAAGCTTCTCTGCTTTGCTCTTCTTCTTCTTGTTTTTTTGTTTTTTTTACAAAGAAGATAGGATATGAAAACACTCTTGAATATTATTGTAAATTTGAAATATTTGTGATGAAAATTTCTTGTGTGATGGCAGTAACCTCTCAATATGATGGAGCACTTACTGTGATGATTTTTTTGTGTAGGTGTTTGTGTGTTTGGTACGTATGTAGGTGGTAATATAGTCTTAATGATTAATGAATTTTTTTTTTGTTTTTGTTTTTGGAATAAGTGGAGTGATTGAAGATGGAGATAGGATGATTTGGATGATGCAAGTATGGTGTTGAAGGATGATGATAATCAGGAAAGCTCCGCCTGATATAGAGGAAAGCTCTAATACCACTTGATGCAACGAGTTGCTATATTTCGTTCTAACTTACGTCTCAAATAAGAGGAATTGATAGAATTCTCAGAGAGAAATTCTAAGACAATATTGGAATTGATTTCAAATTGGTTGATGTTGAGAACTTCAACTTACAAGTATTTATAATGAAAATTAAACAAGAAATAAAACAAAATAAAAACTTAAAATCTTCAACAAATTTCCCAAAATTATTGTATATTTTTGAGTAGATTTTTAAGTGAAGACTTTATGTGCCAACATTTATTATTTGCTTTAATTACATGCAATAATTATGGTACTAATTGCTGCATCACTATCTTTATATGAAGAAAACACAATGAAAAAAGAGATGATGGTTCTTATGTTAGGGTTAAACGAGGTATTGGAGGGATGAAAAAAATTAGGTATTTAGGGTTAAATGTTCACACGAGTTGCATGTGTATCAATTCTCATTAAGTCTGTTAAAATTTTGCCGGAAATAATAACTATGTATATATTATAATTATTTAATAATATTTTTATAACATTGCATAAAATTAAATGGTAGATAAATAATATAGAAAGAATTGATATATGTTATAAAATAGACTATTTATAAGTTTTTCAAAAAAAATAAAAAAATTCTCCTATATTTATTTATTTTTATGTCACTCTTCCTCTTCTACTGAAATTATTCTTGCTCAATTGTCCACAATATTTTTACGAAATTTCGTAGTCTAATTGATTGCTAATTATTTACAAAAAAAAAAAAAAAAAAAATGGACGACGATTGTAATGCGTCTGTATCTTGATGTATATTAATTATTTATTCGCTTCACCTAACTTTCTTTGAATCACTCGTAAAAAAGGAAAAAAAACTATTTGGATCATTCAATACCTAAAACGGAATTATAAAATATAAAAAAAAAACATTTTTATCATAATTCAATATATATATTAATTTATATAATATAATTTAATAAATTTTTATTAATAAATAATCTCATAATTATTTAATTTTTTTCTATTTTTATATTTAAATAATAATTTATACATTATTTAATATATATATCAAATAAATATATTACAACTCTATAAAATAATAATAATAGTGCTTTTTGATTAAGATTCTGAAGTGATATAATAAAGTTTCTTGTGCTTTGCACTGCAGTTCTCGTGCTTTGCACTGCATATTTCTGCTTTTGTAATGCTTGTCTTTTTATGCTGCACTTCGGGATTATTTAACAAAAGCTCAGATATATTTATAATTGATAAAAAAAATATCACAATTAAATAAATATATATATAAATTTATATAGTTTAATTTAATTAATTATTTATTAATAAAACATCACATAATTACTTTTTAATTAATTATTTAATTAATAATTAATATATTATTTAATAGACGCATACATCACTTACATTCTCATCATGATCAATCAGAATTATTTGTACAGTTAAACGTACTAGCAAACAGATTAAGGGCTGTGCCAATAACATTTATACGGGGCTGTGCCAGTAATAATTATACATTCTTTCAATTACCTGAGGTCCTGTGCCAAGCTAAAAGTACGGGAATTTCATGGGCAGACATTAACGGTATTTTTATTTAAAAAAAATAATAAAAATAATACTTTAAAATTTATAATAATAAAAATTATATTTTTTATATTTAAATCGTATATTTTTATAATTAAAAAATAATTTTTAGATTTTTTTTAGTATCTTTCTAATTGAACGTTGTTTAAATTAAATTAAAAAAAATTTAGACTTATTTAATATTAAATGTTTAATATTACAAATTTAATATTAAACGTTTAATATTATTGAAGTGCTAATTTTGTTATTATAAATTTTAGGGGTGTTATTTTTTATAATTTCTCTTTTTATTTTATCTAATAGATTAAATATAATTATATTAAATTAAATAATTAATTTATACATTGCTTGATAATAAACTGTATAATATATACTTAAAATATTTTTTTATTATAAAAATTTAATTTAATTTTATATTTTTTACATTTTTAAAATAAAAAAATATTTTTAAGTTGATATGATAGAAAAATTCAAGAAACATAATTTTACAATTGAAAATTTATACACATTAAGATAGGTGTCCAGTACGATTTAAACGCACACCTTTAAACATACAAATTTTCTATATAATTGTATTATTTTTATATCATATGATACAGACTGATTTTATAGTCAAATATATAATTGTTTAAAAGTTATTCAATTTAAGTCTTAATAGTCATACTTAAATTAAATGACATCCAATTAAGGCATTTAATATAAAATGATGAATAATACATTATTTAATACTTAAATATATAAAATGAACATAATAAATCTTATCTTATAGTTACAAATTTTAAGGTTTTTTTTTTCTTTCTCATATTACTATTAATCACATCAGAAAACTCACGAAACAACCTATATTATTTGTTGAAGGTAGATTTGTGATAACTATTTCATTTACATATTAATGAGTTAATATTCTGAAATAAATTTCAACATACGACAGATATTTTCCTTTTTTCTTGAAAATTCCATTTTATTTTTAATCACCAGAGATGAAATTACAATGGGGTTTTGATTTTTGTTTTTCTTCCCTATCTTAGGTACCATTGCACTATCATATGCCAAATAAAACATAAGGTGGATTACGTGGTGTTTGAATCCCCAAGTTAAAAATAGTGACATAAATAAAATAATAATAATAATATATATATTAAATAATATATTAATATTAAATTGAATATTAAATTAAAAATATAATATATTTATTGAATTATATAACCAATTATTGGTATCACTTAAGAACCATGCGGTGTCATTTTAAAGTATAGTAGGTAGCTCAAATGGATTGTGAGATATGTAATTTTTTTTTATTTAACATTTTTTTTTTTGAATTTTTTGTAATTTAGGTGGTAAGATTCACAATATTTTATCAAGAATTTAAATTTAAATTTCACTCGAGTGTACAAGTGTATTTTCTTTTTATTAATAAAAAAATGTACTTTAAAGTCTTTTTTAAAAATAAAAATATTATAGAATCAATTATTAATAAAAAGTTAATAATATTGTGATATATAAATTAATATATTTATACATTAATTTTGAATTAAAAACATTTTAGAAAGAAAAAGCATTTCAAATAATTTATTAATGTATTTTTCACTCTACATGAGTGCGTTCTATATTAACAGCTGAAAAATCTCTGGATTATAACCATACTGGATTCTGTAAATATATATATATATATATATATATATATATATTTTAATGAAAGTAAGAGGAAAAAAAAAAAAAAAGAGTGTGACATTATCATAACTTTATAATAATTAATTATTATTAATGACGATTATTTTTCATACAAATATATTAAATAAATATTTTGATAAATTATTTTAATTATTAATTTAAATTAATTTAATAATTAATAATTAATTTTATAAATTATTTATTAAATTTAAATTTAAAAATATAATAATATTTATATAAATAATTTAAATTATCTTATGATTTTAATAATTTATTAATATCATTTTTTAAATATATTTATCAAAAAAGTATCTTCGATTATTTTATTTAAAAGTCACATCAAAGTATAATTATGAATAAAAATAAAATAAATATTTTATATATTTTTTTATAATTGTTACAATGTTATTACCTAATAAGAAAATATATTTCGTATACATAAGTCAGTGCCTGCAATAATTATATACATGCAAACAGGGTGACAGACGTCTGAAAAGTTGCATAAACTATTTCATACAATATCACACCAGCCGTAGAAGAAGTGAATCATTTACATCGTTACCAAAAGAAAACAATCATTTCCAATTTTCCATAGGGAAAAGAACAGCACCTTCTTTATATTATTCTTTTATATGACTTTATCTAGTAATCATTTGGTGTAATCTATTTAACAATTTCATATTTTTTATTTTAAGCAACAATAATAATTTTTTTAAATATTTTTAAATTTAATTATATTTATATTTAAATCTTCAAATTTTTAAATATTATAATTTAATTTTCAAACAATTAAATTTTACATATAAATTTTAAAATTTATAATTTAGTCTAAAAAAAATAAAAATTCACATGAAGGGTACTAAAATATATGTTTTTGAATTAAAAAATTTATTAATTTTATTGTAAATTTAATTTAAATTTAGTAACCAATATAAATTAACAAAATAAAAAATAAAAATACAATTTATAGGTTGTCAATGTCTTATCTAGTGGGTTGTTCTATTACAACCATTAAAAACAGAGAGATACAAATTGTTACGTTATTATTGCAATTTTTTTCACGTTTTTATTTCATTTGGCTCGAAATGTGCGCGACATATACGTTTCAGGTTTTCAACGCTCCGAAAAGCCTCAATTAAAATTTACATTTGAGCTATAAAAAAAAAATGAATTAAAATTTAAATATTAAAACATTTCCAAGCTATAAAGTAAGTCGAAGAAACGCTTCAAAAACATGTTATTTTCTCTCAAAAGATATTCAATGAAACGAAAACAAACAAGGTCATGAGTCATGACCAACCGTGATTGTAATAAAGGGAATATTAAGTTATTAAAAATTACAAAACACTCCAATGAAGCATCTAAAAAAAGTATACACATTCACTTTAGCCAACAATATTCACATCACACAAGTAAACCTGAAAATTCCAAAATGCAACAGCAACAAAATAAATTCACTATGTTACAATCACGCAAAATGCCCCCTTTTGATAAAGTGATCGTAACAACATTTTGCTGAACTTTTTTTCCTATGCAAAGTAAAGAAGCGAAAAAACTAGAAATCACAAAACCTTAGTCCACACAAATTACAAATTCCCAAAACTTTTCATGATTTCCAAAACCCAATACTAATTTTGGTTTCTTATTCGCTTGATGAGTATCTTGAAGTCCAATACTTCTCAATTTCCTCTGCTGTTCTTCCTGGAATTCTTCCGGCAATTAGAGACCACCTAATACATCAAAATCCCATCTTGTAATTTCATTCTGATTGAAGAAATAATAATAATGTTATATGGGTGTTAATTATTGATTGAATCTAAATTTAGCAACATGGTATTATGAAATGATAATAAAACTACTTATTAACAAGAGCCAATTAGATTGCGCTATACGTTTTTGTCTTAAAGGAAAAAGAGAGCAAACCCACCTCTCGCCGACAAGACTATACATTCTAAGGATAAGCGTTTCCTCATCTTCAGAGAACTCAAGCTTGGAATCTTGACTACTCTCCTCTGTACAAAAGGGGGAAGAAAAAAAATTAACAAATTAGACCCAATATTTTTTTTCCCTCCTAATCAAGATAATCATATGAAAGATCCAAATATTTCAAAGGGAACCTCCAGAATTCAGAGATTACAGATTATAAAAGAAGTTACCCAAGTCAATTCATAACTTGAGTAAGGAAAAAAAAAATCTTATTAAATTAGTTACCTCTAGTAGAATCATTAGAAGAGCGGTCCAAGTCAGCCATCAATCGTAGAAATGTTTTAGTTTCTTAGCAGTAATTAAGGGTGGAACTGTGTATGTGTATCTGGAATTAAAGGCAGTTAATAGGTTGTATTAATAGGAAGGAAAAGAAAATGAAATTCCAACATAAAGTTGGTCTAACAAGAATGGTAGTTGACACTTTGACAGAGTGAATTATAGTCCAAACGTTGATAGGTAGTTGAATGCTTCGCTTCACCGTTAGTTGGGTTTACATCTTTTGTATTTTGATAAAGTTTTATTTAATTATTTCTACCCATACCTATGAGTGAATCATCAAAAGTCGTTTACTAAAGTACAATAAAATAAATATCTTTTAAAAATTATGAATCCACCTTAATTTTCTTACTTGATACTATATTTAGCTTGTTTTTATCAGTTGTTTTGTTACATTCACAATGTAACATGAGTGGTACAAAATTTACAATGTACTCGTAAAATATAGGCTACATACGTACACGTGTAACAAATGATACATGGGATAATTCATACTCTATTGTTAATTTCTTTATATATTGAGACTAGACAGTTTTGCGGTGTTTCCTAAATTTATCTGTACTGACAATTTATCATTTAGTTAGTTATGTTGCAAAGGTGTTTGATGGATTAGTGATAGCATTATTTAAGAAATTGACAAGGAAACAGACAAACGAACCATCATAACACATGATTAGTGTATTGTTTTATTATATGTATGTCAAACACGATTAATGTTTAATTAATTACCTGTTTGACGCTCACAAATCACAAAGTACATTTAGCGTAGTAAAAACCTTATCAAATTAGATTGAATTCAATTCAACTGTAATGCAGTGAACACTATTGATATTAAACTATCGAACTGTCAAAACAGCTTATAGCATGTGCTTAGTTACTAAGAGGTATTGTACATTGTCCATAATGATAAGCGTTATTAGAATATGGTGCATTACAAACCCAATTCAGTCTTCTACAAGTCCAAAATTATGCACAATCCAAGGAGAAGATTTACGCTCACAAACAAAAAAGAAAACCTTTAAAGGTGAGAAAATAGTATCCAAGAAATACATACATATATTAAGAATATATAACATATTATTCTGGAAAAAAGGCTTACAACAATATATATTCTTCCCACATAACACCGCAATCAGTAAAAATAGAAGAACAAATCTATCGTATCAGAACTTTCTGAGGGTACAGGAAACAGAATAATATGTAGTGACACTAATGCACAAATTTCAGTTAATAAACTACTCACTACTGCATGTAGAGGCGGCGTAGATTATGTAGGAAATAGGATTGTTATCACTGCAGCTGCTATTTAGAAACCATGAAGCTTGATATGCTCCTTCTTCACAATACCAGCCTGTTATAGTCAGATTTTACTGGTTATGTGTCAAACCAATAACATAATATTTCATAAGCCAAATGCATAATAAGGGCACATTCACATTACCTGCACAAGGATGGTGGATACATTCTTTCTTTGGTCACCTTGAAATTGTATGACCTGCCTCCACCCCTGAGGCCTCGACATTACAAACACGTGGTAAATGCATGTCAATTCTGTTGAGAAAAATTTAGAGTATACAACTCTAAATTTACTAATATTGGACCCAAATAAATAAACAAATTATTTATATTATACTCACAATAAAATACACTACAACACTATCTAAAGATCCTTCACAACTTGAAGAGAAATACAAATAAACACTTCTCCTAAAATATGAGGAAGCTCACAACTCACACACAAGACTCACTAAGAATAGAAAGACTTATTCTTTTTGGAGGATGCCTAACCCAAATGCAAGGGAGGGTATTTATAATATTCTCCATGCAATCTATACCATACAAATATTAAATTAAGAAATAATCCTAGCCACACATTATTACCACATTCTACACACTTCTCCTAAAATATCTCATTTCTACACACTTCTCCTAAAATATCTCATTTCTACATCCTTCTACAATTTTTTCTTAAAAATATATTTCTTCTACATTTATTGAGAAGCTTCCATGGATTGGACTTTTATTTTTCTTAGGCTAAAATAAAACAAATAGACTGGGCTGGGATTGATCTTCAACAAATTCCACAACCAATCCATTTGAACGGAACAAAATTCAATAATCGTTTCTTCAGGTCAAACTGAGTTAAGCTAAATTTTTCTTCTTCTTCTTCTTCCTTTTTAAAAAAATAAATCAAGGTTCCAAAACCTGATATGATATGCAACATGTCTCGTGTCTACACTTCACCACCAAATCTAACTCAGAAAATGCATATTTGAACGAGATTGTTGTACCAAATCTTCTAATTAGCTAAAAGGTATAAACAAACCTGACCTAACTCTGGATCCTAGACGACAGTACCATTACAGCAGAACTCTTTCTTAAGGTCCTTTAGTATCTTGCTATAGCTGAATTGCTTCCTCAATCCTTGCACAGTAGTCAGGCTTTTCCTGCCATTGCACTGTTATATACGCACATGCACATACCCTTTTGCCCCAGCACCTGAGTCCTCAGCATTTGCTTCAGCAAAAGGATCTGCCCACAAATTAACAAGAGAATATCGATTAGGTTGCTCTCAGAAGAATACAGCTTGTGAATTAGTCAAAGGATCACTAAATATTTATTAGCTTGAAAGTGACAGAACAAACCAAAAGCAAATGGAATCTGAACATTGAATTCGGACATGAAATTTGACTTTCGGAAGGAGAAGATCAAAGGAACAAGTAACCAGCATAGAATTTATTTGATTCTTAATCAGAGCTACTGAACAATAGTTGACTAAGATTAATAAATCAAATATAATTAAAAAGGAGAAAAGTTCACAATTTCACAAGCTTCATTTTCATTAGCAACCAAAAGGTAAGCATAACACATTAAAAACTATAAAAAATTCTGACAGAAAACGAAGCAAAGCAACGATTAATAAAAAAAATACATTGTAAAGAGATAAAGAGTTTCAAGGTAAACCAATAATCCTGGATCCTTAATTTACGACAGCATTTTATCACTGGTTGAAAAATTGTGAGAAAAAATATTCAATTGAAGTCCAAACCATTTGAAACTAAAGGGGAAAAAAAAACGCTCAGAAAAAACTATACATTTTCCCTATGTAGCTTGATCCAAGACTAAATTCAGATATTATTGATGATGCATGATCTTTTCACTACTCCAGCCAGCTGATAACATAAACAATTGGTCGGTTGGAAAACTGCAAAGTTGACTTTAACATCACTAGTTTTATGCAAATAGTTTAATGAATCGAAACAGCCAAATATGCTGGTTCCAACTTATTCATCCAATTTTGGGACAACCAGCTACTAAATTCCTCCACCTCATTTTACAAACTCAATTCCATACACCAAGGAAATGGATTAGAATAGTAGCAGAAAGCCAGAAATTAAAAACAACAGTTCGAGGTAGAACTTGTGATTTACATATCTTTATTTAAGTTTGAAAATCAAGATACTTTAGAAGGTAATGAATGCTTTAAAACCTGAGGTTTCAAACACAACAAACCCATCATCAATAAAATTGTCATTCAGCCTGTTTCCTGGGCTAGTTCGATACCACAATGTTATGGTAAAATTTTACAATCAGACTTCTCTGACTACTTGTAACATTAAAACAATCTTTACTAACGTTTTGCTTTACATATATTAGCATCACAATCTAAAGAACATCATAATACATGCAATGGAGGAAATATCTTGAACTAAAGAACAAAAATCTGACCAATATTCATATAAACTGAAATAGATATCTCTGTACACTAAATATTTGCACAAATTCTGAGCAAATACAAGAAACTTATTGATTTTCCAAAATGCTATAAATATAAATCATAAGTGAAACGTTTATGAGAGCCCAAAAAACAAAACAAAAAAATCAATCTCATATGTCCTCAAAATCAGTCACATGCCATAAGCCCATAATGTGCAAAGCTATTCCAAGCTATAAAATTTCATGTAAGCTCCAAGTTCAAACAATCCATTCAACCCGCACGTTGTCATAGACCAAAGGCTGTTTTCAATAATCAACTATATCCCACACAATGCAGATCAAATAAGAACATTCCTAAATTTAAAAAAATTGCATACCTAGCAACCGAAAAAAACAAAGATCCCATCACAGCCCAATTAAACCTGGGTCCAACACAATGTCTGCAAAATTTATAAACAACTGACAAAAATTCGATATTGTCACAAAATTTACCAAAACCTTCACCAGAAAAGCAAAAGATACAAAAACTAGGATTCCTGCAAACCAACGACGAAAGCCTTAGTAATGAAATCAGGTAGAAAGAAAGAACAGAAGATGGACAATAAAGGAGAAAAGAAGAGTACTACCTTGAAAAGAAAAAGGTAAATCCAAGCGAATAGGAGAGAAATACATGTGAAGAACGAACCAACGAGTATATGGAGAGAAAATTGTCCTCTGAACCCCACAATTTTGCTTCTCAAATTTTTAAGAGAAAAGTAGCCCAGGTACATCAGAGTGAAAAACAAATTTCTAATTTTTTTTTTTTTTTGGACTAAAAATCTAATAATTATTAAAAGGTAGCAAAAGACTAAAATTTATATAATTGTTGATGGATAAAATTTTGACAAATTTCTACTTTTAATATCATTTTTAAAAGTTATTGAATTAGTATCTTTATGTCTTTAATTAGTATTTTGGCCCAACTGTTTATTTATTTTCTAATTTTACCCCTATGTTGGTTTTATGGGAGTAAGATTGTTTGATGATCACGATTAGGCATCTAAGAGTGAACGGTTTGTCTGTGAATTTCGTAAAACGTGAACTCAAAAGAAGCGCGATCCCAAAATGTACAATAAACATAACGGGTGCGTTCTGCGCGCTACCTTCACGAGTTTGCTAAGGCCTCAGACCTGCTGCTGCCCAAGGGTTGAACTTAGATCTAGTTCACCAGACCTTTGATGAAGAAGAGGAACAAAACATATTTAAAATACTCCTGCCGCCAAAACATGGATCGAATCAGAGCCACATTGGCTCAGACCAATCCTGGTAAAAGATGTAGTGTTTACTTTAGTTGTTTAATGTCTTTGAATTTGTGAATTGATTGTTGATATGTTCCTTATTCGAAGAGGACTTAGTAATGTGTTAAAATGAAAAGATTGCTGGAGACACAACTGCAGGTATGCTTTAGTGATGTTTTTGTCCTCTCCATTTATCTAATTCCAACCCATTTCGGCATATAGCTTAAAAGATCAGTTTAGCAGTTTAAAAAAAAAAAAGTTGATCGTTAAATTGATAATCTAAAATGGTAATATATTAGCCTATGAAGCAACCCTTTCTGCTAGAATATACTAACTAATATTTTTTTTTTCAAGCAGTTTTAGAGAATAGAGATTTGGTTTTCATCAATATTCAGTACTGCGAGTAACAGTCCCTTTAAACAAATAAAGGGTGTTTCCATCTTCAACACCATGCCACTTGAGGCTAAAATTGTCACTCATAATTCTCTGCTTGTGAATGAACAAATAGTCATCCATTGGAAGAAATTTGTTGCTCAAAAGTAAGTGCCTCAAGTCATTTACGGTGCTTGAATCACTTAATTTCAAAGGGATTCTTGCAGCATTAAGCAAACATGATGGAGTTTGTACCACAATATTCAACTTTCTTGAGGTAGTTACTACTTCTTCTGGACTACTACTCTTCACATTCTTCAATAGCACAATAATTTCAGAGAATTCTCTTATGCCGTACTCGTTTATTGGGCGAAAATCTTCTTTCATTTCTCTTCCACAAGAGAAAAGTGACATTCTTTTAATGGAAGCACCATTAATTATGTGGAGTTTCTCCTTAAGACTAAGCACACTTTCTGTTCTTTCCACCTCTATTTGATGTTGTGTTGCCGAAAACTTTACTATGATGTGAATTTTGGTTGGAGGGTTTATAAAGGGTTGTATGCATCTGATTGAGAGGTCGATTTTTGTACCTTGTGTGAGAATTAATGGATAATCCTCCACGTATAGCCCATCTAGCAATTCCCATCCAGATACTGCAAGAATTTGAGAAGCCACAGGGATGGCTAAGATTTGTTCTATCTTTCTTTTGATTTGAACCACAGGTTCCTGAAGACCCACCTCCATTATAAATTCATTTGTTCCTATACACATGAAGACCCACATTTTGTTACTCATTGTTGATTGGCTTGTAGGATTATTAACTCAGAAGGAAAACAAAGAACCAGCCAGGAGTAGGAGTAGGTGTAGGTGTTTTTTTTGTGTGGATAAAATGATGTTTGAAGAAGCAAAAATCAACTTATTCTTCAAGCTTTCGATAAGATATTGAAATTTACTTGAAGAGTATTTATTTAAACCACTCTATTTATATTTCAAATTCATGTAAAAGGAATGACTAGTGCAATGTATGTGTTTCTGTTTCATTCTGAAATCATTCTGTTATGGTATTTCAGTATATGTAGATCACACCAACAGAACTCACTTTACATGGAAGGGGAAGCACACATTTGGTACTAGTTTTGGGCGATGTAGCATTTTTTGAGTCCCACTTCTTTTAAACACTCAACAATTTGCATGTAATGAAAAAGAGTGTGAAAAGTAAAAAATAAAATGAGACTATTTATTTCAATTTATATCTGATGCTAATTGTGAAAAGACACAAGGAATTTCAAGACTTCTAACAGAATTTGTGCAGGAGGATTTAATGGTCACATATTACCTAAAAATTACATATACAAATTGTGGCATGTCTTGATGAGACATGCATTGCCACAAGCAGCTAATGACAGAAGAGGGATACCAGTCATGTGGCAAGTTGGGGCAGTCCCAGTTAGGTTGGTCCCATTCAGACAAATGGGTGGGTCCTTAATTATCAGAACATGCAAGCTTTACCGCTTTCTATGACGTGTTCTTCTCGGCAACAATTTAGGCATGTGCTCATAAGAAAGAGGCCTGAATGGTTATAGTATTTTCCTTATTGGTATGTTATCTATGAACATTTGAGCTAGGGAGGTAAATTATATAGCTTGGACTTTTTGATGAAATGGATCAGAAAATAAATAAATAAAAAGGTTCATGCTTTTGAAATATCTCACCCATTTCTAAGTTTGAAGAGCGAAATATTTTAATCATGAACTAGAAAGTCAGAATTGTGATTCAAAGTATCTCACTCTGCAATTTGGCAAATAATATATTGGATAAGGATGTGCGTCACCCTCGTGAGGCTCAGACAATAACCATGTTATTATGGCATTTCTTGCTTTCTTCTTCTGAACTGCCAACTCTTAGATTGAGATTGAGCGCGTGCCTTCATTTTTTTCTTCTCAAAACTAAATTGGCAAGTTGTTTTGTGAAAACTATAGCTTAATAGACTAACATGTTATTTATCTGAGGTCAGTTTGTTTTTAGGCTCTATAAAAGTGCTTTTGGACAAAACATGATTTTTTTAATAATAAAAGTGCTTTCGGGACTTGACTACAAATACGTGTGTTAGTGTTTCCTTAACAGAAGTATAAGTATGGCTCTTCTTAGTGAAAACGCTTTTTAAACCAAAATATAAATATAAAATATATGAAATAAAGCTAAAATAATAGATAATTAAAGTAGATCGAAAAAAAAAAAAAAAAAAGTCAAATAAAGACATTCTAATTTTCATTCGTAATAATATTAAAAGACTAAACTGATATTTATAGGGATAATAAACTAAAATTTTAATTTTAATAAAATTTTAAACAAGGCTCTTAAATTAATATAAAACATTAAAATAATTATCTAATATCATAATCATAATATTCTTCAACACTAACAAAAAGCTAACTCTTAATTTAATATTCAACTAAAATTACTTTTAATATAAACGCAAACAAACACACCTTAAATCTACTTAAAAATTCACAATTTGATCTTCAAACGGATTAATATCAGCTTAAACACAGTTACCATATATATATATATATATATATATATATATATATAACCTACTTCTAATAATTACCGAACATCACTTACCAAATAACAGAGAATGTTAAGATGAAAGTTATGATATTAATTAGAGTAATTAATTTCAAGTAATATATGCCCTCATACTTTACCCATTGACTTAAATTGATGACTTTCCCGGAATTTATGACTTCGTTAACGTGTCTGCAATTTTTTCTCTTCTTATTTGTTTATTTATTTATTTATTTTATAAATAAATCCTATTGGTACTTTATTCAATATTGTTTGGTTTTTGACTTGCATATTGAAGAACGAGAAAAGGCATGGAAATTCAGGGGAATAAAAAAGGAGGGGTTCGTAATTATTCAATTTAAATAATTTATTATTGTAATTATTGTATTGAGCATTAAAAATTTCATAATTTTTTAAAAAATATCATAATAATTTTATTATTATATATAAATGAGCATTTTACTTTCATAATTTTTAAATTGAGCACCTGTATTCTTTTTATTTATGAAAATTAGACACTATAAGTTTTCAATTTTAATATTTTTGTTGGACTAAATGTGTTAATTTTAAAAAATTATATGACTAAAATTGCTTAATTTTTATAATAATAAAATTTATAGTAACTAACTCATACGAGACTAAAGTACTCCTTTTAAAAATTATGAAACATTTGTTACCTAACTCATTTTAAACTTTTTTTCCCGACAAAAGAGGAGGTAAATTGCAAATAGGTAGACAGATTCTCTCTAGAGTCTAGCTAGGGATGATAATCTGTTAATTGTTTTGTCTTCTAGTTTCTATTTAAAAAAAAGCAATCAGTAAGGTATATATTTTTGTTTTTATAATTCTTTGCCAACTTGTATCCCAAAGACTTTATCAATCTAAGCTACAAATTCACAACTAATTAATCAAATGGCAAAATGTTTTGATGACAAATTCAAAGGCTTACGGCTTAAGTTAAGCTATAAAAGGAGTTATATGCCCCATCAAGAACCAACAACCAAAAATAAAGTACAGTACTTCTTGTTAGACACAATGGCAATTCATAAGCTTGTCTCACTCTGGTTTTCTCTGCTTCTACTTATTGTTTTGGTACTAGATTACACAAATGCACATGGCTTGAGACTTGGTTTTTACCAGCATACTTGCCCAAATGTAGAAGATATTATAGCAAAGACAACTCATAAATACATTTCGAGAGCACCGCCACTCGCTGCTGCTATATTGAGGATGCATTTTCATGATTGTTTTGTTAGAGTATGTAGTTAATACAATTTTTTTCATCAATTTTCGTTAAAAAAAAGGGTTATTAATTAACTAAGTTTTATGGTTGTTTTTCTCTTACTCAATGACCATGCCTGCACAACAAAATTGCTCACTAACTTATGTTACACTTTTGTATATTTGGTTCAAAACACAAGCATAGCACATTATGAGATTTTTGTCATCATTATGAACTATACATATGAAGCACATAATGTCAAAATTACATAACTGCTGCTAAAATTACCAAAGAGATGATCAAAGAAAAAAATATGGAAACCTCTGATTTAAATATGCAGGGATGTGATGGTTCTGTGCTATTGAATTCCACAAAGAACAATATAGCTGAGAAAGATTCATTCCCCAACCTAAGCTTACGAGGGTTTCAAGTTATAGATGGTGTGAAGTCTGCTTTGGAGGAAAATTGTCCTGGTGTTGTTTCTTGTGCTGATATCTTGGCTTTGGTAGCAAGAGATGCAGTATCAATGGTAACAAACCTTATAAATAATGAGTTATATAAGTCAAAAATTTATGTATCAAATATTTTACTAGATGAACATTTTTATGTTCAGATACATGGACCATTTTGGGAAGTTCCTACCGGTAGGAGGGATGGAAGAGTATCATTAGCCACAGAGGCGCTCACCAACTTACCTCCTCCTTTTGCTAACATAACTCTACTTAAATCAATGTTTGCAGCAAAGGGTTTGAATGTTAAAGACCTTGTGGTTCTGTCAGGTATAAGTACTATTAGTGTTTCTAATTAATAGTTGAAAAATTACCAAAAATAACACCCCTAAAATTTATAATAACAAAACTAGTACCCCAATAACATTGAACGGATCTAAATTGTGGTCATACAATTTCAATTGAATTGATGTTCAAAGAAAAATGATATATCTATATATTTTTAATTGTGAAAATATAAATTTGAATACATGGGGGTGTTATATTTTTGTTATTATAAATTTTGAGGGGTGTTATTTTTGTTGTTTTTCCTTAATAGTATTAACTATTTCCAAAATAATTATTGCACATGATAATTGATATGTTTCTTGGTATTAGGGGGACACACAATTGGGGTATCACATTGCTCTTCCTTTACAAACCGTTTGTATAACTTCACTGGGAAAGGTGACAGTGACCCAACATTGGATCCAAATTATGCAATAAAATTGAAGAACAAATGCAAGCCTACAGATACCACCACAATTGTTGAGATGGATCCGGGGAGTTTCAAAACATTCGACCAAGCTTATTACACTCTTGTGGCTAAAAGAAGAGGCCTTTTTGGATCTGATGCAGCACTTTTAGATGATAATGAGACTAAGTCCTATGTGAAATTCCAAGCAGACACCCATGGATCAACTTTTGCAAAAGATTTTGCTGCATCAATGGTCAAAATGGGTCAAATTGAAGTTCTTACTGGCTATGAAGGTGAAATTAGGAAGAAATGTGGCTTTGTTAATTGATTGGTCACAAATTACAGTTTTTTTTTCTTCTTTTAAATGCTGGTTTGATATGCAAGTGTACGTGTTTGAGAGGGAAATTAATTTGTGATTTGGAGCCTCAATTGGTTGTAAATTTTAAGAACGGCAAGAGTGTTGTGGTTCATATATATTTGACTTGCTTCTGAATAAAACATGTATTTGCAATTTTATGTACTATAATTATTGCTTTATTAATAAAAGTGCATTTATATATTTAACTTAAAGGAGAAAATATATCATACTGAATAACTACATATAATTCATAAAGATGATTATGTTAGATGGCTCATATTTATTTACTGAGTTTCATGTATGATCCCATAGTTTAACTAATTTTTTTCTATTTTATTTTTTCTTTATACACAATCTCTCCTCTAATACTATAGTATATATAATACTATGTACAATATTCTTTTATACATATTACACATATGCATAATATTATAGATCCAAAATAACCCCATAAAGATAAGAAATGAATGGACTATTTTTACAAACTTTACTAATTATCTTGTATCGTTAAAATATATGCTACTAGTGGCATCAATTGGAATAGTATGTTTGTTTCTTCAGTTTTATTAATTACAAACCATAATAACATCAATAAAAAAATTATTTTTTATTTTATTTTATTTTTGGGTGATTATTTAATAACGTATTAAATTATAAGTACATAACAAACAAACCAAAAAAAACTATTTTTACGATAAGTTATCTCGGTGTAATTTTCTGTATGTACAATTTACACTACCCATCATTTCATACATGCTCCAGTACTAATGCTAATAATGGTCAAATCTTATATGAGGAGTTTTCTTCTTCTGGTTTCTAAGAAGACAAAGAATCACGTTGTAATATTCGATAACGATTTTAATTTATAATTTATAATTAAATAATTAATTTTATAATTTTTAATTTTTTTTAAAAAATAATCATAAATATATTTGATAACAATTTTTATTTAATAATTTTTAAGAAAAAAATCAAAAATTACTTCTAAGTTGTTTGATAATGATTTATATATATATATATTTTTCAAAAAAATGTAAAAATAAAGAAATTTTTTTATTATTTTTATAAATTTGAAGTTTCTAATCATTTTATTCCAATATTTAATCATAAAAAATTTATAAGACTTTATTTACTTTTTAGAAAAAATATTTGGTTAAAATGAAAAAAATATGAAATTTGAAATCTTATTAAAAAATCTTATTTTTAAAAATTTATGAATCACTCCATATTTTGGTTGTGATTCCTTCAAAATAAAAAATCGTTACCAAACATACTTTATTGAAAAATCACTTGAAAAAAATCAAAAATTAAGAATCAAAATCGTTATCAAACAAGGCTTAAATAAATAATATTATATACATTAATGATATATTAATCATTAATTAAATATTAAGCAAAAGATATAAAATTATTTAATAATAATAAATTATATTATATTATATAAATTATTGCATGAAATAAATTTATTTTGAAAATCATTTGTTTTTTTAACATACCCTTGTGGCATAAAGCAAATGACAGGCTAGCTCTATGAAATATTATTCGTTGTCACAAGCACTTTCTGTTTTTTTTTTCGGTGTCTGTGTAAATGCAATTACTTTGCACTTTTTATTTCAATAGATAGTCATAGCTTCAAAACTAGATTAACGGTCAGAAATTTATATTTCAGTATAAAAAAATAAAAACATTAAAAATTGGAAACGTGCGAACCATATGTTTATATATATTACATAGTGTTCTGTGTTACAATTGGGTTATATATGATTAATTTCTTTAAAAATTTATAATTAATTCTCTAATCTTTAAGTTAGTTGAATTAAAAATTCAAATTTTACTATATTTAAATATAATACCATTAAATAAATTTAATAAAAATTAAAATATTAAAATAAATTTGTCAAATTTAAAAATATTATAAACTAAGTTATATGTATTAAAAAGTTATAAACTAAATTTTAATATCTTAAATAGGTTAGGAGCTAAATGAATAGATAAGTCATCATTTTGTAGCACACAAATTTTGTTTTCTTTTATTTTGATCTAATTTTTCGTTTTTTAATTTATTTTGAGAAAAAAACAAAAACTCATTTGATAAAAAGTTATTTTTTCTTATTTCTTCTGTTAAATCACAAAAAAGAAAAAATAAATGCAAATAATGGAAAGAAAAATAAACTTGAAATATGGTTTTCAAAACTTTTTATTTTAAGTTTTAAAAATGGTAAAAAAATGTGTGTAAAAGCATATTGTAATTCAGTTTCATTTTTACACACACATTTTATTGTTTTTAAAACTTAAAAAAAAAAAATGAAAATCATATTCAAAGATCATTTATTTAACTTTACTTCTTCGACTTAAAAATGGAATAAAATAATTAAGAAATTAAAATTGTTTACCATACAAGTTATTTTCTCCTAAATAAATTAAAAAACAAATATTTAATTTCAAACAAAATTCAAAAAAAAAAAAAAATCCTTATAAAACTAACTTTAAATTTTATTTTTTGTTGTAACATCATAAAATATCGGGCATCTCTATCATATAATATGCATAGCGCAAAATTCTAAACAATAACATTTGTAAACTTTATTTTGGATAAAAAAATGTATTATTTTATTTTAAATTTTAAGATAATTAAGAATTGTTAATTTTTCAGGGAAAAAAAAAAACCTTCTCAAGCCCCATATATATATATAAAAGTCTGTATGTAATATATATTTATTTATATATAATGTTACATATAACATATATCACAAATATATTATTTTGACGACTCAATTTTATTGGATATATTAGAGTCAAACTCAGTAAACAATTCTTCATGTTTGCATCACATGAATAAAGTTGATATTGTAGCTTATTAAAATGGATGTTTAAAGTTGTAAGATTAAACTTCACTAAATATAGTGTGTATGAAACTTTATTTTTATGAAATGAAAAAAAAAAAAAAAATCACATGGATAACGATGAAATAGCCTCCGTTAAATAAACATAAAGATCAGAGTAAACAAATTAAAATCCCCCTTCCCCAGTTCCCCTGTTTTCCTAATTTTCAATTCAATTATTTAATTACAATATATACGCGATTACATGCACATTTTGACCAGTAGTGTTAAAAACAAAACAAACTACAGGTCATAGGGACGTGCTTTATTAAATTATATCAGAATAGAACCTTGGTTTTATGACTTAGCATGTAATTTAAGTATAAAAATACTAACACAATGTAACTTCTTCTTTCTTCTCTTTTTTTTTTTTTTTAGCAAATGATAAGCATTTATTTTGAGAGTAAATTTAATTTTTGATTAATAACATTTTTGTCTTTGTTAAGACTCAAATTTACGATTATTTAGATGTAATACATTTCTATTTACTATATGAAATAAGAATTATCCATAAATATAACTTATGCTCTATGCTCTCTTAGTTACTATGAAAATTTTTATAATATCCCAAATTTTCAAATAACATTAATTATTAAAAAATAAAGAGTTATTTGAGAGTAAGTTATAATTTTAAAATAGAATTATAAGTATGAATAAACTCTTTAAAGATAAAGCAGATAGTAGGTTTGAATTTGTTATCTAAGGTATATTGGACTCCTATTTAATTCAAAGAATATGACAATAATAATTAGAATATCCTAATAAGAATAGGTTTCTATTCACATATAAACTCTTTGTTAGAACAAAATATATAAATCATTTACTAGACCAAAGGAGAAACAAAAACCCTACGTCTATTCTTCTCACATATGTCTTTCACAACAACAGTCATAAGAGAATAGAAGTTCATGAAGTAAACTAGGTACGTTTTGTTAATTTTCCTCCATCACTTTATCAGTTATGATTTAAGGGTTTATGGTTAATGTTTAATGATTTTTCTAAGAAATTTTATAAAGTAATTGTTTGCAAATTTTCTACAGAATCTATTCAATAAATTAGTTTGCAAACCTTATACTATTCAATAAAATCTTAAACTATTTTTATATTAAACTAGACTTCTTGAAGAGTTCAACGAATATTTATTTGTCAAAATATCATTTATATTGAATTTGTTATGAATTTGTGAAGTTTGTGTTTTGAATCTGTCAGTTTTTGAACTACTCGAATTTTAGGGTTGTTTTATATGGGTTTTGATTTCAATTTAAAGATAAAATTTTTGTCTTTATAACTATACACAATAAGAAAAATTTTGTCTTTGGAACCTTTATAAAATTCGATGTATTTAATTTAATATAATTTTTTTGAAGTCAAAATTTTATGCTGGAAACAGGAAACCTGACAGATTAAAACGAAAAGTTTGGAATTAATTTATGGTGTTATAAATGTTAAACATTTGTGAAAATTTTTATAATACGTTATATGGGTCTTATTTATTATTTGATAAAATTTTATGATTTTTAGATCAGACATATGTATGTTATGAATTTTTGATTTATATATGTTTGTTGCTCAAATATTTTACAGCAAATTTATTGAACTAGTTTCAAAACCCGTTTTACTTATGAAAACAGATTCCAAAGTATTTGTAAATTTTTATGTATAATAATATTTAAGTTATAAAACTACGGTTAAAATTTCAATTTGATATGATTTTCCAATATTTTTCTAAAATTGTTTAAGTCCAGTAGTATTGCTGATTTTCTTATACTGGCAGTTTTAAAAGTTATCGAATAAAAATCACTTTTGTAATTGTTTAGCATTCGGTTTTACCTAAAAAATTTATTGAAAATTTTACTCTACCTCTATGAAAACTTTGAAAAATTTGGTAATCTTATGACACCAATTAAGTTTGAAATTAATTATTTAGTTTCTGCTGACAGTGAAAACAACTAATAATTTTGTGAATAAAAATATGAAACTTTTGGAAAAACAAGAGTTAGACCTAAGTATTATTATTATTATTATATATATATATATATATAAAGGAGGATACCTAATATATTATGAGTATCTAATAATTATACAATTATAATTTATTTAGGCTAAACTCAGTTGAATTAGTCGGTGATTTTAGCAGTATTGGTTGCTCGTATCAAGTAAGTAGACTAACCCTACTTGTAATATTAAGTATTGTTTGCTTTGTTTGTATATGAATATTTTCATGGTTGTTTTTTTTTTACATATATGTTTTGTTTGTAACCGTTATGGCTAAATAAATATTGTGATCTCATTTTCGTATGTATATGTGCTTTGTGTTTGCATAATTGATTATTGGTTATGTAGTATTGGCATAAGCATGTTCATATGCATGACATTCAAAACTTTTAATGTTAAAAACTCATGTTTTGAATTATAACTTTCGACTTTAAAAATCAAACAGATTTTTGAAAATGGTTTGATAGAATGCTTTTGACCATCGTTATGATTGGACTCTAATTGGGAGCATATTGTAATTGTTTTGAGCCGTGTGGGGGAGGTGTCCCTGGGTACCCGAGGATATTTGGTTCCTTACCATATGGTTTGGACGTATTTTTGCATTTGAGCATTTGTTATGGAATTCCAGCTTTGACCCTACGATTTTATGACTCACTTGCACTTATCCTTCACGCGTGCTAATCACCGACGGGTGATTTATTGTTTGGTCACCGACGGGTGATTTATTGTTTTGGTTGCCGACGGGTGACATTTTGTATTGGCTCCACCATTCATGCGATAGAGTTCATGGCATTCTATAAAATATAGTTTTGAACAGTTTTGTTATGAGTCGTGACATATTGAGAAAGATCATTTTTGAACGTTTTGCTATGAGAAGCGACCTATTAAGAAAGATAAGATTTTGTATGTTTTGGATACGAGTCACAACATTATTTGAAATATGGTTTTCAAAGATCATTGTTTAAGTAGAGACCATGCATTACATCGACATTCATATTGAAAACACAAGCATTGACATGTTGTTTGTCTTGAATAAATTGTTTATTACATGTGGTTGCTTAATGTTTCAAGTAAGGTAAGTTTGCTTATTGAGTGATTTCACTCGCCCCAAGCTTCCTTTCACGTTTTCAGGAACACCATGATGAGAATTTGGCAATGCTTGAGGATTGTTATTGGTTCCTTAAGATTAAGTTCCCTTTTTCTTGGCTAATAAATTGTAAACTTTAATAAGTGCTAAACTTTTTGGCAAGTTTTTCTTTATAAGGTTTTTAGCTATAAAATCTTTTTCCATTTAATGTCTATACAATTTTTTTCAATTTTTCTTTTAATAAAGCCACCATTAATTGTATCAAGGTTTTCAATCTCTAAAATGTTTAAATAATGCCCTTATTTGTATGTAAAATATCAGGGCGTTACAATTTTAGTTCATTGTACGCTAAATGACTATAGCTAGCCTAGGCAAAATGAATGAAAGAAAAGGGGTTACTTGGTTTGGTCACCTAACTATAAAATCAGTTTACTAAAAATAGAAACTAATTAAAACAAAAACAATATTCAACCAGCTTTATTTCCTAGGCTAAGCTAAGTAGTTTTGTTCCTGATCTTAATTTTCCCTTTGCTTCCTCAGCGCCCCATCAAAAGGAAAAGAGAGAAGCCAAGTTCGAATTTTTTTAAGGGTAACTCATGCATAAAATAATTGTTGATACATCTAGTGATTCTTTCTATGTCTTCTAATTAAAAATTAAAGAAAAATTATCTAAAATAACACATATAAAGTTCGAATCATATCCAGGTGTATGAGTGTATTTTCTCTTTATTAATAAAAAAGAATGAGATTTTAGAATATTTAAAAAAAAAAAGTTCATAATAATAAAAATAACATCCAATAATATTGAACGAAATTCAATTTAAATGTATTTAAGATTGAACGAATCTGAATGACTATGTTCAATTTAAAATAACGTGTTAGATTTTTTTTTATTGTAAAAATATATTATTTGAACATAATGAATACTATTTTTATACTTATAAATTTTAAGTGTGTCATTTTTATTTTTTTAAATTAAATAAAGTATATTAAATATGAAATCCATACTTCATTAATATTCTTCTAACTAATTTAGCATTTTTTTTAATTTTAATTTGCATGTGTAATTCAAGTTTTATAACAACTTCGACATAAAACTACCGAGCCCTGTATTTACTCTATTCATCAACATGCCCTCTTTCTGATTTTCTATTGGCTGCTGATAGCAGGGATCAAAAAGAATAATTGATAAAGCAAATTGACAGTTCATGATATCAGGTCAATTTAATAACAGTGTTATTATATTGCAATTAAATTATAATATATATTAAATTAAAAATTAATTATTAATTAATATAAATATAAAATTAAAGATGTGTGATAAAAAAAATAATTATAAGAGAAATTAATTAAATTATATTATATAAATTATAATATGAATTAAATTATTATAAAAATAATTATTGATAAAAAAATAACATGACCGTTTAGGAGTAGGTGAGTCGATTACGCACATAATTAATGTAGGAGCAGGTGGTCCGTTGCATATTTTTATGATTTTATCACCCTACTTAAAAAAAAAAACAATACATGTTCTTTACTTGAAGAGCTGTAGGACTTATTCTGAGTTTCAAATCGAGTGGATAGATACAATAGTTATTTAATAAAATAAAAAAGAAAAAATAACAAAACTAGCATCCCTAAATTTGTAATAATAAAACTAATATTCTTGTATTCAATTAAAATTGAACGACGATAATTTAGACCCGTTTAATATTGAACGTTCAATATTATCCGTTCAATTAGAATTGAATGACGACAATTAGACCCGTTTAATATGAACGTTTAATATTTTACGTTTAAATTGAATATTGAACATTCAATATTAAACGTTCAATTCTAATTGAACACAAGGGGGTGTTAGTTTTGTTACTATAAATTTTAGGGGTACTATTTTTGGTAATTTTCTAATAAAAAATTATAGTTAATTATTATGTGTTAATCAATTATGTCAAAGTATATATTTTTACGATAAGTGTTATAAATATTTTTTAAATTAAATATTTGTATTGTTTTGTCCCTTAAATTTAAAAAAGTATCATTAGTACATTTTATTTAGAAAAATAGATCAAATAAGAATAAGTTGTATTATTTTAATAATTTTTATTAAAATATTTATTTTTAAATAAATTAAATAAAATGTTATTAAAATACGTGCATTTAAGCACAAAGTTGAAAATAAAAGTAAAATTTAAGATAAAATTATTTTTTAAGGAAAAAATCAACACCAATAATATTACAACATAGTTTAAATATATTTTATTTTTATTTTTTTAAGAGGTTAAAAATTTAGTAAACTATTAAAATAAAATAGTGACAATCAACTAATATTAAAATAAAAAATTTGTGAATTTTTTTTCATTTTAATTATTGCTTTATCATTGTTAAAAATTCGTAGTTTAATTATATTTAATCACTTGATAAAAAAATAACAAGATTTTAATATAAAAATTATTAAAATGTACATTTTATTCGTAATTAATTTTTTTTATACATATTTAAAAGACTAAATGATAATATTTATAATATAATTAAAGATACAAAATAACTCAAATGGGCCAAATTTAAAGCACTTATGCAACTCTTTTTAGCTTATTTTTATATCAAGGGTGAATCTTGTAAAATTAATAAAACATTTCAATTTCTACGAAAAAAGGACCACATGCATGAACATGATTTCTGAGATGCTAAGTTCCGCTGACATGGCAGAGAGGGTTAAAACATAATCCAACAAAAAAAAATATGAGACCCTAGTGTTTTGGATCTGACTTCATTTGCTTTATTAACTAGGACAAGCCTAACGGCTCAATTTTTTAATATTATAGTTAATTAGCAAAGAACATGACAAAGCAAAAAGGCATGAAAAAAAAAAACAATGTCTGCCGGTAATAAATTATATATAGTAAATTACCTTCTGCAATATTTTCATCAACAACTTTTATTCTTATCTTGTAACTCAAGTTGAGAGCTTTATACAATTCCTTTGAAGTTGCTTCCTTTTAAGAAGTAGCTAGCTATTGATATTTTCAACTTTTATTCTTATCTTGTAACTCAAGTTGAGAGCTTTATACACTTCCTTTGAAGTTGCTTCCTTTTAAGAAGTAGCTAGCTAGCATTATTTTTCAACTTTTATTCTTATCTTGTAACTCAAGTTGAGAGCTTTATATACTTCCTTTGAAGTTGCTTCCTTTTAAGAAGTAGCTAGCTAGCTAGCATTGATTTTTTTTTTTTCTTTTCATAATAACGATCATATAAATCTTATAAGATTGTCACATTTGTTTCTCACTTTATATTTGTGACAATCCAATATTTTTAAAATTGTGTAGTGATACTAAGATTTAAAAGAGGGTTTTGAAAATGGGTTCAGGGATAAATTATTTTGGGATTTTTATTTTAGGTCTTTCAGCAATTATAGTATCAATTCAAGCTCAATTACAGTTGAATTTCTATTCAAAGAGTTGCCCAAAAGCAGAGAACATCGTGCAAAGCTTTGTTAACCAACACATCCATAATGCTCCGTCATTGGCTGCAACATTTATAAGAATGCACTTCCATGATTGCTTTGTCAGGGTAAATTAAATTCAACTTAACACTTTTGTCTTTGTCTCAATCTCTTAGCTCTAATTCTGGCTTCCTCTTTTTTTCCTCCATTAAAATTGTTATAACATATGTACAGGGTTGTGATGCATCTGTGCTTTTGAATTCAACATCTGGCAACCAAGCTGAGAAAGATTCTCCTCCAAATCTATCTCTAAGAGGTTTTGATTTTATTGATAAAGTAAAAAGTCTCCTTGAAGCCGAATGTCCTGGAGTAGTTTCTTGTGCTGATGTTCTTTCTTTGGTTGCAAGAGACACTATTGTAGCCACAGTAAGGAGTACTCAAACTCAGCACCAAATCAATTAAACAATGACATATTTTCCAATTGATCTAAATAAAGTAAAGAATGTGATTTAACTAATTTGTTTCATTGTTATGTGTTTTGACACAAATAGGGAGGTCCATTCTGGAGAGTTCCAACAGGTAGAAGAGATGGGGTGATATCTAGGTCATCAGAAGCTCTAACAAACATACCTCCTCCAACCGGAAACTTTAGCACTCTATTAACACTATTCTCCAATCAGGGTCTTGATCTAAAGGATTTGGTCTTGCTTTCTGGTAATAAATCTATATGTTTTAAGAATTGCTTTTCATACCACAAGAGTATATATGTCATATTATGTACTTAGAAATCTTTCATTTTACTTGGATGGCAGTATATGACTGGATGTTTAAAAAGATTTAATTGTTTCTTTCATTTGTGTCAAATAAGTTGATATCTCATCTTAACATTATGAGACTTTTCGACATACTTTTTTTTTTTTGTGTGGATAAATAAATGATTATATGTACACTCATGTCACATATACATACACAAGTAAAATTCGAATTTACACTATTTTGTGCCCCTAAAAGTACATGCATGACACATACTTGTATATCCCTTTTGTGATCAATTGTTAAAATTCAGGGGCTCACACAATCGGTTTCTCACATTGCACATCATTTTCAAACCGTTTATACAATTTCACTGGAAGAGGAGATCAAGACCCAGCATTGGACAGTGAATATGCAGCAAATTTAAAGGCAAATAAGTGTAAAACACCAAATGACAATACAACAAAAGTAGAAATGGACCCAGGAAGCCGAAGGACATTTGATCTAAGCTATTACACTCTTCTTTTAAAGAGAAGGGGTCTTTTCCAATCAGATGCTGCTTTGACAACTGACTCCACTTCATTGTCTTTAATCAATCAACTGCTTCAAGGTTCACTCTCCAATTTCTTTGCTGAATTTGCCGTGTCTATGGAGAAAATGGGTCGGATTAATGTTAAGATTGGATCAGATGGTGAGATCAGGAAGCAATGTGCAGTTCTGAATAGCTAATTATTTTATAATTAGTATTTAATTTATCTTCCTTAGTGTCAAAATTTGTTGTGCACGTGATCATGTTTTGTACCGTTTTTGAGGAGGCTTTATTTCAATAAATGCTTGTCGGAATAAGTCATGAGATGGATTTGTTCATCCATCAACAAGAGAAATTATCTTTGGAGAATAGTAAAACTAACTATCTTTAAAATTTTTAATAATAAAATTAATATTTTTTATATTTAAATTTATATTTTTATAATTAAAAAAATGACTAATATATCATTTTTCTTTGAATATTTATCTAATTAGAATTGAACGACAATAATTTAGACTCGTTTAATATTGGACGTTCAATATTTTACGTTCAAATTAAATATTAAACGTTCAATATTATTAAGGTATTAGTTTTATTACTATAAATTTTAAATGTACTATTTTTGATAATTTTTCAATTATCTTTACTAGTAATTTTTGTGTGGAATATCGTAATGAATTTGTGCCTACCGGATTGCGTTTTGTTGCAACGAATTTTTTTAATAAATAGTATTTTTCTATATATATATATATATAAAAAAAAAAAAAAAGTTACACGGTCACATATGCATCATGAATCATTATATTATTGGTAAAGTTCAAACAAAAATTAACTGCACCATATAATTTCTTTGACATGTTAAATTTTAAACTGAACATTCACCCACATCTAGCTCACCCAATAAGTAAGCATATATTTAAATATTAACATAAACATGTATTAATATCTACATGCGTCATATATTAATATTTACTCTAATAAACATAATTTATTTGATTGGAGTCAAATAAACATATGTATATTTTGTTGTAATTGATTATATTTAAAATCAATTAAAAAATTGGGATAATTAACCGAAATAATAATACCATATAATTTCCTAACCTACCTTATTTTTAACCCCTCACTTTATTTTTTATACTCATTTTATTTTTTATTTTTTCAATTTTTATTTTTCCAAATTATTTTAAGTAAATTTATTTTATTTTTATTTATTACAACTCCTTTTTTATAACCTTTTGTGAGTAAATACAAATAGTTCAAATTTCTTTAAGTTTTGAATATATGTTTATAATGAGTTTTTACGGTATTGTCTAAGGCTGCGGCGGCTACCTTGGAAGTATACTACTCCTTGCAGGGCCGAAGTTGGTAGAGGGGTAAGGCCGTAAGGGCCGCTGCTCCTCCCTTTTTGAAGCCCTTCCTTTCGAAAACTATAAACTCATATTAATTATGTTTCAAATATGTCTATAACACGTAAAATATATGTTTTTGTACAAATATTATTAAACATATATTTTATTGAACAAAATATTTTTGAACATATATTCTTTTTTTTTTTTTTGCTAAGTCCACAACAAGTATTGAACTTGTGACCTCCTTGTTATTAGGAGGGATGTTGTGCCATTGGACTACTAGGCCACCGGCTTTTGAACATATATTCACTCTATCGTTTTAAAAATATGTTATTTATATAAGGTGGAGTGAGTATTTTTAAAATGTGGATTATTTAAAAAAACAAAAGAATAATTATTGTAAGAATTGATCAAAATGCTCCCATTTTTAAGTTTTTTTCTTATTTTTATATTACTTAATTATTCAACTAATTTTACTTTTAATTTCATAAAAACATATATTTTTTATATTACAAAAAAAATATATATACACCACATTTTTTATTTTGCTTTAAACATATTTTTATACTATAAGGAAAAAAAAACATGTGTATTACTTTCAGGGTGGAGCTAAGGGGGATTAGGGCAGGCACGACCCCTTAGTTCGACAAACTTTTCCTACTAGTATATAATTTTGAGCATTTTTTAAGATAAAATAAGACATTTGATCTATTTTATTGCAAAAAAAAGTTATTATTATATATAAGTAACATAAATAAAACTAAAATAACTAGTACAATCTTTTATATTTTTAAAAACATAGTACAATTAATTACCATATAAATTTAAACATAAACAAGTATACGTTCTTAAATTCATATATTTATTTACCATATAGTAATTTATAACACCAACATAATATTCTAACTATAATTATAATTATATTCCCATATTTTTTTTTTTTGGGGCCTATTTTACGTCATCTTGAACCAAATATAATTATTAATAGTGATAATTATATATATATATATATATATATATAAATGGACTCATTTCGAAGATAAATATATAACAAATTATCTTAATCATATAATAATTTAAATTAATAATATATATGCTATCATATTTTAAATTTGAATTTAATTTAAATTTAATGAATAATTATTACAATCAAATAAAAAAAAAATATTCAATGTTGAATGGACTTAAATCAATAGTCAAAAATAATTTATTATAATTATTTGTATACAAAACGATCACCATACGTTTATCCTTTAGCTCATGTTTGGTAGACTGTAATAGAATCAGTAATGTAATGTAATGTAATTGATTCTGCACATTACAGTGTTTAGTTGGTACAAACACATGTAATGTAATGTAATTGATTACATTAGGAGAAGGAATGAGGATTACATGAGCTGGAACAATGAAAGGGCATTACATTACATGTGTGAACAATACCCGTGCAGCCAATCACGTCGTTTTTCCCCATCGCGTCCTCTGCCAATCGCGTCATCGTCGTTGCCGGCTAGCCATCGTGTCGTTGTCCACGCCAGCTCGCGTCGTCTTCGCCGAACAGCATCCCGTCTTCGTCACAGCCAGCCGTCGTCGTCCCTGCAATCGTGTCGCCTCCAACTCCCGTCACCGTCTAGCCATCGCGTCGCCTCCAGCCAATCGGGTTGCCGTCCAGCTCGCGTCCCGTCCAGTCTCCATTCGCGTCGTTGCCGTCCAACTCGCGATTGGCTCTCATTTTTTTTTTTTAAATTGTATTTTTTTTTTTTCTGAAATTATTTTTTTTATTAATTATTGTTATAAAATTGTATTTTTTCTGAATGTTTTTTTTTTTAAATTGTATTTTTTGTTTCCTGAAATTTTTTTTATTATTAATTATTGTTATAAAATTGTATTTTTTCTGAATGTATTTTTTTTTTTAAATTGTATTTTTTTTTTCTGAAATTATTTTTTTATTAATTATTGTTATAAAATTGTATTTTTTCTGAATGTATTTTTTTTTAAATTGTATTTTTTTTCCTGAAATTTTTTTTTTTTTTTCTAAAATTGTATTTTTTTATTAATTGTTGTTATGAAATTGTATTTGTTCTTAAATTTTATTTTCTAAAATTGTATTTTTAAAATAATTATATAGTTTTTTTTTCTATTCCATTACATTACAGTAGTTAAACCAATCACTGTAATACTGATTCTTTTTTTTATTACAGTGACTAAACCAAACACTGTAATAGTAATATTAATTCATTTACATTACATTCTATTATGATTACGATTACGATTACATTCAGCAAACCAAACGCCACCTTAAATGAATTTATCTTTATTTCATTTTTAAAATAAATCACATACCCACTTGTCATTAACAAACTTGAATTCATGCTTAAGTGTTTACAAGCAATAAACTGCTAACACTTTAAAATCTTGAACTTTTAACTTGGCCCAACCTTTATATGAAATAAATCATAAATCAGCCTTGACTAGGTAGAAGGAGATTAAAAAACAAAACTCAATACATATAAGAATTATGATATATATTTAAATTATTTAAACTATTTAAGTTTCTCTCTCACATACATATACATTTTATAAAATTCACATGTTTATTGTAACCACACAAAAAAAAAAAAAAAATATATATATATATATATATATATATATATATATATATATATAACATGATTACCAAATGTATAGTCTTCGTTAAAAATGTAGTCATAAAGACTCAAAATAAAAGAATATTGAGACCCAAAGTAATATGGACAAAAGTTGATGAACGACTTCGTTTTTAATAAAACAAATTACAATATTATCCTTTAATAAATTAGATAAAATTTTACGTAAATTATATAGAAATTTTTATCATATTTTGTAAGCCGTACAAACAATCATTAAAATTTTATAATTTACATAAAAATGGCAGAAATAATAGAAAAACAAACAAAAAATTAAGAGATAATGAAAATAGAGACATAAGATATTTCAGGATATTTTTTCAAAGAAATGGTTTTTAGTAAAAAGAAATTTGAAAAAATTCAAAAATCAAAGTTAAACCTTAAAAAAGGCGATGGATTGAAAAAATCATCTTTTTTCTAAAATAAGAAAAATGTTTCCAAAAAAAGATATAATTTATTATGGTATAAGTAATAAAGAAATGAGTATAACCATAACAGATGCAAAAGACATATTTAACGTATCATTGATTGATAAAGAAACAATTATTGATAAATTATAAAAAAAAATTCACAAAAAGATCAAGAAAAATAGGATATATCCACCTTGAAAGAATACAAATTTTAATTAAAGCACACTTCAGAAAAATGATTGATACACCCATAAATTAGCATTATTAGTTAACGAGATAATAAACAGAAGAGATACTTTGTTAGGAATGATTCATGAAAAGTTAAGATATCATAAATTAATATTCACAATATACCCTAGATTTGTTGTTAATATAAATGACAAAAATTTAAATCAAGTATTAAGTTTAGCATATGAATTTGAGAGAGAAAATTTAATGAAAGAAGAAAATCATCCATTTTCAATACATTACATAGTCATTAACCAATACTCATAACAGTTCAATATATGGACATAATGAATTTATAGAAATAGAAAAAACTTTTCAAAAAATAGGAAAAGTAATAAAACCAGAAGTAATGATAGATTTTGAAATACCAAAAGAATGAAAATTAGATATTAAAGAAAAACCTCTTATATTGTGTAGAAAAAGTAACATTTTTAGAATAAAAATTATTGAAGATAATGCAAAGGTCAGTAAACTTGAATGGGAAGAACAAGAAGAGATAAAAAAAAATTAAAACAAGAGATTAAAAAAATTAAAAATTTACTAATACATGAAGTAATAGGAGATTAGAAAATGTTAAAATTAAAATTACAAGAAATAGAGTTAGAAGGAAATAAAAATATAAAAACCATAATGAAAGCTTTAATTCTTTTAGCAGAAGAAGTAGATGCCACATATGAATCAAATATCATATATTTACATAGTATAAATGATACACAAAAAGAAATCCTATAATCATACAAAAAAAAACAATTAGATATACATAACAAAATAATAGAATTAAGAAAATATATTAATAATATACTAAAAATTATTGGATTAAAATTTACCATTTAAAAGGATTAAATCATTTAACACAAAGAAAAAGGCATCATTAGTCATCATAACAATGTTAAAACCATTTAACTTAACATTCTATGAAGATCAAAAGGGCTTGGTAAAAAGACCGTTTGAAAACGGGTAGTGTATACCTGCTTAATTTTATGCCAAAGTGGTATTTTAGCTTTTAGTGTAATCTGTTTTAGTCAAAACCAAAGGCATATTAATGTGATTCTACATAGTACAAAAATATTGCTTTTAGGAAATGACTCCAGAAGTAACTGATTAAGTAAAGTTCCATGAAGCAGCAAGAATTCAAAGAAAAAGAGATCAACAAAAGAAAACATGCAAGATATTTGACATTGGTATATAACTTACTAACACTAGTGCGCACAGCTTACTAAAATAAAAACAAATCTGTCAAAGGTTGACTCCATTCAAAGGCCACACAAGACTAGTCCATGAAGGGAAAGTATGTAGCAAGCAATAACTTGTGAAAAAATTGCTTCAATAGAATACTAAAACCTTATTGGCCTGGCCCTGATACAAAACTCTTACAAGTAATTACGGTCATTTATGGTGTTCAAATGCAAACCTTGAATGTGCTTATTAAGACACTCAAAGGAAGTGAAATATGTTTGACGTTTAATCGAAAGGTTTTCTTTTGGAATACAGATATTATTTCACCTAATCGGCAATATATGTCCACAATAGAAATTAGAAAAAATTGTGAATTGTTTATTACCTGCACTAGGCGGTCTCCAAGCATCACCCTACCACCGTATTTTACAACTTCTTCATGTGCCACACGAAACTCAGAACCAGGAAAAACCTCAAGTATGTATTCAACCTAGTAGAGAGTTGAGAACATAACAAAATTATAAAATCAAAACATCATATTCAACTTTAATTTGAAACCCAAGAGAGAACTTGAAGAATGGTTCTACATAAAAATTTAATACATGAAACCTCACCTTGGCAAGAAACTAGCTGTAAACTATTGCAAATGCGGTATGCTTTTTCTTCCACATTTCTACCATCTCTCTAACTGTTGGCACCTGAAGAACCAAAAATGACAAAAGCTGCAATCTGAAAGCTGTTCACGAAATATTGGTAGGATTCAAAAAATCAGCAACACTTAACAAGTATATAGGAAGAAATGTTGGTCATGATTTGAGCAGTTACAAATCAACTAAATGATAGTTTATGTCAAAATAAAAGATATGTAATTTGCATTGACAGAGCAACCTGGTTAATCGGTCAAATCCAGATGCTGTATATATACCAAGTGCCACACCAAAATGAAGACCGAAAATCATGATTCAATTTTGTAACTTCCTATGACATGGGACAGTAAACATTCAACATCTTAGAGTTCTCTCTCCTGCAATCTTTTTTGTAAGAAAACTGGCAAGCAATTTTAAGATGAAAGGATAACTGAAAAAACGTCTGGGGGGGTAAGCACAGCCACTCGACTCGAATATAGCTCCAAAAACCTGCAGTCATTGAAAATATAAATATAGATATAGATGCTAGCTTCATTACAAATCCCAAGAGCCATCAATAAGTGAAGAGGGAACAACACTTCTGGTTTCAAATGACTGATTATAGCTGCAACTTCTTTGCATGATTCCCGCACTAAAATAGCCATTATCAGACCCAACAAAATTGCCTTTCAACAAAATAACACCATAATTAAAATCATTAAAAAGGGAACTTCTTATTCTATACTAATTTTCTTTCCCTACCCCCCATTTCTCACGAACCAAACATAATTATTAATTCAATTGAGATTTTTAAGTAATTTTAAAAGTTTCTAAAAAAAAAACAGAGAGAGTATATTTATTTAAAAAATTTTAAGAATCTATAAAAATTTAGCTGTATTTAATTTAAACTTTTAAAGACTTTTTAAAAGTTTATAAAAATTTAAGTGCATTCAGTTATTACTTTTAAAAAGTTTATAAAAGTATTAAAGTATTCAAAATGTCAATAAATTTTAAAAACTTTATTTAATGAGAGACTTTTAAGTATTTTAAATATTTTTTATGTACAAATAAAATTTATCACAACTAGCATCTTCTTTCATGAGATTTCAAAAAATTTTGTAGGATTTTTAATATTTTTAGTTATAAATAAAATCTATTAAAAATAACATTTTTTCTGTGAGATATATGGAGTTTTTTTTATAACTCTATTCTTTATTCTTGTCTTCTTCTCTAACCATGAATCTAAATATTGTTGTTTTCATCTATAAATGTTTGGGAAATAGGCTCATATGACCCCCTTTTGTTGTTTTTAATCTAAGATGGACACTAATTTTTATATTCCAAATTTACCCCTTTTCAAGCTCCTTATCAGACTTGGGGATTGTCGAAGGACAAGTCCAACTTCACCTTCTCATTTTACCTATCCATCTTCACTTCTTCAGTCATATTTATCAGGTCTCGTCTGCTAATTTCTTCAACAGCTTATTCATCTCTGAAAATACAACCAAAACCCAAATTGCGTTTCACTTAATTGGAATAATTGTAATTGGAATAATTGTATTCTTCTTTGTGCTCGTCCTCACGTTCTTGCTCCGTATATACTCCAGATGATTCTGGAGAGGCATGGTGGAAACCACCGGTAATCACAATCAATCTCGGCGCCAACGCCGCCGGTTAGTCCTCACACCTGGGCAAGATATGCGAAGAGGCTCGACCCATCTGTTCTTGGGTCTCTTCCTGTATTGATATACCGCTTACACGACTTCAAAGATGGGCTTGAATGTGCAGTTTGTCTTTCTGAACTTATTGAAGGAGAAAAGGCCAGAATGCTTCCAAAATGCAATCATGGTTTCCATGTTGATTGTATTGATATGTGGTTTCATTCCCATTCCTCTTGTCCACTTTGTAGAAACTCTGTTGCTCCTGAACGTTCTGAGTCTAATACTCCTGAATTATCAGAGAATGTTGAGCTTTCTGATGACAATTTAGGGTCTGGGCATGTCACAGAGAATCCAAATTTCCCCACAAATGTTTTGTTTTGGGGTGATGAAACCCAAGTTAGCTCTGGTTGTGCTGATTTAGAAGAAGGTCCGTCTTCTTCTTCTCAACCTTCCGTTCCACCTTTGTGAATTTTTTTGGTTTTTTTTTTTTTTTTCAAATCAGAGAGGCTAACAGTAAAGATGGGTGCTCTGGTTTTTAGTTGGACACATGTCCAACTAGATGTCCAACTCTGGGCAGTCTAGTTGGACATATGTCCAACTTGGCTCCTGGGGTCGCCGGCCGGTCATAATTTGATCAGTTGGACAGTCGTCCAACTGAGCTCCGGCAAGTGGACATATGTGTCCTCTATATACTCTTCTGGTTTAGAGTTGGACACATGTCCAACTCTGTTGAGGTGAGTTGGACATACGTCCAACTGAGGGGTTATTCTGGGCAGTTTAGTTGACTCCGGCGAGTGGGGTCGCCGGTCGGTTAAAATTTCATCAGTTGGACAGTCGTCCAACTGAGCTCCGGCAAGTGGACATATGTGTCCTCTAAAATATACTCCTCTGGTTTTCAGTTGGACACATGTCCAACTCTGTTGAGGTGAGTTGGACAGTCGTCCAACTGAGGGGTTATTAAGGGCATTTTTGTCATAATATGTAAAAAAATCAAGTGGAGGGGGTCATATCAGATTTTTAATAAATAGGGGGTCATGACAGCATATAACCCTAAATGTTTTGGTGGCAAAATAGATGAAATTCTCGATAGGGTTACATGGGTTTGAAGAAATTAAATTTTAGAAAGAAATGTAGAAAACCATCATCTGTTAGTATATAAAGTTGATTTTTCAATACATACAATCACTTTTTTTTATTTATTATTATTTTTATTAAAAAAATATAAATGTACAATTTTATTATAAAAATAAAATAAAACATTATATTTTGCAACAGACAACGAAATCATAAAATCTAATGTTATGGATGTAGTTTTTTTTTTTTTCCTAAAATGGGCAACAACTTTTCAACAATAATTTTTTTTAATATTTAATTAAATTTAAGTTATATATACATTTTAATTATTAATTTTGCTAATGTGTAAATGTTTTTTATTTATTATTTTTAACTTTATTACATATTTAATATAAAATAATTATATTATTGATATTTTTAAATATTTGTTTTATATATTATATTTTATATTTTGTTGTAAAATATAAATAATATAAATTTTTAATTTAAGATAATTGTATAGTTGATATTTTTAAATGTTTATTTTATGAATTATATTTTATTATAAAATATAAAAGACAAATAAAATTTCGTAAAAGAAAGTTGAATGTGAAAGTATTTTGAATTTATTCAATAGATTGCAAAGACAAAAATATGAATATTTTTAAAAAGTAAATAAAAAAATTAATAAAAAAAATATATAATATTATAGGAAAGTTATTGTAAATTTATAAAAATTTATTAAAGTTTTAAAATAAAGTTTAATAAAAAATCTATAAAATTTTATATAAATTCTTAAAAATATATAAAAATTTTAACATTGAATACGTTAATTAAAATACTAAAGCAATTACATTCGAGACGCGCCGATGGCCTAGTAGTCCAATGGCATAACATCCCTCCCAGTAACAAGGAGGTCACAAGTTCAACACTTGTTGTGGACAAAGTCCATTTAGCAAAAAAAAAAAAATTACACCCAAGACGTTGTTCCGACCAGATACACATCTCGCACACCCTACTCTCAACAACCGACGAATCGCACGTGAGATTTACTACGTTCCTCGACAGCTCCTCCGGATGGTTCTTTTCCTGCGCTCCGAACCCTCAGCTACGTTGGTACCTGTTGTGGCGTGTTCCCCCGTATTGTCAACCCGAACAATGCTCTCCGACTAGGGCTTTTGATATGAACGAAATCTTCGCCAGAGCCCGGTTGAGATTCTGACGAATGCGAGTCCATTTCCGGCCAGATAAGCTCACAGCGACCTCCGAGGAAAAAAGAAGCTGCGAACAACGGATTAGGATGGTTTGAGAATTGCCTGAAGGGTTTGGAAGTGAACGTGTTGTGGACTCGACGAAACGAAAAAGCGAAAATGTATATGTGGAGTGTATAATCCGTGTGACCAGTACGAGTTGAACAGGTTGACTAGGCGAGTCAGGCGATTCATATAAAACTTAGACGGGATTAAAGTATAGGCCCTCTGCAGTAGGCTGTAGCCTGTCGTTTATCATTAATTAAAATTAAAAAAATAAATAACATCCTATAGTTAATGAAATAATGCTTTAATAATATTGATTAAAATTTAACATTAAATTAATTTAAATAATTATAATTCAATTTAAAAATTTATATAAAATAAAAAATTAAATATTTTTAGTAATAAAAATATATGATTATAAATAATTATATTATTTTTATATTAAATTAATTTAAATAATTATACTATTTTTATAATTATAAATTTTAAAAATGTTAGTTTTAATATTTTACTTTTACTCTTTCTTTTCTTTTTTTCTTTTTTGTCTTAGAGAAGGATAATCCTTCACCATTTTGTTATTATTTTATAGAGAAAAGTGTCATGGAGGTCCTTCAGATTATGTTATGTGTGTCATTTGATCCCTTAGATTATAAGTGGTGTCATTTGGTCCCTTAGTTTTAGAAATACATACAGATTCGTATACATACACTTTTCCGTCAGTACACACAAAACTCGTATGCATATAGTATGGTTTACATAAGTTCGAATTTAACAAATGGTTTTGTCACTACATAATATTAATTTGGGTAAATATCAACCTAATAAAGGTTTTAATGAGTTAAATTAAATTAATATGTGATACGCTAATAATTGTATTGACATTTATAAATTAATAAATTAATTTACATTGACATTTATAAAGGATGCTTCTCTAACTCTCGTTAAGTTGCATCGACATTTATAAAGTAATAAAATTACAAATAAATCCACAGTAGCATATTGGCAAATTCTAAAATTTAACAAGAATTTTGAGTTTAAACCCAGCTGCAGAACATTCCAGAACTTATACTAGAAAACAACAATATTTGACAAAAAAAATTCAGCTAAGAAATGAATCTGGTAGCACCTGATACAAACACTCATGTTCCATCAAGTTTAGAGTAGACAAAAGTTTAGATGAGATCCTATCTATTGCACAAAAACAAACGATGAAAATTTCTTGCTTGAACCAGTGGGATTAATACAGAGCAAGTACTTCACTCAAATGTCTGCAACTGTGGGCAAGTATGCAAAAGAACATGCAGCTGTAATCAGTCAGCAGTGGATACTTGTTAACAGAACTGCCAAAGAGTGGCCAAAAAAACCCAACACAAGTTCAAAAATCATATTTGCATATTCTATGTGACTAAACATCAAACTGATCCAAAAAACTGTTCCAAGGATGGCGACTGAAACACATTCATAGCAGTCCTTTGAGTTCTGGTAGGACAGATGTGAAGCTGATACTTGATAAACCTCTGTAAGCAAAAAAGAAATAACATTTAGAAGGGAGGCAGACATCATATTTTGCAAGAACCTCACCTCTCACCAGATTGAGAATGAGATAGCAGCACTTTATCCACAAACATAGTGTCAATGAATTTTAACTTACAGCTAACTGAGAAACTATCTCGGGATTCGTATCAATATGCCAATCTGGTTCTAGTTGCCTGACAAAAGATGTCCTTCCATTCTCTATGCTGCAAAAGAGAACCTGCAAATGCATCAGAAGTTCAAGTTAACAGTAACACGGATGAAGAGGGAAAATAAATAAATAAAGGACAGGTAACTAATGGATGAAGGCCACTAAAACAGAAGATCAGTGTAACACGATCTACAAAATGACATGACCTGTATCCGTCTCCTGACTAGAATTCAGATACTCATTGTGAACTATGACAGTAATGCTTACACATTAACAGTCATTAGAGAATGGAAGGAGATTCAGGGGCCAGAATTTGAACAAAAAATTATTGATGTTCTAAAACTGACAAATTTGACTGCATTTCTGTTAAACCCACAAGTGAAAAGAGTAAATTGATACATTAAAGTACAGTGAAAACATTTCCTTACCTTGTCTTTTACCAAACCCCCAGATGTGAAAACTCCAGCGTCTTCCAAAGCCATAAGAACCTTTTTCTGCAGAAGAGAATTTATTTCAAAGACGAAAAAGAGGGAAATATATGAGCATATGAAAGGATTGAGAAATGGTCACCTACATATTATTCAACTCTATTTTAGGACTACTAGACCTTGCATGTTAATAAGTGCCATCAAATCTACACTTATACAAAGGATGAATTGGGTCAGGAACTAACTACATATTTTAGCATGGTATGATAGTAGTACATTATCGTAATCAAATGAAGGGAAAAAATACAACTATTTCCTACAGTTTATCTTGCTAAATCAAAGTATACTTTCTGAATCTTAACAAGCAATTCAGGCTTAACAACAACAATATGCAGAAGAGCCCATAGACGTAAAAATCCCCAGAACTAGGTGAATAAAGTTATTAATTTAAGGAGAAAGAATGATCTGCACACGCGTAATAAATTACATAGCAAGGTTAATACGCACTTCACTTTCATCATCCAGAACTCTTTCCATAAGATACAGATCACAAAATTTTGTTATCTGCAATAGTACTTCCAGCACTGAGGACCTCACGGTAGCTTGTTTCTGTCAGGAAACACAAAAAATTAACCTAGTCAAATCTCCCGAAGTTATAAATCCAAGCACCAAAGTTACTAAAAAGAGAATCTCCCCACCTGAAGTTCTTCTGGAGAGTTTTCCTCAAGAATTACTCCAAGCAAACAGCACGTTACCTTTTAGAATAAGTCATCAAGAATGAAATTTGTGACATAAAACTAGAATCTTTATAAATTCAAAAAGTGAAACATTTCAAAATTGATATCTGATAAATCTGTAATGTACACATGCTTGCAGTGGATGAAACATAGCATCCCAAGCAATAACCAAGACAAATATGCATAACAAAATGTCCAGCTTGGCTGATTAAACCATGAAGTGCATGAGAGTTACCTTTCTTCCCTCACTCAATTTCTGCCTAACTACTTGTCCCAATGTTGGCTGTAAATTGAAAGTACAAGAATGTGAAAAAGAATTCAAAATAACATAAAATCAAGGCCCAGGCAATATATATTATCAAAATATTGAATGCATGATTCAACACTTACCTTAACTGGCTGAAAGAACTCGTCAACAACATTTTGAGCTCTTGTATCCTCTGAAGATGAAGCAATCCCAGACGGTAACAATGCCGCATTAGAATTAGAACTAATGCCAGAACTACTAGAAGTAGGAGCCTGCCTTTTTGGCTGCCTTGTCTGATGTAAATTGGGTTGTCTCAAAAGTCTCCATGTAAACACTATGGCAATAGCAAATCCAGCAACGGCCCCAAGAGTTCGTGAGTTCTGACCAATTTCAAAGTCGTGAGACAACCACATGGTCTATGTAGGATGTTTAATATACGAAAAGGGATAGGCGAGCACTTCTAATTGCATTCAAGAAGATGAAAAGGAAACACTTGCAAGCAAAAAGAACTAAGGAAAAAAAAAAAAAAAGAGCTATTTTTGTTATTGGATTCTTTGCTTTTCTTTCACTGCAAAATGCATGCTCTATAGCAAGAATAACCCAATACGCGCCCAGAAATGTTTACCCAAGCAGTAGTTTTTATGCTAAGCCACTTCTCGAAACCCACATCGAAAAGGTAACAAATTTTCATTCCAAGATGATATAATCGTTAAGCCCACACAATCATTTACACAATGTTTCTCAAAAGTCAATATGAAAATTTCCAAAATCAACATAAATCAAACCGGAAAACGACATTGGATCACAAAATTAGAGACCCATTAAATATTAGAGACACTTAGCAGAAAAATAAAGCTCATATTTAGCCCAGGGGACCAATCAGATCTGCGGCAAGTTTCACATATATTAGAAAATAACAAGATTAAAGAATTAAAGTAACAGATAAGAACCAGGTTTTGGGGCGAGATCGATAAGAGGTTGGATATCTTTTCCGTGAGATATGCCCCGAATCGCTTGATAAGCTGGACCAGCTCCTCCTTAGAAGAGTCGGCCATCGTTGAAAACACAAAGAAAAACGTCGTCGTAAAATAAGGAGTTTGGCGACTGAGCGAAGGGTTTGATTATAAGCTGCGTTGGTCCATATCGTTTCTGAGTTATGATTATGACTTATGATTGTGGATTTGGTTTCGGTATCCAAGAAGGGGAGAGAAGGAACTCTGAAAAGGATAGGAAAAAAATATTGAAGTAGTAAAAGCTTATATTTCTTTTTGGTTAACGATCGGAGAGAGGATTAGATGAAGAGGTTTTAACTGTGAGAATGAGTTTAAGGGCAATTGTACCATTCGTATGACTGGCTTTGTTATTAGTTAAGAAAGTCCAAGCGGCTTGGCACACCTAAACGCTGTCGTTTGTTAAAATAATCAAAAATATTTATTCAGCCAAAAATCCTTGTTTTTTTTTTCTTTTTTCTTTCACTTGTTCTTAATCCGATATTAATTTGCAAAGCTGAACTTGATACTGAGGAGTGGCTTTTTCTCAGCTTAATATAGCTAAGAAATACATTGCTTTGGTATATATGTTGAATGTTGTTACCAATTCAAATTCAATATTTTTTTTTTTTACCAAACTATTCCTTTTAACATTGCATTATGACTAGAAGTTAAAAGAACAATACTTTCATAATTAAATGGTCAGGTCCATTTCATATATATTACATTGCAAAATATAATGTTGCCCATTTGATCTAATCTACAAGTTTTTCATCCAACCATGTTCTGTTTGATCATTTCATAGCCATTTCTGTAGACATGTATTGCCTAAACAACTCTTGGATTGCTTTCGACCAATTTCTAAGGATTTTGACCTTTTCTGCATGCCTAGGTTTGATGAACAAATAGGCATGAGTTTTTTATATTGGTCATGGTTAGTAGAATAGTAGTGTGTTGAGACATTATTTCATATTCAAGTGCTAATTTTTTATCTACCAAGCATTTGAAAACTTAGGCATGCATGTTCTTAAATCTCATATAAGGGACAATTTGGAGTGGAGTTTTATAGAAAGGCATTAGGCCTACAATGATCGATGTTAAATAAATGAATATGATTGATATATTGAAAATTTTATCTTTGTTCAAGTAAATAAAGCAGCAATTTCATATATATGCCTCTACGAATGATAATTGAAGATTTATTTTCAAATGATCAGGTGGATCATAATATTTTACGATCTAGGAGAGAGGCACGTTTTGATCCATAAATCCCCACCATTAAAAGCCAATCATTCAAATTCAAGGTAGGAACAGTTTGCTCATATGGTTTAAAAGCTCAATTTTTTTCTACTGGACAGCTTTGAATAATAAGTGATAACAAACTACTTTTCATTATGCGTTGTAAATCTATCTATTCCTTTGAACTTTCAATATTAATTTGGTGAAACTCGGAATTTAGAGCACTTACTCCTGCTTTCGCTCTAGGCTTGGCCGTGGCTTGTATGTTAAACAACAGGGTGTTGCTATGTTTAGAGAGGTCATCAATTAAGAAAATTAAATATTATATATTGAGTTGGTGATAATTCATTTATGAACAGTTTATATTCGTGTTTAATTTATCGTGTTTTGGTCGGGTTCACAACTCGTCAAGTTAACAATCAAATTGGCACTAGAATATTGCAACCACTAAAGGCCAATTATCAGCTCCAAAGATTTTTTTTTTTTTTTCCTTCATGTTTTTCACATAGACACGAAAATGAAGATCAAATTAGTAGTAAATGAGGTAGTTTCCATGGATCCTATTTAAAGTTTCATCTTTATTAACATATCAATGCAACAATCCCATGTGTTTCCATTACATAACTAGTGAACCATGTTTTTCTGTACTGTCCACAGATCTTATAAGTGATCTATATTTTTTCTTTCTTTCTTTCTAGTCAAATGATAATTAAAAAAAAAAGCACGCTTTTATCTCTAAAATCCCACCTTTGAAATTCAACCGCTAAACATTTAAAAAGTTTGCTTGTTTGACCTACATTCATTCATTGCTTTCAATCAATAAAAATTATTAAGATCTCCATACGAGGTAAGATTTATGTGATTCAATCATACTCCAAATAGTTTAAAAAGTAAATTCAATCATCTGCACTGAAGTGGTAGGTCACTTCCATCCACTCAATGCTCTAACAGAAGAACAATGAACGACTTTTTATGACCTAATTCGTAACCAAACCTTTTATACTGTGTGTGATTGTAGACAGCGTTTGTCTTGTACATAATGTAGGCCACATATACTTTGTTAGTCCTATGTAGCAAAATTTAGAGGCATTGTGTTTATAGATCTCATTAACCAGTTATTTAGTTTTTATATATTTATAGTACATAATTTAAAACCAGAAAATCTGGTTGTTGGGAATAATGAAACCCGACTCTCTGGTTAATTACATCCCCGTGTAAATGGGTTACATGGGCTCATGGGCATATAACTCAAGTTAAGTTAGATTTCATAATTAAGCTACCCGATATTTGGCTGCAGATTAGGTATTCAGAGGGGGGAAATTTTCAAGAAACCTGACTAATGACAATTCAATTATTTACAAATTGAAAATCACAAATATTCTAAAAAATAACAAAATAAGAACATGAAAACAGAGAGAAAGAAAAAAGAATCAAAGATGAAGGAAAGAGGCCTCTTCAGCCGTCTAGAGCAATTTGTTTTGGAAGTTGAATAACAAAGATTCCTCCATAAATGAATAGTAACTTCACACCGGCTCTCGCACCGGTTGTTAGGATATGTGGCGAAGCGACGTATCAATAAGATTGAAAATAAATAATAATAAATATGCATGAATTAAAATAAAATGCTAAAAAATATTTACGTGAAAAATCCACTTAATATTCACGGGACAATTTCAAAAAACTTTCACCGTATAAAATGTAGGTATCACAATTCTCTCAAAATTATGCCCAAATTTAAGGTATTATAATATTACAACAACTCACAAAGTATTTCTATCATACTCACAAATGTGTGATAAATCTTTGCAGATATTTTTCAATCTGTACAAAAATACCTTAATTTTATCTTACAGTTTAATTTTGTGGTAGTATTCTCTCTAAACTAATATATTTCTCAGCTCTTCTCTCTAATGATTTTTCTTGTCAGCTCTTGTGTGAATTGTTTCTCTGCTGCCTTGCTCCTCTATATTTATAGAGAATTTATGCAACACTTTTCATACATCAGGACTTACATCTACTAAGCAGTTTTCAATTACAACTGCACCATCTCCCTCCATTTCAATATTAGTTGAGCCACCTCCATCATCTTCTTTTAAAAAAAACAAAAACAAGGCACTAAAATTCCATTTTTTTTTATTAATAATAGATAACACATTTACTCAAACGGGTAAGATTCGAACTTGGATTCTTAGTAAAAAAAATTGAGAATTTTACCACCTGAATCACAAAAAATTCCAAAAAAAAAAAAAGATGATGTAAAACTTAACACACTCACACAACAAAAACTTTACCATCAAGATTCAAACTACAATTCTTTCGTCACCTCCATCATCTAATTTACAGCAATATCAACAATTGCTGCAAAGACTTCAACAAGAATAGCTGCCCATCAGCTGTAAAGGAATGTCATAATTGAGGCAGATCCAATAATAGTGCACCCAAAATATATAGTATTATTTAGAAGTGTCCAAAAATCAGACCAAATCGATTAAAACTAAAACATCAGACCAAATTGGACCGGAACAAATGGTTTTGTAAATCAAACGGTCCTGTTTGGTTTTTATTTTTTCAAACTTTGTTACAAACGGTTCGATTCGGTTATACGAATTTTTAAACCGGACCGTTACTTATAATTATTTTTAATATATTATTCTTTAAAAAAAAACCAAAAAAATATATATTAATTATATATCTTCTCATAATCAAAATATGCAACCCTAACTTCCTAACTTATTTTTAATATATTATTTGTGAATTAATATATTTTGTTGTAGAATTTGCAAAAATATTTAGCTCTATATTGCAATTAATTCTATGATTATTTATAAGATGTTTATATGATTTATGTAGGATGTAATATAATTTATATTTGTAGTATATATTAATTAATTTGTTTAAATTCAAAGATTTTGTTCTTTATATTATTTTTAAGTTTTAATAAATTTAGAGAGAAAAAAATATTAAAAAAATATGAAAACCGTTAACAAATTGAATTGGACTGTCGTTCTGTTTTAGTAATTTTATTAGACAACAGTTTAATTCAGTTTGATTAAAGTAATATATTCGGTTCGATTTGATTATTTATTTATTATTATTTTTTTCCAAAAATCGAACCGACACTCAGTCAAATTCCAAGGCAAATAGGAAAATATCACATTCAATTAACTTTGTTTCTCTATTATTTTCCGCCGTTAATTGAATTGAACTGGTTATTTTTATCTTCGATACAAAAAATTATAATGGCATAATTCTACTATCTAATGAAAACAGGCGAACAAAGTATGAACTTCAACAACCAGCAAGACAGCACAAAATGACCAAAAGTTAACGATCCCACTTAATGATCAGATGCTTCTTAGCTACAAAATTAATTATGAAATAAGAAGTAAATAATACCAACGGCAGACCATCCAAACAATAACTACAAGTACTCGGTCACAACTAACAAGCATGAGAAAGTCTAACTGAGCCAATTGCAGCAAATAAGATCAGGATCCAAATCAAAGCTAGTTGTAGAGAAACGACAGTGATTAAAGAGTGAAGGTCGACAGTCCGGACGAAGAAATCAATAGGCTCAGGCCTTCTTTTGTTCACATCCCTAATTAGTCCTTCCAATTTAACACCTTCAGATTCCACAAAAAGAAACCCAAACCAACACAAGCTCAGTACACCAAAGAAGAATCCACTCCACGTACCACCCCTTCCATAAAAGTAACCAAAACTGAGATGCTCAAAACAGAAAAATGAAATGGGTATGTGTCGATCCCAAATCCTAGTTGATCGTAAAATTTTCGGTAAACCAAGCAAGCAATAAAGAAAATGAACATACCGCGCGAGAAGGTCGTTGACAAAATGGAATAACATTCTACATTTGATTCATACACTCAGAAAGCAAGCAAGCATTTCAATCAAAAAAAAAAAACAAGCGTGCGAGCGAGCGAGCCACGAAAGAAAAGATAATCGTGATTGTGATTTTTTTTTCCTTAAACTTTCATCCCCTAATTTATTTATTTATTTTAAGAATAAGTTACGATAAGAATGTATGTATTGCTAAGTCTTTTTAGGAAAATTATCGTACTTAAAAAAACGATAATTTTATTAAGAAGCCAATAAGGTGGCCTTCGATTCAAGTAGAAACTTTGTTACCAAAAAAAAATTAGTTAAGTTATGGGCAGTTATATTTGCACAATGTGAACAATAGAAAGAAGTAACAGATCCTACTTTTTAGTTAAAAAATTAATGTCATTAACCAACATGCCCATTGCAACCAGAGATGTATCAACTATATTTATTATCTGAACAACATGTAAACAGTCTAACTCTGTAAAAATGTCTCTAAATTGTAGATCAAAACTAAATTTTATTTCATTCTAAATAGCTAGCAACACTGCTACCAAAGCTGAATATGCGTACGGCTTTTTATCTACCATATATAGCTCCCCTTGTATTTCCATCATGATCTCTAGTAATGCAACCAATTTAAATTTGGTTATTTGAAGTTGCAACATTCACATTTAATTTAAAAATTATTAGTGCAGGTAAATTTCATTTATCCAATGTAACATTAGTCGTTTTTGGCTTTTGTTCATTCCATCTCTCGTATTCCTCCAAAGACATGTATGATATCATTAGAACATTACAACCATCCCATCAAGAGTGTTCATGCAAAGCGTTTCTCCTAACTCACCAAATGATATATAGTATAGACTAGGTGCGGAGCCATAAATTGTTTTTAGAGGGGGATGATATTTTTTTTTATACAAAGTAAAAATTTAGTAAAAATTATAATAGATTATACTCAATTTAATATTAAATTTTTTTATGTCATATTATAATAGAGATATAGAGTTAGCACTAAAAAAAATATAGAGTTAACATATTATAATTAACTTATAATAAAAATTAAATAAAAATATAACAAGTTACTAAGTATTAGTATTATTCATGAATAAAATAAATTTATTAACTAAAAAATTTAAGCAAATAAAAAGCTCAATCAAACGCATCAAAATTTATAGTTATTAAAACTAAAACTAAAATAAACATATGAAAATATAAACAGTAAAATATGATTTAGAATTTTAAGCTTGAGACTATATTTAAAAATATATATTTATAAACAATATAAGAATGACTAATAATAATAAAAATTTTATATAAATTTTTTTTAAATAAATTCTAAAAGATTATTAAAATAAAATGTCAAATAATATATTATTAGATAAAATTAAAATTTGGATTGAAATAAAATATGATAAACATAAACTTAAAAGCTTTACTATAAAACTTATCATATATTTATTTTTTTAATTTTATTTTTATAATGTTAAGTCTAAAGTTAAATATTTAAACCTTTTTTGAATTATTATATTTAAGAAGAATTTTTACATGGTATACGACTATAATTTTATTTTTGTTACTATTAGTTACCAAATATTGTTAAATATTGCTAAAATATACTAAAATATGTACATAAAATTAGACACAATATATTTATAATAAATAAAATATTTATTTAATATTAAAAATATACATATAATTAATTTTTCTTTTAAAGTTGGCAGCGGTTAGAGCCCGTTCAGCCCCCACATAGATTCGCCTATGGTATAGACACTAGAATTTCTAATGAGTAAACATCTATTTTTTTTAAAGGGCTCTAAAGTTTCCTTCTTTTTTATTAATAAAGAAAAAATACACTCACACTCGGATGAAATTCAAACTTGAGTTCCTGGCGGGAGATTGAGAGTTTTACCACCTGAACTACAATAGATTTCAAAAAAAATGTTAAATGAAATAGTAAACATCTAACTTTTTCATTGCATGCCAAATAATTTCTTCAATCACTATGTGTTTAAGATCATGGTAAAAAATTGCAAATTTTGAGTTCTTCCTAATTATTTTAGCAAGACCATAAAGCATGTGTGGTTGTCCCATTTTGTTTTCGGCAGGCTGAGCATAAGGCGGAACCAACAATGTGCCTTTTTTGCAACACAGTATTACAAGGAAGAATATTACTTCATTTATTTTCTCTCTCCTTTTATTTAATTATTTATTTATTTTTAATGCTAATTCCCGCTTTCACCTTTCTGATCACATTTTTGTTGCACTGTTGCTTATAACTGTGAATCTGTGAATCATGATGCTGTAGGAATGTAAATTTGGAGGAATTAAGCTAATTTAATATTGAATATTGGAGCTTAAGTTGGGTCAGATTATATTTTGCAAGCATGTGAATATTTTTGGTCCGGACTAAAGTTTTAAAACTAAATGAAGGATAAAAATACAGACTTTAAACATATAAATTTTGCTATACTTTGGACATCAAATTTTAAATATATTTATTTTTATTGTATCATAAATTTATATTTAATTAGATTTAATCTTTAACATACCTTAGACTCAAAATTCATATTATAAATAAAGGATCAAAATAGAGACTTTAAACATATAAATTTTGTTATACTTTAGACATCAAATCTTAAATATGATATTATTTTTCTTATATTTAGATTTATTTTAAATAAAAATTTATTTTTTTTGTATCATAAATTTGTATTTTATTATAGACTTAATCTTTAAAATATTTTATATTCAAAATTCATACTGTAAATAAAGGATCAAAATACAAACTTTAAACATATAAATTTTGTTATACTTTAAACATCAAATCTTAAATAAGATATTATTTTTCTTATATTTAGATTTTATATCAAATGAAAATTCATTTTTATTTTATTATAAATTTTTATTTAATTATAGACTTAATCTTTAACATATCTTATATTCAAAATTCATATTGTATCTTACAAACCCTATTTAGTCTTTAGCAATATATTGTACTTTTTTTTTTTATCTACTTTTCTTCTCTTATTTTATTTAGTTTATAATACGTTATTAGCATGATTATTTATTTAAGACTTGTGATTTTATACATATAAAATGACATTAACTATAATATGCTACGAAGTTTTTGACCATAATATTAGATCGCAAAATTTATAAATTATTGAATTTTCTTATTATTTATAATTAAAGTTAAATTTTATTATCATTTAAAATTTATCAATATTTTTTTATTTATTAATAGATTTAGTTGGTATCATAAATTAATATTATTTTTAATTTATTTATCTTTTAAATTTATTAAATTATTTAATATATATATAAATATCACAACATATTAAAAACTCTGAAAAGAGGTCATATTAAGAAGCCGAAATAAATGAATGCATAAATTAAAATATGGTTCATTAATTGATATCTGACTTGGAAACTGGTCAGGACAACAAGTAAATCTTTTCAAATCTGTCATCTTCTTCTCCAAAAATACTCACCCAACGCTTCAAACTACTATCTGCAATGTACTCCAAATTCAGAAAGCAGAAGGTAACATCAAATTTTGGGTAACTCACTTCCCCTCAGCAGATCAAAAAGAGAAAATTTTCAAGGCATAATCCAGAAGCTTAAATGTAAACTCCAAAGTTGGAAATCAAAACTACTTTCTCAAGCTGGTAAAGCCACACTAATCAGATCTGTCCTTCAAAACATACCCACTTACACTTTAAGCACTTTCAAACTCCCTTCTAGTATTTGGGCTGAGGCAGATTCCATAATCAGAAAATTCTGGTGGAATAAAGGTAATGAAGTCTCTCATTATTACACTCCTATAGCTTGGACACAACTTTGTCAACCCAAAGATGCTGGTGGTTTGGGATTCCGTCAACTTAAAGACTTTAATCAGGCAATGTTATCCAAACTTGCTTGGGATATGTTCAAGTGTCCAACCAAACCTTGGGTCAAAACTCTCAGTGCCAAATATGTGAAGGACATGGATTTCTCACACATCATCCCTCGCACCTCCGACTCCTATATTTGGAAAGGTATACTTTGGGAAAGAGATTTAATCATTAAAGGAAGTTATTGGCAATTAGGGCAAGGCACTTCTGTAAACATTTGGACACAACCTTGGATTCCTGGATTACCTCAACAAAAACTCCCTACTTCAACTCACACCAATACGCAGCCAAATATTTCCACTCCGGCAGATCTGTGCCACTGGAACCTTAATTTGCAATGGGACATTTCAAAGGTAAACAATTTTTTCCCTCCACACATTGCGAATTTCATCAAAGCACTTCCCCCACCTACACCAAATACACCGGATGTGCTCACTTGGTTCGGTACTGGTAAGAAGCATTTTTCAGTCAAGGATGCTTATCTCACACTCATCAGAAATAAAGGGGTCACTACTGGTATAAGCTTTTGGAAATTACTCTGGACAGCAAATCTACATGAAAGACATAAACTTTTTTTGTGGAAAATACTAAGAAACACTTTTAGTACAAAGAAGAGACTCGCTCAGTTTATCCCTATCAATGATTTAACTTGCCCCCTTTGTCATCAAGAAGTGGAAGATGTTGCGCACCTTTTTATCCGTTGTGAGATCTTACAATTCTGGTGGAAACACTGGAATTGGAATCTTATGTGGGAGTTCACACATAAACTTGATGTTTTCTCTTACATTAAGTTTCTCTTACAACCTCCCAAGTTCCTACTGCCTGCTGATTGCACTACTGACATTTTCACTTTGACAGCAGTCATTATGCTTGAACAAATATGGTTTACTCGAAATCAAATAGTATTCGCAGCAGGACACATTGAAGGACCCACTTCGATCGAAGCCATAGTCAGAAGAGTTGAGGAATTCAAAAGTTATTCACTTTCACCAAAACATTATGATCATACCCATTCTAACGATGAGCTATACATCCCTATCCCCAACCAATGGCAACCACCTCCTCAAAATGCGGTAAAATACAATTTTGATGCAGCCTGGAAACAAGGAAGAGCAACCATTGGTTTTACCATCTCTGACCCTCATGGGAACATTATCAACTTTTGGACAAATCACCGACATACTAATTGTGTAGATGTTGCAGAAACTTTAGCTCTTGAAGCGGCAATTACTCATGCATTAACAATCAAGCATAAGGCAATCTACATAGAAGGGGATGCCAAATTTGTCATTCGCGCCTTGATGGAGAATGTCAAGGACGAACTATCACACACAGCAGCAGCAATCATTCAGCAACTTCAAAGTTGTCTCTCGCAGTTCTCAATGATTTTCATTCGATGGATTCCTAGACATTTGAACTACAGAGCCCATAACTTAGTCAAACCTAGTTCAGCAGCTGCCTTGAATTCAGCCTCTTTACTGGATTCAATTATAATTCCACCCCCCATTCCTACCACCCCTACCCACATTCACTAGGCTCCTGCCTATTGCCTTTAGCAAAAAAAAAAAAAAAATTGACATCTGACTTATTTGAGCTAAACGATAAATTTTTTGAAAAATACAACTAGTATAAACCAGGTAATATACAATAATAATTACTTTGCAATTTTGCATGATGCAGAGCAGGTAATACAGTACGAATAAATTTTAATTTCCATTCGGTATTTTCTGTGTGACTCGTTTTTTTTTTTTTTTTTTTTTAAAACAAGATATTTCATTACTTAAAAGACAAAATATATAAATTGCTTAACAATCAAAGGAACAAAAAAATAAAAATCAAGCTTATAACCTAAAAACATCTGTCGTTCATTAGATGGACATTCTTAAGATGGAATTAAGAAAATATGGGTTTTGACATAAGTAGGATTGTATGAGGCATAAGTCATACTTAGGGATGGACATTTTGTCCGCAGGTTCGAGTATCTGCAGATAATAAACACGATCGGATCGGTTATTATCCGTTATCTTTGGGGACGGGGACGAGGACAGGGACGGGTTCAGGTAATATTTGGATATAAATGTCAGGGATGGAGCGAGGACGGTTATACATAAAACTGTACTGGTCCGTACGCGAAATATATTTTTCAAATTTAATTTAAATATATATAAAAATTTATTCATAAAATTATTTACCATGGATTTCGAGCTTGGGATAACAGTGAGATTGTTTCATGTTATATCCACCAGACTACTTGTCTATTTGTTACAATTATAACATATAAATATATTTGTTTACTAAAATTATGTATTAGTACTAATAAAACCCTAGTATAAATAGGAAAAGGAAACAAAGTAATTTATTTTCCTTTCTTTCTTGCAGGTTGCAGCACTCGCAATTTTCAGTTCCAGTCTTCTAGCCAGCTCTCGACGTCGCTGTCCACTTCTGCATCGGTGCTTCCAGTCTTCCACAACCTCGGCGAACGACAGTCCAGCTCCAGCCCTCCACTTCTGCGTTGGCGACTTGGCGCTTTCAGCTCCCTGCTCTGCTGCTCATCGTTGCTGAAGTCTCTGTTTAGCTTTCAGGGTCCTGCTTGTTTTTTGAATCTTTACCAGTTCTGGTATTATTTCATGCATTGGCTACTTAAGGGTGTTGGATTTCAAGGTTTTCGTGTAAACTGTAGTGCATTAAATACCTACATCATTGAATTTCTAAAGAAACCTTGAAACTTCTTTGCTTTCAATTTACTGTACGTTTTCACTACTGTGCTGCCTACAATTTCCCATTTTGGTTCTGTCTCTTTAATATCAAAAGACTTTCCCATGATCCTGCTCAAATTTTTCACTGAGATCATTATAATAAAGAGAATTCTGCTAGTAAAAAACGGAATTCAGAAGCATCAACTCAGCCTCACCCGTTCTAAAGTACCAAAACAAAAGAACTACATTAGAAGTACTTCTGTTTCTGATTTTTTTTTTTTTTTTAAATAATCGAATATTGGGGCAGTTTTTTTGTCATACCTGTCCCCGCCCGGTTATAACCGTATCTAAATCGGAGCAGATTTCGGACAGTTTCGATTACACAGTTATTTGCTCGATTTCGGGGACGAATATGGCAAAAACCGTCCCGTCCATCCCCCCATTTCTAGTCATACCCCATACTAGCCATCCAACTAGGCAGATGAAAACACTTACATGAGAACAATCCAATCTTACAAACATTTATCGATGAGAGTTTTGCCTGGATTCTACGACAATCAACTATAGCCAGCAATAACAAGATTCAACCTCTGTTTAAATGTAGAATATTCACGCATTCTTTCCACCCTCCTATTACCAGATTCAGACTCCAATACCAAACAACTTATATAAACACTAGTAAACAACCCAAAGCCAACCACAAGCAACTATGGTCAAAATTTAGGGCAATCTTAGTAGAGTAATTACCATCCATGCTAGCAATAGATGCCCTTAGATACAGGTCACAACATGAACTCCAAGGTTCAGCAAACATAATTTCACATGTAAGCTCCATCAAATTCAAAAACTCAAGCACAATCTCAGCCCATAGTTCACTCATTGTAAGTATTAATTCAAAAGAGTCTAGCACTTGTTGAAACAATCGAAATTTAGGGCAATCTTACTAGGGTAATTACCATCCATGCTAGCAATAAATGCCCTTAGATACAGGTCACAATATGAACACCATAGCTCATCCAACATAAGTTCACATGGAAGCTTCATCAAATTCAAAAACCTCGTTTCTATCCCAAGCACAATCTCAGTCCATACATCACTCATAGTAAGTATTAATTCAAAACAGTCTAGCACTTGTTAAGTATTAAATCAAAACAGTCTAGCACTTGTTGAAACAAACATTCCAATTCCAGGATTAGATTTAAATTCTCCATGAACATCATAGTTTTACAGAAAAAGATCAACAATGTCTCAATATCAAAAATTGCAAGTTAGACACTAAAAGAACTAGCAGCAAGGGAACATCAGCATAGAAGAAAGACAAAGAGCAAAATGGCACAATCGGCCAGAGAACAATCCAAAGAAATTGCAAAGAGAATAGCACTGAAATAAGAGATAAACCAGCACCAAAGAAATTGCAATTGACCAAATCAATCACCAGAACTTCAGGCTGGAGAGCAAGACCGAAGAGTATCACACTCTCGGGAAGAAATTTCAACTTACTGAAAAAGAAATTGAATCCCTGCAGCAGAATCATCGATCGAAAATCCAAAGTCAATAATTCGAAAAGCTTCTCGCCGAGGAAGCAAGAGGAATCAAAAGCGGCAGAGGAACTAGACGGCTCCAGAAAGAGGAGTGTAGGCGGATTGTTGTCGCAACAGAGACCACGCTGGGAAGGAGAGCTGGTGGACTGTTGTCGCGGCAAAGAAGATAGACGGCGGCTGGAGATAGAAGACCTGACGGACTGTTGTCGCAGTGTGAAGGAATGGGGACACTGTGGCGGAGACGGCGATGGAGGGACGGCTATAGAGATCTCTTAGCTAGCTGTGTGACTCGTATTTGACTTCCACTTTATTTTAAATAAATAAAAAAACGTTATGATGATGAGCAATGGCGTCTTATATGATTAAAGAAAAAAGTTAAAAGGTTGATTGGTTTCGAAAACTATCTACTAGTCCACTGCTCTTTTTGATTTTGAGAAAGTAATAATAAATTGATTGCCTGTTACCAAGCCTTTATAAATGAAGATTAATACTGTTGTCATTTTGTGGCTCAAATCAAGTTTACTGCAATTAATTATTATATAATTAATAACAATTAGTTTGCATTTGAGACTATGGTTGAAAGTTGATAGTGTGGTATATAATAACGTTGAAATTGTAAGCTTTTTGACTTTTTCCGGTGAGTTTTTGAAAATTGATTACAAAAAAAAATTAATGGTAGACGTGCAGAGTTGAATCTAATCTGATCATTATCTATGTCCTATGATAATGATTTTGATAAGCTATTTTAAAATTAAATGGTTAGTATTTTCAAGTACAAACATGTATGTTTTACGTTTGGTTGTACAAATTGTACTTGAGTACTCCAATTTGGGTTTCCAATTTGTTAGATTAAAATTATGAATTAATCTAGCTAATTGCTCTTGATATTCGGTATAAGATATAGGATAAGCTCAAAATCCTGTTGCATTATTTGTTATCCATTCCAAACTTTTTTTTATAAAAGGTTGTAGTTAGCAATTTTCAGTGAGTGCACCGGGACATCCCAACTAGGTTGGCACCTCCTTAGCACCTTCTTCATTAGACCGCTCACCACTAATATTATTAAAGCTTAATAAAATTAAATATACAAATAAATATTCTCAACAAAACCTGTAATTAGGTTTGTTGTTTGCATCTGAATAAATAAAAGAGCTAGCGAAAGATGGGGCATTCCACCACCAAGTCGCTGTACATAAACTAGGAGCCCTAGAGGCTAAACTATCAGCTGCAGCATTGCCCTCCCTGTAAATATGTGAGCAGTGAAACTCCATGTGGGAGATTTTATCTAAACAATCTTTCCAAATAGAGTACCATTTCCAAGGGACTGAAAAAGACCGAGTCTGTAGTAAAGCAACAACATATGCTGAGTCTGATTCCAGCCAAAGACGTCTCCACCCAAACATATATGCATACTTCACCGCGTAAATGGCTGCCGCTAGTTCTGCTTCAAAAGCATACAATATTCCAAGCGGAACACAGAAGCAACCCTTAACAAATGATCTGGAAGTTCTAAAAACACCTGCACAACCCGATAAACCTGGTGCTCCAAAAGCTGCACCATCTGTATTAACCTTTATCCATCCCGAGGGTAGTGCCTTCCAATTAACCTCTATGATTCTTGGAGCCCGTCTTGGAATGCCTGGTATTCGAAGTCGTTTAAGTATCTGAAGATCATCTACAGTATTTTTCATGCAACCACTCTTTGATAGACTTGCTTCACGAATAAAACGCCATACTGTTGCAAAAGCTGAGTTCATTGTTGTCTTCTTATTGGTGAAACGATAATCATTTCTAGTATTCCAAATCACCCAGATGACTGAAACAATCCCTGCTTTCCATAAATTGGTTAGTTGTGATCCAAATTCCATCTTCATTGCGGTCGTCCATAAGTTTAGGACAGAGGAGTCTGTACATGGTCTTTTTCCAAAGAAGAAGCATAGGAGATCCCAAAGAGCACCTGCAAAATGACAACTTAAAAAAAGATGTGATAGAGATTCCTCCTCGGATCCACATAACGAGCAACGGGAAGGAAACGATTGTCCCCTTCTTTTTAGCTGGCAATCTATTGGTAGTTTATTCTGAATAGCACGCCATAGCAAAATAGATCTTGAAGGCGGTATATAATGGGCCCAGATGGCCTTACCCCAAATTTTACGTTCCCCAACCACACGTAGTGAGTCATAAGCCTCACTAGCTGTAACATCACCCTTAATTGAGCGTGTCCAAACTCTGGTGTCCGAACCAATCCCAACCACTGTTGACTGAATTTCTGAGGCAATATCTGGATAGGAAACCATGAAAGTTTGAGGCAAATGCCAACCATCTTCATTGAGGTAATCTCCCACTAGGGAATGAATTGGCGGGTCCACTGGAGGATTATCCATCATATCAATTAAAGGAGTACCTAACCAATTGTCTGTCCAAAACTTTATAGTAGAGTTTCTTCCAACTAACCACCTAGACTCTTCCAATAGGGTTAAGTAGTGCGGTCGCAAACCAGGCCAGACTGATGAACAGACATAATAATTCCGTGGAGAGCCATTTTTTGCTAGATATCTGCTACGTAAGTAATGCAGAGTGTTAGAATTCCCTGTGATTACCCTCCATGCAAACTTTCTTAGCATAGCCTCATTTAGGAGACGGAGGTCCCGTAAACCAAGGCCTCCTTCATCTATTGGACGACAACAGTCCCTTCAAGCCACTTGTACCTGTTTAACTGTATCCGTCTTTCCCGACCAAAAGAAATTGCGAATGATTTTTGTTAGGTCTTGAATGACTGTTTTTGGCCATTTATATATCTGAAATGAGTGGAGAAATGTTCCCTGAATGATCGAAGAAATCAAGCAACGCCGTCCTGCCAAAGAAATAGTCTGACCATTCCAAGCCTCAAGCCTCACACGAATTTTGTCTGCTAAGCTTTGAAACCAACACTTTCTCGGGGCCCCCTGGAAGAGATTGATTCCCAAGTAAGACAAGGATGATCCTCCAGTGCGCATGCCAGATAAATTCCGAAGTGATGAAATGTTGCTTGTTGTAACACCTTTTCCAAAGTAGATAAAAGATTTTTCTAAATTTACCATTTGACCCGAAAGGCGACTGTATAAGGAAAAAGCTTCAGTTAACACCCGAATATTTTTCTCACTTGCACTACCAAAAATAAGAAGATCATCTGCATATAAAAAGTGAGTTGGCGCACGAGATCCTCTTGGTGAAGAGATTGGGCTTAAACTTCCCGTATCTATCAACTTGCCAAGGTATCTGCTGAGGAAATCTTCAGCTATGCAAAATAGTATTGGGGACAAAGGATCCCCCTGTCTGACTCCTCGAGAACAAGAAAAATAGCCCCTGGGTGAACCATTAACCAGGATTGAGATTCTCGCCGATGCGAATATATCTCGAATCCATCCCAAGAAAGTGTTGTCAAAGCCAAAGCATTGCATCACTTTTATAATAAAATTCCAGCGCATAGTATCAAAAGCTTTGTGAATGTCAATTTTCAAAGCGATGTTACCCTGTCGACTGGAAAGCTGCATAGCGTTAAAACATTCAGAAGCACCAGCTATACAATCACTAATATTTCTACCTGGGATGAATCCAAATTGGTTTTGAGACAGAATACGAGTACATATATGTCCTAATCTGCTGGCAATAATCTTTGTTATTAACTTGAACATGAAGTTGCCTAAAGCAATAGGCCTGTACTGATCAATGGTGCTTGCTTGCTGGTGTTTGGGTATAAGAATTAAGAAATTAGAATTTAGCCCTGGGTGCATGTGGCCTGTTCTAAAATAATCTTGTATCGCTCGTACAATATCTGTACTGATAATATCCCAACATTGTTGAAAAAATTTACCAGTAAACCCATCTGGTCCGGGGGCACTCATTGGATCCAAGTCAAAAACTATAGCTTTTATGTCTTCTGATGAGGGTATGCGTCGTAAGCTTTGGTTATCCGTAGAAGTGACCAAGGAGGGTACCACTGATTCTATGGGAGCAAGATCTGTTGTTCCACCTGCATGACTTGAGAAGAGATTTTCATAGTAATTCAAAATTTGAGTAGCTATTTCCTCTGGATCATTAGTTATTTCTCCATTAATTTCCAAGTGAGACAAAGGTTTTTGTGCTCTTAAACGACGGAGTAGAGAGTGAAAAAATGTAGAGTTTCTATCCCCACCTTTCAGCCATTTTAATCTAATCTTTTCTCTTAAAAAGATATCTTGCTGACGCAACAATCTATCTAAGTCAGCATGGGCATCGGACTCCAGTTGCAACAATTCTTCTGAGAAAGAGTCATCATTATAACGTTGTTGAATGTTAGCCAATGCGTCTGTTGCATTTGCAATATTTTGATTCAAATTACCAAAGACGGTTTTGTTCCATGTCTTGAGAACCAGTTTAAGAGCTTTTAATTTGCCAATAACAATGCCCATAGCGCTAGACTGAATAGGCATCGACCAAGTGGCACGCACCAAATCCATAAAGCCAGGGTGTTCAAGCCACATACCATGAAACCTAAACGGCCTTGGGCCGCTATTCCTTACTGCTGAAGCCGTGAGTAGAAGCGGATGGTGATCTGAGCAGTGTCTAGGAAGGGTACAACAAGAAACCGTTGCCCAAGAGTCAAGAAAGGATTCTGAGCACAACCCACGATCTAATCTTGATCGTATTTGAGATAGTCCACCCTTACAGTAAGTGTAAAAGGCTCCTTTAGTCTCAATTTCAACCAAGTTACAGGAAGAGATCATAGCACTAAAATCTTCTATAGAGGTATTACTACGAGTCAAGCCAGTAGTTTCGTGCGATCCAAGAAAAGCATTAAAGTCCCCTATCACAAGCCAAGGCGCTTGAGTATCTGAAATTGCCCTTAGTGAATCCCAGAGGTCCCTTCTTCTAATATACGTTCCTTTACCATAAATAAAAGATAAAAGAAAATTTTTTGAGTTTGCTGTGTAAGTGACCGTTATATGCTGTTGATGTTGTATAGCAATTGTTGTATCACTTGCCACTGCGTTGGCTGCAAAGAGCCAAATTTTGCTCACTGTTGTTGAGTTTGAACAGATGAAAGTATAGCCCATGTTTTGCCAAAAGCGATCTTGAATGGTTGTAAGATCGGACATTGGTTCTGCTATGCAAAGAAAGTCTGGTCTTTCCTTTTTACAAAAATTATATAGGGTATTCCGGGTTTTTTTATTGGAGATACCTCTACAGTTCCAGTATAGGATAATCATGTTGAATTATTATCAAACTCCCCCGTCTTCAGAGTGTATCTCATAGGCTCAAGACGTGGGCTAGCTGATCGAGCCCGCCGAGTTTTCCCGGTTACAACTTGCCATCCTATTTCTTCATGATTTTTGGCATAATCATGTTTCATTTTCTGAATATTTACACTGAAGTCGGCTGTCAAAATTGCAGAAGAGGGTGGAAGGGAAAGAATAGGTAAGTTGAGTCTTGATGTAGCCAAAGGAGGCAGTGATCTTGTGTTAGAAGTGTCTGTACCCTGTGTGTTTGCGGTTGGTCCAAGTTTGACTGTATGTTGAGGTATGCATTTGGTGGCTAGTCTGGAAGAATCAATTGTTGATTCGACAGGTCTCACAAGGTCATTAGTCACAAGAGAGACTGGACGAGCATCATTGGTGTCCTTCGGCATAGAGTTGAAATTATTCAAGGTGGCAGGCGATATAGTATGAACATTATTATCAATATTAGTCTCATTAGGCTCTACAGTATTGAGTGCAGAGAAAACATTACTGACCGGTATGGTTGTAGAGTTTGAAGATGTCTTAGGCCGATAAATTTGCTGCGAACGAGTTTGTTGTACCACTTTTGAAGAGGGTACACTTTTTGGGGGGTCAGTAGTGATCTTAGAACCATTTTTTCGGCATTTGAATGCAGCATGCCCTACCGATGAACAAATTGTGCAAAAATCTGGGACATTCTCATAAAATAAATCAATAAAAAGCTTTAGAGAGCCCACTTCAATCATTATTTGTTCATCAAGTTTTGCAGAGAGATCTATATCAATCAAAATTCGTGCAAACTTTCCCATTTCTCCATTTAAAGTCGCATTATCGACTTTGAGAGGGATACCAATAGCACGTGCGATAATGGCAAGAATTTCCTTATCCCAAAATTCCCATGGCAAGTTATAGAAGCGAACCCACACATGAGCATTCGTTGCTTTCTGATGCAGAGGGTTAAAATTCGGCGTCCAAGGTTGCACTCTAAAAACACCAGGCTTTAGATTGATAGGGGCGTTAGCCCATACCGTAGCTTTATCCTCTTTGGTATGTAGTAACATATGGTAATATCCCCGTCCCAAAGAGATGAGTTTCCAATTAGAAGGCAATTTCCAAAATGATGTTAATCTTGACTTTAGGTCGCCTTGAGACCAAGGTTTATCTCCTTTAGAGAGAATCAATCTACCAATCAAAGAGAATTTACATAATTCCAAACGAGATTGATATAATTCAGGGTCTACAGACACACATGCAATATCACCCCTTTTCTTTGGTTGTGCATCAATTGATTCAATAACTACATCTGTTAGTGAATTGGAAATAGCTTCAGCATAGCTTTTCTTAGGGGCATTTGTCTTAAAGAGATCCGCATGTCCCATGTGTTCCATAGATTTAGAATTGGAATTTTCCATATCAAACGTTAATCCAGAACCATGAAAAATTCACAGTTAAATCCAATAAGTTTTTTGTCTTTTTCAAAAATTGAAATGCAATACCTGGATGCGCGTCGTTGAAGAGCAACCTGATGTTACCTGTTTGTGACGATCAGCTACCTGGTTGTGAAATGCGGCGTTGAAATGCTACCTGATGTTACCTGGGTATGAAAAAAGTGATGGTGGGCAGATCAGATCAGTGGGCGATGCTGTGTGATGGTGGGCAGATCAGATCAGTGGGTGATGATGGGCAGATCTGGCTGGTGGCTGTGGACGTGGGCAAATCTGGCTGCTGGTGGTGGGCGATGGTGGGCGATGGAGATCTGGGCAGTGATCTGGTGGTGGGCGATGGAGATCTGGTGGTGGGCGATGGAGATCTGATGGTGGGCGATGGAGATCTGGTGGTGGGCGATGGTGGGCGATGGAGATCTGGGCAGTGATGTTTGTGGCCGTGGACGATGGGTGGTGGTGTGGCGATGGTGGGCGATGGAGATCTGGGCAGTGGTGTTTGTGGCCGAGGGCGATGGGCGATGGGTGATCTGGGCAGTGGGTGATGTTTGTAACCTGAAACTCTGATCTGGGCGATGGAGATTTGGGTGATCTGGGCGATGGAGATTTGGACCAGAGGGAGCTTCTCAGACTTGACTTCGTGTTCTTCCTCTTAGTTATTCACGAAATGAGACACGAACTTGAACTACAAACAGACAGGCGTACAGAGGGAGAACTGCTATGTTTCTCTGTTTTGAATTTGCAAAGGTGGTCTAGTAATTGAGCTCGTAAAAGACAATTGCAAAGGTGGTCCAGTGTTTGGGTTCGTGAAAGACAATCTCCGGAGCATCCGATCAAGCAGCCGGACGAGGTTGCCTTTTGAATCGCTGGTTCGGTTCGACGGTAAGACTGCAAAGGTCGTTTCCCGATAAAGTGTTGCTATCAATTTAACTTCTTGAAGTTTTACTTGTATTCACAAAAAAAATCAGGCTAGCTCCAAAAAAAAAAAAAATTAAAAAAAAAAATAATAAAATAAAATAAAATAAAATAAAAAAATAAAAAAAAAATAAAAAAAAAATAAAAAAAATAAAATAAAAAAAATAAAATAAAAAAAAATAAATAAATAAATAAATAAAATAAAAAAAAAAGTCCATTCCAAACTATGCGTACACATTGTTGTGTTTGGACTTATTTATTAAACTAATTATCAAATTAAATTAATTAGCAATGGATTAATTTGTATAAAGGATCTTAATTTACTAATTTTGAATATTTTATAATTAATAAATAGTTAAAAAAAGGTCATATAAATATATGTCAATATTTACCTTTATAATAAATAATACTATATGTATTTATTTTTAGTTGTAATTAATGATTAATTAGCAATAGATTAATTTGTATAAAGGATCTTAATTTACTAATTTTGAATATTTTATAATTAATAAATAGTTAAAAAAATATATCATATAAATATATGTCAATATTTACCTTTATAATAAATAATACTATATGTATTTATTTTTAATTGTAATTAATGATTGATATGTGTAACACATATATACACATATACGATAATTATATTAAATTAAAAAATATGTTATTTATATACATGATGATTATAATGTATTTTATGTTACATAATAATTATAATTTTATTTTAAGCTTAATATTTGAATGATGTTATTGTGACCTCATTTGAATCATATATAAGAAAATATGTTTGATCTTTTGATGTACTATGTTAATATTAATTTTTTACTAATTATTATTAATATTATACATATTTTATATTATCAAGTGTGTGTTTGTATAAGTAGTAAAATATAAAGAAGTTCTATCTATAATGCTAATTCTTAAAAGCTTTAGTACTACTAATCTTTATTGGAAATGTTTTTCTATCTAAGATGATGGTTCTGAAGAAGTAATTGGCCCAACATTCTTTCTTGATATCACTCTTAGTGAATATTTATTGTGTTATTACAATAAAGATCAAATTATTCTCTTGAATGTGTGAAGATCAATATTTTAGAATTATATATATGTTATTTATTGAAAGCGCATATGCTACGTTGCTAACATAAATATATGATCAAGTATGTTTAATGCCTCGTGTATGCTATTAAGTAATAACATTTAGAACAGAATTGACATAATATAATATTATATATGTTATTTTATGAGTAAAATATGATATTAAAGTAACAATATAATAACATCTATATAAACAATATATATTTTATACATAACTATGGATATAAGGGGATTTTAATTATATCATTATTGAAATTAGGGGTGTCCAAGAACCGAACCAAACCGAAAAAAATCGAAAAACCGAACCAAACCAAACCGAACCGGACAGTTTAATAAGTGGACCGGTCCGGTCCGGTTTGTTATTGCTCAAACCGTTTGAATAACGGTTCGGTCCGGTTATTCAAATTTTCAAACCAAACCAAACCGAACCGAACCAAAAATTAAAATTATTTTTAATATATATATATATATACTGTTCGGTCCTTAAACATATACAGAACATCAATAAAAAAAAAAAACATATACAGAACAGAAGGCCAGACTCGCGCGAACCCTAGTGTCTCGCTGCCTGCCGTCTCGCCGCCTGCCGAAGCGCCAGCCAGCGTTCTGCAGTCTAGCCAGCGCCCCGCCATCCAGCGTCACATCCCCCAGCCAGCATTCTGCAGTCTCGCTAGCCCCCATCCCCTATCCCGTGCCTCGCTAGCCCCTCTCCCCCATCCAGCGCCCCCGCCAACCCCCGTCCCCCGTCCCGCGGCCCTCCCCCCGTTCAGGTTCTCCGCCAGCTCCACCAGCTATCCTCCCCTTCGGCCATGGAAGGAAGTCAAGGAAGAGGTAATAATTATTTCACTTCCATACCAATGTATTAGGGTTTAGTTTTGTACAAAACGCTCATATATATAGAACAAAGCATAATGGTTAAAGGAAGAATGGTTAATGATTGAGTTGGATTTTGAAATTATGAGTTAATGTTCTGTTCATAATGTTGCCTTGAAGAAAACCGAAAATGTTTGGAGTTAATGTTCTGTTCTTGTTTCCTCAACATATATATATGAACCCAAATTGCAGGTCCAGAGCTCAACTAATTAATTGTCCTTTTTTAAAAATTTATTTTACATACCAATTTGACTTGCTTTACCATTGTGAGAGATAAGTACTTGATGTAATGTAGGTGATGACGATATATTTGAGTTTATCAGACCAAGTCAATTTCCAGACTTTACTATAACTGAAGACATTGAACCTGAAATTCATCCTGAAGAAATGGAAAACACACTACCAACAATAAATGATTGGAAAAATGCTAATGTTTTTGTTAAGTTTTTGAAGACTTTTTATGACTCTACATTAGCATTTAGTGCTTCTTTGTCTACCACATCAAATTTATATTTTTCAGAATTGCATAACATTCAATCTCAAATAATTACATGGTGTGATTTCGATGATGAGTTGTTGAAAAATATGGCTGCTAGGATGAAAAAAAAATTTGAGAAGTATTGGGGAAATGTTGATAAGGCCAATAAGATGTTGTATGTTGCATTTGTACTTGATCTAAGGTACAAATTTGAGTATTTGGAGTTTCTATTTGAAGAGATTTATAATTTAGAAATTGCTAAAAAAATGAAAGAAGATGTTAAAAATACTTTCATTGATATGTTCAAAGCTTACTATAAGTTAGTGCATGGAGAGGATTGTCAATCTAGTATGACTCAAGCACAAGATGTAATAGGAAGGATTCCCTCATCTGAAGAAGCAAGAAAGATGAAATTTCTTAAATGCTTGGAGGAGAAAAATAGTTTAGAGTTAAAATCTGAGGTTGAGAAATATTTGAACACCTCATGTGAAAGTGTCATGTTGGATAAGTTTGATATTTTGAAATGGTGGAAGGCAAATTCTTTTAGGTTTCCTATTGTCTCTCTCATTGCACGTGATGTATTAGCAGTTCAAATTTTAACTGTTGCATCCGAGTCAGCTTTTAGTACAGGAGGGCGTATTCTTGATCCATTCAGGAGTTCTCTTAATCCTAAAATGGTAGAAGCATTAGTATGTACTCAAAATTGGTTTCGTTCTCCCACTAAAAATAAGGTTGATGTGGCTTTACAAGAATACATTGATGATCTTGAGATATATGAAGATATTGATTCAGGTAATTGCATTACTTAAATCTTATTTATAATATTAATTTTTATATATTAATATCTAATGATATTTGATTTTATTTGATTGTAGAGTTAGTTAAAGACACTATATTGATCAATGATGATTGATAGTTTTTCTTATTAGTCAAAGAATTAATGGTAAGTTTTATTAAATAATTAAATATATTATTAAATTTGCTTTTTTTACATTTAAAAATAATAATTTTTTTTTCTTTTTTTGCAGTTGGAGATTTTGGAGATTTTATGGAGGCTTCATTATGAATACTTTAAATATGAAATATTTATTTTCTTAGTCATTATTATGAATTTGTGTAAACTTTTTAATACTTTAGAATTTAGACTATAATTATTTTGAATTATTCATGGATCGATGTATTATTGTATTTTGCTATAGAATTTGTAAAAATATTTAGCTTTAGACTGTAATTAATTTTTAGATTATCTTTTGTATGTTATTTTTAAGTTTTAACAGGTTTGAAGACGATATGTGTGAATTGTAGAGAGAGTTCAATAGATCCTTTTTTTAATGGATGTAAAAATTATTTGTATTAAAAAAAACCGTTACAAACCGTTAACCAAATCGAACCAAACTGGACCAAATTGTTCGGTTTTAAAATTATTTTAGTCAATCGGTTCGGTTCGGTTTGGTTAAATAAATATGTTCGGTTCGATTTGGTTAATTTTTTTTTATCAAAAACCGGACCGGACCGGACCGCGGACACCCCTAATTGAAATGAATGTAATTTGATATTGACATTGAACTAAATATAATCAAAGGAGAAAAGTATATTTTTAATGATTGCAAATGATTAATTTAATACATAATAATTACTACCTATCACTCAAATATGATTACTATATTTTTAAAATTCAATCATGATTATTTAAGATTTTTAAATGCTCAGTATCATTAACATTTTATTTAAAAAAAACTTTTGAGAAAAAAATTATTCAATTATATATTTTATTGAGAGCCAAAATAAATATATACATACATCTCATGTGTATTTATATAGCAACATTGAGAAATAAATTAGTAACAGTTATGAATCATTTATATACTATCTTTGATTATTAGAGGAAGAAAATATTAATATATTAATATTGTACGACATATTTTCTTTCATATCTCTTTTTAATAAGCAATAAATGATGATGATTCTTAATAATTTTAGAATTTATTAAATGTCGACAAAGAAAAATATTATTCATTCACAAAGTGAAACAAATATAGTATGAACACCAGAAATGTTCATAAGATATTTTTAAAGATTAATTGTTCAAGTATCTAAAAATATAAAATATGTTAAAAATATATAAATTTATTTCAAAAATTGATAGGATTATAAGATACAAAATTTTACTCTCATACGTATAAGATGAATTTAAAATGTAACTAGTATTTACATAATATTGATTGATATATAATTATTAATGTGAATAAATTTATAATATTAAAAAAATCTATATTATTATATTATAATTAAAATTATGTTACATAACTATTAAAAAAAAAAAACAAAATCAGATTTTCGATAGAAGGAATCAAACAAATCTCCTTTTTATTTTATTAGTTTAGATAATAGATAATAGTTGGTAGTTAAATAAAATAATAAAATTTTAATATTTATTTACAAATATATTTAATTTTTCTCTTAATTAATTAAAAATAAAAATTCAAGAATGTTATTTTGGGTAGTTGTAATGACAAAATTAATATTAATAATAATTTTATGAGTTTTTATAAGAAATTTTATAAGACAGTTCTTTGTAAAAAAATCCTATAGAAATGTGAAAATAAATTATTTTTGAGCCCTTATAATACTTAATAAAATTTTAAATTATTTTTTATATCACATTTCTTAAGGAGTTCAAATAGTATTTATTTGTCAAAAACTGAGGTATATTAAATTTGTTATGAATTTTTGAATTTTTGAATTTATCATTTTTTGAACACTTCGAATTTTATGGTCATTTTATATATCTTTCCATTACAATTTGTAGATAAAATTTTTATCTTTGTAACTAGACACAATAAGAAAAATTTTGGCCTTAAAATAATTAATAAACTATATGTATTTAATTTTTTATAATTTTATGAATGTTAAGTTTTTTTGATGAAAATAAAAACATTGATAGATTAACATAAAAACTATGGAATTAGTTTGGGGTGTTATAAATGTTTAAAATATGTAAAAAATTTATAATGTATTATTTATGTCTTATTTATTTATTTTTTAAAATTTGGTAATTTTTAGAATAGATACGAATATATTACGAATTTGCGATTTATATATGTTCACTACTAAAAAGTTTTCCAGTAGATTTATTGAACTAGTTTCAAGACCCGTTTTAGCCATAAAAATGGATTCTAAAATATTTAAAAAAAATTTATATATAATTATATTTAAGTTATAGTGTACTGTAAAAATTTCAAGTTAAAAGATTTACCGATTGTTTTCTAATTTTTTTTAACTATAGTAGAATTTATGATTTTCTTATACCTACAGCTTTAAAAGTTAGCAAATAAAAATTATTTTTGTAATTATTAAGTATTCGATTTTACTTGAAAATTTTACTAGACATTTTAGTGTATCTTTATAAAAAAAATTGTAATTTTATGACACCAACTAATTTTAAAATAAATTATATAGCTTCTACTAACAGTTAAAACAATAAATAACATTGTGATGAAAAATATGAACTTTTTGAAAATAAATTACTAAATTTAAAATAAGGGTTGAACCTAAGTGTTAATATATCACTCTTTGATAATTTTTAAAAAAAGTATGAGAGTCTAATATTTATTCAATTATAATTTATTTAGGTTAAATTTCAACTGAACTAGCACGTAATTTTTAACTGTGTTAGTTATTTATATCATGTAAGTAGACTAACCTTACTTGTAATATTAAGTATTGTTTACTTTATTTTGTGTATGAATATTTTTATGGTTGTTTTTATATATATGTTTGTTTGGTTACTGTTATGGCTAAATAATGAGTGCTTGAAAAATATCAATATTTTGTGATTTATTGTGCTTAATTGTAAAGAATTAGATTTGTTATAACTTGTTTATTTAATTATTTACATAAATCTATTAATTTAAAATTACGGGTATATTTTAGTGTATTTCAGGTATTTTTAGCGTCAAAAGAGTTTAAGAATGCAAACACGCAAAGACGGAATACTTACGGTGCTCGAATTACAATTTAGGAGCAACACGAGTCAAATTATTTAAGCCTTACATAACAAGCCAATCAGTATGTAAGGGGTACCTGTGAAGACACAAAATACAAAGCGCACCGCAGCAGGGAAAAGTTGTGCTGTGGTGGGAGCCTCTCGAGTTTCATAGTATTTTCAGAAATATTTCTGTGCTGCGGAGGGGATAATGTTGTGCCGCAACTCGCGTGTGTTTTTAGGAGGCTAAATTTTATGTAATCTTTATACATATAAATATCCCATTAAGTCTCCCTTTTACTCATAACTCAATTTTGCGAATCATTATGAGACTTCATTAAATTTTTGAAGTTTTTTCACATTCAAAGAGGCAAGAGAATCAACTCTAAGGAGACAAGAAGCCATTGAAGATCGAAGATCAAGCTTTTAGAGAAGGAAAAGTCATCCAATCCATTTGTGGTATTTATATTTAAGGTTTTTGTTGTTATAAAATTTTGTTCTTTTCTTCTTGCTTCTTTTGGATGTATATTAAATTATATTTGTCTATAAATATTAATTTAAACATGATTGACTAAATCTATTATGGATGTTTAGTTTATGTTGCCATGTTTGCTAGAATTGTTATGGTGAATATTTTTATTACTTAAAGATAAATAAAAATTGTCTTTTGATTAAGAGTATATTTAGATGTTTAATTGTGAATTTTCATGAGCCAATTTGAGATTCATGATTAGGTTGAAAAATATTAGAGTTTGATTTTAAGAATGTCACATTGACTACACTTTGACAAACTTAATCAAAACTTTAAATTGATGACATAGTCATGACATTGATTTGAATGACATATTTTTTCTTGTGCATAATTTGTTTGCTATTTAATATATCCGATCATAGGATATTGATTAGTTAATCAACAAAGGAAATTACCCGATCGAAGAAATTTTCGTAAATAAAAGGAATGCCGGTAATATTTATTTATTAGAATATTCATGTTAATTTACTATAACATTTCGATGCAAACATAGTCAACCAAGCTAAACGTCCATATTTCCTCCATTGATACTTAAAACTTTTTTGAGTTAGTTCAAGTTTGCATTATTATTTTGTTTCTTTGTTCACCACCATTGATCCTACTCTCAAATTCAACTTTATTTACAGTTTTATTAGCCTTAGGATTTTAATTATTTAGAGTTTTAGAAGTTCTAGAATTATAATTAGTTAGTATTTTAGTTGCTTTAAAACTCTAAAGAGATTAAGAAAAAGATTATTTATAACCACTACAATTCCTTGAGAAATCGACCTCGAAGATTTGCTTATCACTTGCTACAAATGATTCGTACACTTGCCAGTACTATAATTTACACTTCACTAAATAAATAGCGTGGTCTCATTTTAGTATGTATATGTGGTATGTGCTAAAAGAATATTCTTGTGCCATGATTATATGATTATGTGATATATGATATGATGCTTATCTAATGGATTAAATGTACTAATAATTACATGAGCATTAATGACATGACATATGCATCATTAAATCATGACATTGCAAATATAATTTTTTAAAGTATTTTTTTATGCTAAGCTTTTAAAAAATGATAAATTTTATGCAAGATTCTAAGTAGTAAGTTTTATATGATATATTTTATTGATACTTGAACCATCATTATGAATTTTTATGTCTTGGTTTGCACTATAATAAGTTAATGATCATGTGCGAAAAATGTCTCTCATGTAAGTTAGGGTATTCAAGGACTAAAGATTCCTTACCTTTGGTTTGAACGCATATGTGCATGTGAGAATTATATATGAAATTTCAATTTTGTAAGTTATAAGTTAAGTCTCACTTGCATATGCCTTTCATACGTGCTAGTCATCAACGGATGACTTATGTAAAGCTCTGCTATGATAAGTTTGTTTAAGTAGATGGTTCATATTATTTAATTATAAGCACCACTTTATGAGCATAAGCCATGTCCTTTTACTTGTTTGTTTTTAAGTGTGTGTATATATCGTGTATGCTTAATGTTCAAAGTAAGATAAGTTTTCTTACTAAATAGTTTCACTCACCTCAAGCTTCCTTTCACTTTTTAGGATGAAAATTTGGCAATGTTTGAGAAATGATATTGGTTCCTTAAGATTAAGTTTCCTTTTTCTTATCTAATAAATTATAAACCTTAATAAGTGACTGAACTTTTTGCAAGTTTTTACTTATAAGATTTTTAGCTTTAAAATCTTTTGTTATTTAATGCCAAAACCATATTTTAATTTTTCTTTTAATAAAACTATAATTAATTATATCAAGGATTTTCAATCAATAAAATGTTTAAATAATATCCTTATTTGTATGTAAAATATCAATGTGTCACAAAATTAATAGTACTTATTTTTTATAAATCGTTAATTTCAAATGCTATGTATTATTATGATAATTTATAGGCATGTACTATTAAAACAATATAAATGATTGCATGAATTTTCATAGATGTCTAGTGCATTAACATTAGCATTAAAATTAAATATTTTTGCATGTTACATGTCTTTATTATGGATACAAAACATATTGATTTATTTTACGTGCTTTTAAAAATATGACGAAAATAAGTAATTATCTTAAAGAGAGATAAACTTGTATGTAATTACATTTTATGGATAAAACAGAAGTACATTACATATTCAGTTATCATTTGGTTGCATGATATGAAAATTATTTGATATTGATCTTCAATTTATAATCAATTGATACTATTTAGTAAGATAATTAATGCTCAGTGTATTTATTGATATTAATGAATGTTATTAGAGCATATGTAAATATTAAATCTTACATAAGAACAAAATGATAAAACCTTTTTATAAATTAGATATGTAAATTATCATCATTATTGCAATATATTTTATAAGTGTAAGATTTCTAATTAATTTTGCAATAACTAATAAAACAAGTTACTTTGTAGAACATGTACCTTACAAGTTAGTATTAAATGTAACAAGTTATCGAAATAAATACATTTAGCTTACAACTATAAAATATGAAGAAATTGTACTACATATAAAATAAAGTGACAACTAAGTAGGCCTACTCACCATAAATTATTATATTTATTTCAACATTTGAAAGATTGTCATAGTGATGTTAAAATATGCCAATTAAAATGACATCTCATGTTCAATAATTGTTATCATCAAGGAGAGTACATCTATTTACGCGTTGTATTCTTTTTTCTTTGTATCGTTTTGTCCCTATGAATTTTCTTGACAAAGTTTTAATGATGCAACTTAAGCGTATTGTATAAAAATAATGCATTCTTTTTTTTTTGCTAGTTTTTTGTATTATTGGGTTTTCTAATAAGGCTTTTAACGTGGAATACTATCAATGCATTTTATATTTAGGATGAGTATTATAATTTTGATGTTAAATCTTAAATATGATATTATCTCTCTTATTATTAGATTTATTTCAAACAAAGATTTATCTCTATTATATCATAAATTTATATTTAATTAGATATTTAATATTCATTATATTTATATTCAAAATTCATTTTATATCTTACAAATCCTATAAATAAGGTCTTTAGTAGTGTATTGTAAACATAACAAAATTAATAAGAATTACTTCTTCTATTTGCTATCTACTTTTTTTTCCTCTTATTTTATTTAGTTTTGGAACAAATTACAGTTTTTTTTTTCTTTTATTTAGAGTAATAAAATTATTTAAAAAAATGTCATAAATTTTTAATTGCAAAGAAATTAAAAAAAAAATTGATTGTCTTATATAAATTATCTTGGAAGAGTTGTAGTTGTATTGAGTCATTCATAATTAAGTTGTGTTTAATTAAATTATTGAAATATTAACTCTAAAAAAAATATTACATTATCAAAATAAGAAAGCATAATAATGTATTTGTTATATAAATAAGCAATTGTAAGAGAAAAAAAAAATAGTAAATAGATAATACTTTTTATTATTGTTGTATTTACAATATACTACTATATATCTTATTTATAAAATTGTTAAGATACAATATGAATTTTGAATATAAAATATGATAAAGTTTAAATATTCATTTAAATACAAATTTATGATACAATAAAGATTAAATCTCCTTTTGAAACTTCAAATAAAAGTTATTGTAAGAAAAAATAAATCTAACTATGAAAGAAATAAAACTATATTTAAGATTTGACATTTATATCATAACACTTTCCTAAAATGCTAATTGTATTATGAATATGCTTCATCAAAAACTTAGCTAGAAAAATCTAGTGTGACAAAAAATTAACAAAGAAAAAAGCATAAATTGTTCCCTTGCAATATGCTAAAATTATCTTATTAAAACATTTTCAGAAAAATGTAGTGAGATGGAACTATGGAAAGAACAAGAAAAAAAGTATAATGCGTGTATAGGTGTACTCTCCCTCATGATGACAATTGCCTAACAGAGTATGTCTTTTTAATTGACACATTTTAACACTACTATGACAATCTCTTACTTGTTGAAATAAATAACATAACTGATGACGTGTGAGCTTACATGGTCATCACTTAATTTCATAAGTAATACAATTTCTCTATATTTCATAAATGTATAGACCAAATATATTTACTTTGATAACATGTTATATTTAACTACTAACTTACAAGATACATATTATTTTTCTATAATAATAACTTATTTTGTCAATTATCGCATAATTAATCAGAAACTTTACATTTATAAAACATACATCAATAATAATAACATACATTACAAAATGAAAAATAATAAATTATATATCCAATATATTGCAATAACTCTAAAATAATTAATATATCTACGAATTTGTATATGCTTTGACAAAATTTATAATGTCAATAAATATATTAAATATCAATTATCTTATTTAATGGTGTCAACTGGTTATAAAATGAAGAATAATATGAGATAATTTTATTGCTTACAACCAAATAATAATGGAATATATAACGTGAATGTATTTTATCCATAAAAAATAATTTAATGCAAGTTTATATTTCTTTAAGATAAATAAATATTTTTTTTTCATATTTTTAGGAGGATATAAAACAAATAAAGATGCATTGTATCCATAACAAAATTATAAAATATGTCAAAATATTGAATTTTAATGATAATATAAATGTACTATATATATATTAAAATTTATGCAATGATTCATTGTTTAATAGTACATGTCTATGAATTATCAAAATAATATATGATATTTGAATTTAATTCTTTTAATAAGCAATAAATATTATTAATTAATTCATATTAATAATTATATAAATCAATATTATGTGACTACTAGTCATGTTATATATACTTGAGTAAATTTTTTTTTGTATTTTATAGCTTCATAATTTTTAATATAAATTCATATGTTTTTAACACATTTTATATTTTTAGGCATTTAGACAAATAGTTCTCATAAATATTTAGTGAGCACCTCATGTATATCTATTTTATTTTGAGAATAAATGAATGTAATATGTGTCTAAAATAATATTATGTATTTAACTAATATTTTGCTTTGTCGACATTTATTAAAAGAGGTTCGAAAAAAATATGTTATATAATATAAATATAAATATAGTTTTTCTCCTATGGTCGAAATTATATTATTTTATTTTTCACATGCCTAAGACTTTATAGGAGAAAAAAAAAAATCAATATTGTTTCTAGAAGTGTCAACTCTATTTATTTCAATAATGATTATATTATTTTTATACTCATATAATTAGCAAGTTTTAAACAATTTATAAATATTTGCTATCATTTTATTTTATTGTCCAATAATGACAATAATAACTGTTCAAATATTTTACAGCTAAATTTTTTATTATCTAAATTCATCAATAATATATAATATTTTATCATTGTGTAATTTTTTAACTTCATGTTCCATAAAAATTAATGCATTTTAAACAATTTTATGTTATTACTTTTTTTCTCCCCAGTGACAAAACTATTTTATTATCAAAATTATTTAAAAAGCCTACTTATCCTTCATAAAGTCCAATATATTCAGTAGTAAATAAATAATGGAACTCAAACACATATATTTAAATTTATTAGTAGGTTCATCTCAATGTATTTTTTAGGTACAATAAGAATAATATAACTTAATTTTATCACTAATGTAAGTTACAATTGAGAAATTGTAATAACAAATTGATAAGTTAAAATGAACTCAACATATTTTATATTCTTATAACAAGGTTGCAATATTATTTTCATAATGATGATTTATCAATAATTTAGAAACATTAAATTCGTTATCAATTCTTGTCAAACATAGTGAGTTCTTTATATATTTTTTTTTTGCTAAAGGAGTTCTTTATATATATATATATATATATATATATATATATATATATATATATAAACACATATATTTATTAATAACGAAAGATTTGAACTTTGGTCTATAATCATGTAATTTTTTTTATCGTAGAATGAACTAATTCTAATAATGATAAATATTTTTAACTTTTAGGCTTTTAGCAATCAAAATTTATTTTATTTGAATATAATTTAAAATAAACGTTTCAAACATTGGCTTATAATTATATATGTTTATATGTTTGAAAGAATCTTAATGAAAGAGTTATAGCTAGAGAGATTGTAAGAGTCCTTCAAACTTCAACCATTCATATGTTTATATTAGCGAGTTTGTTAACTAACTTATTGGTTACTTATAAAGCAATGTTGGTGCACATAAAACCTTGTATGGAGTGATGGGGCTTTTAACGCATAAAAAGCATAGATAAGTATACTTGTACTTTAAAAGTAAACATGTACTTTGGCATGCTGGTATAGGTTATACGAGCTGAGACTTGTTCATGTGGGTTGAGCCTTGTCTATGCAAGTTGAAGCATGCACATGCGAGTTGAGGCTTACATATGCATGCAAGTTGAGGCAAGTCCTAGTGAATGGAGTATCCCACATCGTGTGCGTGTGTTTCTTTGTGTGTGTTTAAAAGCCTCTCCTTCATCTCCAGTTTAACTGGAGTTTGTGGGTTTGGTTAACTCTTAGCAAAAAAAACAATGGGATAAGTCTTAGTGAATGGAGTATCCCACATCGTGTGCGTGTGTTTCTTTGTGTGTGTTTAAAAGCCTCTCCTTCATCTCCAATTTAACTAGAGTTTGTAGGTTTGGTTAACTCTTAGCAAAAAAAAAAAAAAGATGAGGTTTGTCTAGTAGTGGGTTAGGCCTCTTGTTCATGGGCCTCCTCACTTAAGTGGACCATTTGGTAATGATAAATGTTAAGTACTATTATACCAAACAATATAATTATTGCATTATAATTTTAAATCAAAATGTGCACAATTTATGCAATTTTTATTATAAAATTGATGTTTTATAAAGAAAAAAATTCAAGTTTAAGTTTATATTTGAGATTTTAAATATAATATATTTATATTTTACTTATAATTTTAAATATCATTATTATCAAATAATTCAAAATATGAATTTTATCCTCAAAAATAAGAACCATTTTATATAATATAATTTTTTATATTTTAATTCTTCAAAATTTTCTATCAAATTATATATGAAATTGTGCTAATTTAAAAAAATATCAATAATAATTTGTATTATTGCATTGACTTTAAAAAACTTAAGTATTTATTATTTTAATTTATAGGCATTAATTACAAACTCATTTTTTATTTTATTATCTATAATTTTATAAATAATCATTATCATATATCATAATAAAATTAATAATGATATAAAAATAAATACAAACTTATATAATCAGACTTCACTTTTCACAAACAGTGTGATTTCGTAAACAACCATGTACCATTCCGGTGTCCATGAAACTAAAACACGTTTTGTTCAAATCGTGTGCTTTCCGACACAGCCATATACTATTCCGGTGTCCATGAAACTAACACGCGTTTTTTGGGCATAGGTGCCAAATAGTGTGTACAAAATAATCAAATTATATAAAATATCAGTTCACGTAACTTACATACACTATGCATAATAATAATAATAATAATAATAAAGTAAATATATATTTTCTATATATAAATTAATATATTATTTTATCAATAAAAAATTTACATTTTATTTATTTAAAAAACTATATAAAATAATACATTAAAATTTATAACAACAACAATTAATAATAATATTAAACACCTTTAATTGAACTTAGGTTAATATTTAATAATTTATATAACCATAATTCAACTTGAATAATATTAAATATGAATTAATAGACTAATTTTTTTTAAATAACTATTTTAAATAATAAAAATATTTTAGTTAAACATAATTGTATTATTTTTATAATTATAAGTTTTAAAATGCTATTTTGCTTAGGATGGGAGTTGTAAAAATCATTTTGCTTGTATCAATTTAATATTTTAGTCCCTTTATTTTCACAAAGAATATTATAATCATTCCATTTTATTTCCTTTTTGAATAATAAAATATTATTTTATTAATATAAAATTATGATATAATAATAAAGTTAATTTAATAGGAGCAAATTTATCATTTTATTTTAATAGTTTAAAATTAAATTTGATAATATTTTTTAAAATTTTTTAGTCAATTATTTTTGTAAATTTTATATTTTATGTAATTTTTTTTATATTTTTGGGTATTTTTTTTGTACCACGTTCTATATATTTAAATATCATACCTATAGAAAATGAGTAGAAAATAAAAAAAAAATGAAATTTTTTTATAAAATATAAAATTTTAAAAATAATTGACCAAAAAATTAAAAAAAAATTTATTATTCAAATTCAACTTTAAATTAAAAAAAAAATTTATTTATATTAAATTTATTTTATTGTTATATTAAATTTTTTATTATTTAAAAAATAATTTAATGTATTCTATTTTTATTAAGGGTGTGATTTATCCTTATAAAAATAAAAACACTGAAATATCTGTCGTAAAAAACAGTGATTGAAGTATACTACTAAAACAACTAAAGTAACTCTTAAAGTCCGTAATCATTTCTCTTATTTATTTTCTGTTTTCTTAATCTTTTTTTATTTTTTATCATTCGTTAATCTAGTTATAACCGCCTTCTTTGACTCTTGTTTATGACCATATAAGCAGCAGCTTGCCTTCAGCACCCATCATTCCAATTTCCAAGTTCCTAGTTAACCTCGTCCATCAACTCCGGTGAGTTCTTTCCTAGTCCAATAGATCTACATTCCTCTTCATCTTTTTTTTTTTTAATTATTCTTCAACCTTTTGTTTATACACGCCACTGTTACTTTCTCTGCATGCACTTACATATATAGAAAACAATAATAAATTGTTTCTCTGCTCAAATTTTGTTGGGTATTTGTCTATTTTATTGTTTTTTTACTTTGTGTTTCTGGTATAATAAATTTGGTGATTGGACTTAGCAAGGATTAAAATTGTAGAAGCTCAAAGTCAGATTGAAAAAGAAAAGGCGTGAGTATATGGAGAGAGTGTTCTCCTCCTTCCCTGTAAGTTTTCACGTGGTTCTTGATCGGGGTTTTGAGAGTCCTTTTCGGGACTGGGTTGTGAGGGCGTCAGTGCCTCCGTCGCCGATTGGTGGGTCGTTTCTTATCTCCAGTTGGTAGCGCCTCCCGTTATCAGCTTGGATTGGTTGTGGGCAGGGGCGGAGTTAGGAACTTTTTATAGGAGGCTAAAGTGGGTAATAGTTCTCTTAAATTAATGTAACAACAAGAAATCTATCTTTGTAATGTCATCTAGTTTCTGTTATACATCAACATAAGATCATTGACAAACCAACCAAAAGAGACCTTCAAAACTAAAAATGCCTAAAAAAATTCATATTTATTGAAAAATATTACATTTTCCTTTAGAAAAAAAAAAACAAATATTTTGAGGAATCAAAATCAAACGACCAGCCCAAAATATATTTAAATAATTTACAAACTATATTTTTTTCTTCTTCTGGGTAACTAAAAACATAGAAACTTGTATTAAAAAAAATCTAAAAACTTGTAAGAAGAAAAAAAAATTTAAAAATAAAAAACAGAGTTCTAAATGATAGAGCAGTCAAAAATGGAAATGGGTGATTTTAATTGTCTGTATGGCAATATCATGAAGAATGAGATCTATTGCGTTCCTTTGCAGAATTTGTTCATGTTTTATACAAAATTGTTTAATTTGGTTTGAAAATATTGATTAGCATACCTTCTATATTTTCCCTTCAAGTGGTGTACGAAATTGATTGAGAGAAATGAGCCAGAAGGCAGAGATAGGATATAAAAAGTTAGTTGACATTAAAAGCTACTTATCAGCCATCATAATTTTCAGAACTCGGACGGTCGTAATTGGTCAAGGGTAAAATTATATATATATATATATATATAAGAAAACCATCCGGGGCTGTAGCCCGCCTCTGGTTGTGGGGTTGGATGTTGCAGTTGAGAGGAGCTCTGTCGCTGTTGCTTCTGTTTTTTTCCAGCGCCTGGTTTTGGGCGTTTTTATGGTGCTGTTGGCAGGTAGTGTTGCTTGGGTCACGTCCTTTGTTGGACTGGTTCGACGGTCCTCTTTCTTTCCCTTTTTGGTGCCAGCGAGTTTGGCTCTCTGTTTCAGCTGGTTTTTATCCTTTCTCCCTGAGTTGTTTCATTTTAAATAAGGATCTCTTTTTTTTTTTTTCCTACCGTGTGTTTTGGTTGTGTCCTACAATTCTATTTTGTTTTGGTTGTGTCCTACAATTCTATTTTGTTGGAACTTGTAGGTGTAAAATTGTTGTTAAGTAGCTGGTTTGTATGCTTATTATGATTGTGCAATCAAGATGCTTGTGAAAATGTCTATGAAAATTGTGAATTATAAGCGTGGTTATATTTGAAGATTAACAGGGAATTTGTGGGGTTTATTTTTGTCTTTTTGAGTGCAAGTCCTAAAGCTCATTATTTACATTTAGATAGTGATTGTAATCACGAATATTTTGTTTGGATTATTATTTTAGGAATTTTTTTTTATATTTGAGGTGTATTTTGAGATTGACCTTACTAGATGTATCTTTTGACGATAATGTGACATTTTCTTTGTTAAAAAAAAAATGGTTGAAGCTGTTAGATCTATATTTGCATCCAGATATGAGGTGTTTCATTTGTGTTTTTTTCCTCTAATGTATTCCTTCTTTGTAAGGATTTAACTGGTGGAACTTCTTATACCTTGATTTACATCTAGAGGTGTTTCATTTGTGTTTTTACATAAGCTTGTTAGTTATTGAGTTCTCAGACAAACAGGATTTTCAGCTTTGAATGCAAATGTCTTAAAAGAATGGTGCACTTTCTTTTCTTTTTGGGTTTCTAACAATAGTTTGATTGACACATCTAGACATCAAAGTGATGAGTTATATGGAGCTTACTTGGATGGCTCAAAAACTCTCTTACAGATTTTCAGAGCGTATTGCTTATAGCAATTTCTGGCTTGACAATGAAATCAAAGTTATTCAGATGGATGGATTATGATCTTTCATTTTTCTTTGGAACCTCAGAGACAGAATTATGATCTTTCTTTGTAGACTATTTTTATTCATGGAAGAAAATATTATCATTTAAAAAACCAATAAAAATTGTTTTTTATTTAAACCAAATTGCTACTATAGTTTTGATATTTTGAAAATTTTCCGTCAATATTTGTGAACAAAATGAATAAAAAAACTATTTTGAGAAAATGTATCAATATTTTCCCATGTATTTAAGAGTTATTTTTTAATATAACTATTTTGAAATGAAATTTCCATCCATTTACCTTACCCTCTTCACCCACCTAATTCCTATATCACTCCATTCCATTGATTTCATTATTTTTTTTCTTCCTCTTTTGTTTCTGAAATCTGAATCAACTGTTTTTTTCAAGCATAAATAACACTTGCATTCAAAAACAGTTATAGCTACTTAGAAAAGGAAAAAAATAATAATTATATCTATGAGAAGAGCTTTAGTTTTTGCTTCTGGTCTCTACTCTCTAGTTGTTTTGTTAATTTGTTTTTGTTGCTTGTGGTGTTATCAAGATGATGTTCAACTCAAGCACCACCAATGGCGGTCAGGTTTCTAAGAATGTCAGTAACGGCTTGTCCAACCCCATTAGCAGACAGCGCTGGCGTCGAGTCATAAGTGTGAGTGTATTCATCTCCAGCAAGAAAGGAGGTCAACCTGCTGACAGTTCCTTTGCTCAACCACAAGCTGAAATTGATATTCCTTCCCATTACGTTGACCATGGAGACACAGGTAGCATTGACTCGGTTGCTTCTTCAAATCAGATATCACTTTCTGAGTCTCAGGTATTGAATAGTTTGTTAATTTGCTCAATTCTTTAAGTTTGTTGAAAATATTTCCATAATAACATATACATTAATTTCATTTTTTTTCTTCCTTTTTTGCTTATGAAAACTAAATCTACTGTTTTTTTTCAGGCATAAATAACATTTGCATTGAGAAACAGTTATAGCTACTTGGAAAAGAAAAAAACGGTTATAGTTTTTTTTTATATTAAAAAAACTACACTACTTACACACTCATAACTGAGACTCGAACCAATATTTTTTATTGCTTAAATGGGCTATATGTCGTTAGCAAAAAACAATTCTAGCTTTGAGAAGAGCTCTTTTCTTGACTTGTCGTAGTTGTTAATATAATCTTTAATCCAAAACTCTACTTTAGTACAATTTTTGTACTATTTTAGTGCAAAAGTTTTACTGGTTTTTAAACCTCCAATCCACCTTACTAAATATCACTCCAAAAAAATCTTTAAAATATTGTTTTTATTTTTCTTTTAGTACAACTTTTATTTTTATTTTAGTGCAAAAATTAAACTATATTTTTTATCTTCAATTCATTGTAATAAATATCAAGCTAAAAATATATTTTAAAAATATTAAAAAAAAATAGTGCATAAATATTGTTTCAAGAACCTATCTTTGATGATAATTAAATTTGGAAATAAAAAATGTGTAATTTTTTTCATTAATCTAATAGGTATTTATATACAAGTATTGATCTTAATTAAGGAAGAATCATAAAAACAGAATATTTACAAAATAATAATAAAATGAAAATATTCTCATAAAATAAATGTATATTTTAACTCTCCCTCTCAAGTTGGAGCATAGATATCATACATGCCCAACTTAGATAGTGATGTATGAAAAGAGCTTTCTGCGATAGCATGGGCCATAATGTCAGCTAACTGATTAACACTCTTGATGTATGGGACTCTAATGATGCCAGCATCTAAGTTGTCTTTGATATAGTTTCTGTCAAGTTCTATGTGCTTAGTTCGGTCATATTGTACTAGATTATTTGCAATCTCAATTGCTGCAGTATTATTACAAAATAAAGTCATAGACTTTTTAGGGTCAAAATCAAGCTCACTTAACAAAATCTTTAACCAAGAAAGCTCTGTAATACCATAGTGAAGAGTACGATACTCGACCTTTGCACTAGATAATGATACCACGTTCTTGTTGGGATATGTATGGCGCAGCGGAGTATTGGACAGATTGAGAATACTGAATAATAAATTTACAGGAGTAATTAAAATGACACAAAATATTTAACGTGGAAAAACCCACTCAATGTGAGAGGGAAACAACCACGGGACAACTCCGAAAAACTTCCACTATGTAAAATGGGTACAACAATTCTCTCAAGTTTATGCCAAAACTTGAGGTATTACAATATTATACTCACACAGTGTATCTCTCACACTCACAAATGTGTGGTAAATCTCTCACTATTTTATCTCTGCAGATATTTATCACTCTCTGCAGGAATACCTCACTTTTATCTCACAGCTTAATTTTACTGTGGTATTTTTTGAGTTGATTTTCTTATCAGCTCCTCTCTCTAAATCTCAGTAGTGAATTCTGAGATTTGTTCTATTTTTGTGAGATCTGAATTTCTTTGCTTTGTACTTCTCCATTTATAGAGAAGTATAATTATATGTATGCGTCATTGCATACGTTTCTTGAACAGTTTTTCCATCTCCAGTTGCTTCTTCTTCTTCTTCTTCAACATTCAAAGTTTGTTGCTCCATCTATTGTTGCTGGAGGCTTCTTTTCTGAGGTAAGCCACGACCTCAGAATTTGAGGTGGATCCCATCAATTCTGTTTCTTACATCTCCAACTCACCAAATTTCCTCCAATAAAGGTAAGGTATCCTGAAGTAGATTTTCTATCCATCTTGGATCCCGCAAAGTTAGAATCAGTATAACCCATAATATCTAGGTGTCCATGTTTTGAGAACAAAATACCCTTGCTTAGGGATAGGGATGGCAATGGATCGGATCTGATCCGATCCGATCCGCTAATGATCCGATCTGATCCGTTATTTAAAAGATCCGGTTTGATCTGATCTGTTTTGATCCGTGGATCATACGGATCAGATCCGTTATTAATCCGTGGATCATATGGATATTTATGATCCGATCCGAATTGTTTCAATTTTTTTTTGAATACATTATTTAATGTAGTATATTACATACTTTAAATTGATAAATATAAATATAAATACAATAAGATTATAGATTTATTGAAAAATATTTATTATTTATTTATAATTAATATATATTCAACTTTTTCATTAATATTATAATCTATAAATAAATAAAAAAATTTGTAAAAAAAATAACATTATTATTTAATATCATTTAAAATTATAAAAGAATAATATTATAAATTTTTCTAAATAAATAATTATAAAAATTTGGGAAGTATTTTTGAAATGTGTGACTTTTTTAGTACTAAAATTATAATTTTAAAATAATTAGTTTTGGATCGATCCATGGATCGATCTGTCTTAATTTGATCCGATCCGATTCGATCCGTTGATCTTGTACGTGGATTATGATCCGATTTGATCCGAAAATAATCTATTTTGATCCAATCTAGAGTGGATCATATGGAGCAGATATCCACGGAGCTCCGATCCGGTGGATCTTTTTGCCATCCTTACCTAGGGAGGACTTTGTTGAAGGAGAATGTCCCACATCGGCTAGGTGTTCTGGAGAAGTGAAAGTTATAAATCTGGGCAGCCCTCTAACTAATGAGCTAGCTTTTGGGTTGAGAGTCAGGCCCGTTGGGTTTATTAACATGGTATCAGAGCCAGGCCCGTAGTTCATTGTGGGTTTGTTGGCCTTCGTTGCCCCTGTCCAATGTGAGGGGGGGTGTTGAAGGAGAATGTCCCACATCGGCTAGGTGTTCTGGAGACGTGCAAGTTATAAATCTGGGCAGCCCTCTAACTCATGAGCTAGCTTTTGGGTTGAGAGTTAGGCCCGTTGGGTTTATTAACAGACTTCAAATGGGCTAAGATCTGGTTCACGGCTTCTATGTGCCTATCACTCGGATTATGCATGAACTGACTTACTACACTAACAGCATAAGATAAATCAGATCGGGTATGAGTCAAGTAAATCAATTTTTTTACTAATCTTTGATATCTCTCCTTATTTGTTGGAATCTGATCAAATAGACGGTTAAACCATGATTCACCTCAATAGATGTATCAACAGAGTGCAAGCAAAATTGTCAGTTTCTGTCAAGAGATCTAGTATATATTTCCTTTGAGAAAGAAAAAGTCATTTCTTATATCTAGAAACTTCAATACCTAAGAAGTATTTCAGACTCCCTAGATCCTTCATTTCAAATTTTTCTGTCAAGTAAATGCGTAATTTTTCTATCTTCTCGGAATTACTACCTGTAACGATCATATCACCAACATAGACTAGAAGTAAGGTAATATCATCACCTATTCTCTTATAGAAAAGAGTGATCTGCTTGGGCTTGTCTAAAATCATATTTCTTTATTGATCGGCTTAACCTGCTAAACCATACACTAGGTGACTGTTTCAATCTGTACAAGGCTTTCTTCAACCTCACACCTTCCCATTTTCTGTTGGGAACCCAAGAGGAGGATCCATATACACTTTCTCTGAAAAATCTCCATAAAGAAATGTATTTTTTACATCAAGTTGAAGTAATGGCCAGTCCAGATTCACTGCAATAGAAAGTATAACTCGAACAATACTTATCATGGCTACTGGAGCAAATGTCTCTTGATAGTCAATCCCATAAGTTTGAGCATATCCCCTAGCCACTACTTTGGCCTTATTCCTCTCCCATGTTCCATCGGAATGAAACTTGACAGTGAACACCCACTTACAACCTACAGTCTTCTTCCCCTTAGGTAATTCGACCAACTCCCAAGTACAGTTCTTTTGGAGGGCATTCAATTCTTCTACCATAGTAGCTTTCCACTTAGGGTCTTCAAAGGCCTCCTAAAAATAACTAGAAATAGGTACAAAAGAAATCTGAAGAGCAAAAACTGCATGAGGCTTAGACAGACGATGATAGAAAATAAAGTCAGATATAGGATAAACAATGTTAGATGAAGGCTTAGAGAAGCCCAATCTATCAGGTTGTTTACGAGATCTAAGAAGATACCTCCTACCTTGATCATTACTCAGTAGATCTAAGATAGTAAATTCTGTCACTGCAGGATCGAAAGATATGTCAGAAGCAAATATATCATTAGTAGAAGATAAAGGAACATGTACCTCAAGGTCAACTTCGGAAGAGTCATTTGAAAACCTGGTAGTATCATCAAGAGGAGCATCTGAGTTAGAAGATGGGGTCGTAGCAATATCCTTATTCCTTCTACTAAACTGCTGGTTGAACATATGAGGTGACCTCAACTCCTTAGATGATTTCCTTTTTTCAGGTTCGGGTTCTCCCAAAGAATGTGATGAATCGTAAGAGTCATTACATTCTAAAGGAGAAGAGTCCGTCTCCTTTCAAGAAATTCACAACTTTTTCTTAGCCAACCATAATTTTTCTTATTCATTACTATTAATCTTCCCCTGAAGAGGAGTCAAAGAGACATCTTCAAATAAATAAGACATATGCTCACTAAATTGAACATCTATGAACACAAAATATTTATTGGTAGGTGAGTGAAAACATTTATATCTCTTTTGTGTGTTCGAGTATCCCAAAAAAATACACTTAAAAGCACTTGGATCAAATTTGTCCCGATGAAGTGCATGAACATGAACATAACAGACGCAACCGAACACTTTAGGACATATATTAAGTGCAGAGAATAAAGGGTAAAAAATAGACAATTTTTTCAAAGGAGTCTAATAGTCGAAAATACGAGCAAGCATTCGATTTATAAGAAAGGCAGCAGTCATGACAGCCTTGGCCCAGAAACTTTTAGGTAAGCGCTTAGTAAAGCATAGGGCACGCTCTTGAGGTGGCGGTTTTTACGCTCTGCTACGCTATTCTGTTGAAGTGTATAAACACATGTCGTCTGGTGAAGAATGCCATAATTTTTAAAAAATTGAGTAAGTGATTGATTTACGAACTCACGACCATTATTAGAATGGAAAACTTTGATCGACACTTGAAACTATGTAACAATTATTTTATAAAATTGAGGAATAACATGAGAAACATCCCCCTTAAATTTCAACAAATAGAGCCAAGTGACATGAGTGCAATCGTCAATAAAAGAAACAAAATATTTATGGCCAGAGGCAGTTGGGGTAGAGAAAAGACCCCACACATTAGTATAAACACAAGCAAATGGAATAGAACTTTTATTATAACTAATTTTGAAAGTAGCACGATTATTTTTGACAAAAATGCATTGTTCACAAACTAAAGTGGAAACAGAAATATTAGAAAAAAGTTTAGGAAACAAACGTTCCAAATAAACAAAAGATTAATGTCCTAGACGACAGTGTCATAACATAATTCTTGCTTTATCACTTCTTCTATCTACTTGAAAGCCACAACTAGGATTGCCAGACCCCATATCCGTTTCCAAGTAATACAGACCTCCTCTTTCTCTACCAGTGTCAATCACCGCATTCGTTTGAATGTCTTGAAATGCACAATGAGTAGAATAAAAAGTTATATAACAATCAAGATTCTTAGTGAATTGACTAATTGATAAAAGATTATTTTTAAGAGTAGTTGCAAATAAAACAGAGGACAAAAAAAATGAGGGGGATAATGAGACATTGCTAGCGTCCAAAATTAACATTAGTGTTCTATTGGCAACCTGAACAGACTTAACACGAGAGGGTGTTAAAGAATAAAAAAGATAAGGATTATTAGTCATATGATCAGTGGCCCTTGAATCAATAAGCCAAGTGTTGGAAGTAAAAGAAATAAATGCGGAACCAAAATTACCTCCTTGCGTAGTTACACTAAAAACCTGAGAGGCAGAAGCAACTTCTTGAGTAGATTTTTTTCTCCGCTCAACTTGCTCAAATTTGTATCACTCTGGATAACCATGTTTTTTCCAAAAAATATCAACAGTGTGATTGAAATTATTGCAATAGGTGCAGAACCTATAACCAGAGTTTGTAGATGGAGGATCCAAATGTGGCCTATTTCGGTGGACAATGAGAGCTGATGGTTTAGGGTGGTCTTTGGTGCCCATTGTGGCCTGCCTTTATACCTCACGACGGACTAAAGAATATGCTTCTTCGAGACTTAACAAAGGAGAAGTAGTCAATACTCGACTGTTAACTTGATCCAAACTCCGATCTAAACTAGCTAGAAACATATAAACTCGATCTTCAACTGTACGGATTCTCCGTTTTTCAATATCAATAGCACATACCATATCATAAAGTCTGTGATAATTCAACTCCATGAAAATAGAGTTCATTTCATTGTAATATTCAGCAAGAGATCGGCCATTTTTGACGAAGCTGAAATGACTTTTCATTAACTCATACACTTGTGAAGAATCAAAAATATCTAAATAACTCTGCCTTTTGTATCCCAAACTTCCTTGGCAGTTCCACACTAAACAAAGTGCGATATCAACTGATCTGTTATAGAGTTGATGAGTCATGATTTTACCATGACATCTTCAACTTTCCATTTATTATAAGTTGGATCATCTTTAGGAGTAACTTTTCTTCCTGAGATATAACCTATGTTAGCTGAACGCGGTACTTTCATCCACCACACCCGTGTCGACGCGACATGACACCAACATGGGTGTGAAATACGTGTTCGATACGGTTGCTGTAACTCCAGACACCCCAATCATGATTTTGGCAGTTTCACTTATGTTTCATATTGCAGTGAAAAATAGGACAATAGTAAGAACATCAGGCCTTTGGAAAAATAGAAAGAGAACGATAAGAATATCAAGAGTTTAGAGAAATAGAGATGCAGAAAGTTCGAAAAATAGGAGAGTGAGATTACCATAGTCCATGGCTGCCATCAACGAACTCGTACTCTTAGAAGAGGCAGATATAGAACAGAAAACTCAGTTAAACAGAAAAGTTTTTTTCTCTAGAAGATTACCATAGTCCATGGAGATGAAGAGTTTTTTTCTCTGGAAGATAAAAAGATTTTTTTTTTATATAGCAATAAAATTTAATAAAATAAAAACACATCTTTTCAGCTTAAAAAAACTGTTTTTTTAATATTTTTTAAAATAAATAAACAGCTGTACAAGAAAATTTGTGAGTAATCATTTATTTTTTTTTTCAATATCTTTGAATAATGTGTAATGGCTTTGGGCATAGTGAAACTTGAAAGTATCGATGCTCATTTTAAATTTTTTTTAATTATTTATTAATAATTTTTTTAAAAATAAATTATTATATAATAAACATATTTTGTGTTAAAAAAAATAAAATAAACATAAATAAATAAATAAAACAAAAATCTTTTTTTGTATGATAAAAATATTTAAATATTTTTATCGATATTTTTATAAAATAAAAATATAAGATTTTTTTAAAAAAATATTTTCTATAATATCAAAATTTATTAAATGTGTCGTAATAAATATGAATATACATGACTTTTAAACATGCAATTTTATTAAATTAAAATTACACAACTTTATTATAACTCCAATTTAATTATTTAATTATAATAGCACATATATTCTTATACACTTGATTACATGAATTTTCTTAGTTATATTATCATATAAGTATAATGAAATTAAAAGATTTATTTCATATTCATGCAAAAATAATTTTAATCATAAGACACTAATAATATATCAATATTATTAGTAAGATGTCCATGCAATGCAAGTATAATTTTTAAAAGTTTACAATATAATATAAATTATTAATTAATAGTTTTTCTTAAACTTTGTCCTGCATTGTTTTTTTTTTTTTTTGAATTTTATATTTGAATGTCTTACAATTTCATATATATAAATTTATAAAATTATGGTAATATTCCGTGTCCGTGTCTAAAAAATAGACACTTTATATCCGTGTCCAAGTGTCCTAAAATTTTACCAATAGACAGATCTGACACCTAGACACATACCCGTATTTGACATATTTTCTCCAGTCCAGGTAATATAGGATATAACCCTTCTTTTCCCTACCAACAATATGCATTTCTAAAATTTTGGATCAAATTCGATAATTAGTGCCGTCCAATTTAATATTAACAGAGGATAAATCATCATGTATGGTGGTATAAATAATTTTACTGTTAGACGGAGCCTGAGTATTAGAGAGTGATACTATTGGATTCTTAGACATGGTTGTGATAGTACCATAGGGTTACTCTTTTTTTTTTTTTTTTTGTAAAAGACAATAAAAGGAATGGTTCTGATCGGCAGAGAGAGCTAACTTTAAAAGCTCATTATTTACCACTAGACAGTAATTATGATCACGAATATTTTCTTTGGATTATTATTTTGGGAAGCTTTTTTGATATTTGAGGTGTATTTTGATATTGACCTTACTAGATGTATCTTTTGACGATAATGTGACATTTTCTTTATTAAAAAAAAAATGGTTGAAGCTGTTAGATCTATATTTGCACCCAGATACGAGGTGTTTCATTTGTGTTTCCTCTAATGTATTCCTTCTTTGTAAGGATTTAACTGGTGAAACTTCTTATATCTTGATTTACATCTAAAGGTGTTTCATTTGTGTTTTTACATAAGCTTGTTAGTTATGGTGTTCTCAGACAAACAGGATTTTCAGCTTTGGATGCAAATGTCTTAAACGAATGGTGCATTTTCTTATCTTTTTGGGTTTCTAACAATAGTTTGATTGACAAATCTAGACATCAAAGTGATGAGTTATAAGGAGCTTAGTTGGATGGCTCAAAAACTCTCTTACGGATTTTCAGAGCGTATTGCTGATAGCAATTTCTGGCTTGACAATGAAATTAAAGTTATTCAGATGGATGGATTATGATCTTTCTTTCTTCTTTGGAACCTCAGAGACAAAATTATGATATTTCTTTGTAGACTATTTTTATTCATGGAAGAAAATATTATCATTTATTCAAAAACCAATAAAAATTGTTTTTAATTTAACCCAAATTGCTACTATAGTTTTGATATTTTGAAAATTTTCCGTCAATATTTGTGAACAAAATGAATAAAAAAACTATTTTGAGAAAATGTATCAATATTTTCCCATGTATTTAAGAGTTATTTTTTAATATAACTATTTTGTCATGAAATTTCTATCCATTTACCTTACCCTCTTCACCCACCTAATTCCTATATCACTCCATTCCATTGATTTCATTATTTTTTTTCTTCCTCTTTTGTTTCTGAAATCTGAATCAACTGTTTTTTTCAAGCATAAATAACACTTGCATTCAAAAACAGTTATAGCTACTTAGAAAAGGGAAAAAAGAATAATTATATCTATGAGAAGAGCTTTAGTTTTTGCTTCTGGTCTCTACTCTCTAGATGTATCTTTTGACGATAATGTGACATTTTCTTTATTAAAAAAAAAATGGTTGAAGCTGTTAGATCTATATTTGCACCCAGATACGAGGTGTTTCATTTGTGTTTCCTCTAATGTATTCCTTCTTTGTAAGGATTTAACTGGTGAAACTTCTTATATCTTGATTTACATCTAGAGGTGTTTCATTTGTGTTTTTACATAAGCTTGTTAGTTATGGTGTTCTCAGACAAACAGGATTTTCAGCTTTGGATGCAAATGTCTTAAACGAATGGTGCATTTTCTTATCTTTTTGGGTTTCTAACAATAGTTTGATTGACAAATCTAGACATCAAAGTGATGAGTTATAAGGAGCTTAGTTGGATGGCTCAAAAACTCTCTTACGGATTTTCAGAGCGTATTGCTGATACCAATTTCTGGCTTGACAATGAAATTAAAGTTATTCAGATGGATGGATTATGATCTTTCTTTCTTCTTTGGAACCTCAGAGACAAAATTATGATATTTCTTTGTAGACTATTTTTATTCATGGAAGAAAATATTATCATTTATTCAAAAACCAATAAAAATTGTTTTTTATTTAACCCAAATTGCTACTATAGTTTTGATATTTTGAAAATTTTCCGTCAATATTTGTGAACAAAATGAATAAGAAAACTATTTTGAGAAAATGTATCAATATTTTCCCATGTATTTAAGAGTTATTTTTTAATATAACTATTTTGATATGAAATTTCTATCCATTTACCTTACCCTCTTCACCCACCTAATTCCTATATCACTCTATTCCATTGATTTCATTATTTTTTTTCTTCCTCTTTTGTTTCTGAAATCTGAATCAACTGTTTTTTTCAAGCATAAATAACACTTGCATTCAAAAACAGTTATAGCTACTTAGAAAAGGGCAAAAAGAATAATTATATCTATGAGAAGAGCTTTAGTTTTTGCTTCTGGTCTCTACTCTCTAGTTGTTTTGTTAATTTGTTTTTGTTGCTCGTGGTGTAATCAAGATGATGTTCAACTCAAGCACCACCAATGGCGGTCAGGTTTCTAAGAATGTCAGTAACGGCTTGTCCAACCCCATTAGCAGACAGCGCTGGCGTCGAGTCATAAGTGTGAGTGTATTCATCTCCAGCAAGAAAGGAGCTCAACCTGCTGACAGTTCCTTTGCTCAACCACAAGCTGAAATTGATATTCCTTCCCATTACGTTGACCATGGAGACACAGGTAGCATTGACTCGGTTGCTTCTTCAAATCAGATATCACTTTCTGAGTCTCAGGTATTGAATAGTTTGTTAATTTGCCCAATTCTTTAAGTTTGTTGAAAATATTTCCATAATAACATATACATTAATTTCATTTTTTTCTTCCTCTTTTGCTTATGAAATCTAAATCTACTGTTTTTTCCAAGCATAAATAACATTTGCATTGAGAAACAGTTATAGCTACTTGGAAAAGAAAAAAACAGTTATAGTTTTTTTATATTAAAAAAATTACACTACTTACACACTCATAACTGAGACTCGAACCAATATTTTTTATCGCTTAAATGGGCTACATGCTGTTGAGCTACGAACTCGTTAACAAAAAAATAATTATAGCTTTGAGAAGAGCTCTTTTCTTGACTCGTCGTAGTTGTTTATATATTAATCCAAAACTCTACTTTAGTATAATTTTTGTACTATTTTAGTGCAAAAGTTTTACTGTTTTTTAAATTTTCAATCCACTTTACTAAATATCACCAAAAAAAAAAAAAAAATCTTTAAAATATTGTTTTTATTTTTCTTTTAGTACAACTTTTATTTTTATTTTAGTGTAAAAATTACACTATATTTTTTATCTTCAATTCATTGTAATAAATATCAAGCTAAAAATATATTTTAAAAATATTAAAAAAAATAGTGCATAAATATTGTTTCAAGAACCTATCTATGATGATCGATCACTGTCTTATACAGTATCAACCCCAATGCCCAATAAATGCGAATGGGATTGTCGTAATAACAATTTACGACAATCGAATGACCGGAGAGGGTGCGAAACAAGTTGAGTTTGCAATTCCAGTTACATGTCCAGTGCAGATCTAACATATTATGGAAATGCATATGCATCCCTTAGAGATAGGAATTGTCCATGGACAGCAACCTACCAATTAAAAGATTTAATGATAAAATCGAATACCTATTTTTGCAAAATAAAGGCACATATCAAACTCACAACAGCCAAGTTCCTAACAGAATTATCATTCAGACCACAAGCTGAGTTTGCAATTCTAGCAACATATCCAGTGCAAATCTAACATATTATGGAAATGCATATGCATCCTTTAGAGACAGGGATTGCCCATGGACAGCAACCTACCAATTGAAAGATTCAATGATAAAATTGGATACCCATTTTTGCAAAACAAAGGCACATCTCAAACGCACAACAGCCAAGTCCCTAACAGAATTATCATTCAGACCACCAACAATCAGGGTTCTAAGCACCAAATTCTCAAATACTAATGTGGATACATGGCACTGCAACTACACTCCAAGACAGGTTGTCAAGTGTGTAGAAACCTCATTTTTTGTGCAAAAATTACAATATATTTTTTATCTTCAATTCATTGTAATAAATATCAAGCTAAAAATATATTTTAAAAATATTAAAATAAAATAGCGCATAAATATTGTTTCAAATTAAATATTTTTGCTTCAAATATAACATGGTATTATTCATTATGCTATTTTATTGTAGAGCTATAGAAATTTTTTGGATAATTTTTTTAATGCAAAAATTTCACTTTTTTAATGTTTTATAACATCATCGGAGATTGGATAATGATATTAGTTTTTGCTTATGATTTCTACTTTCTAGCTATTTTGTTAATTTTTTTTGTTGCTCGTGGTGTAATCAAGATCATGTTCAACTCAAGCACCACCAATGGCAGTCAATGTTTTGAGAATGCCGGCAATACTTTCAGCAACGGCTTTGTTAAAAGTTGTTGGGATTCCAAATCTTCTAAAAGCTTAAGTTGTTAAGAGGAGAGTCAATTATATTTTTATACATTCATCACTTCCTCATAAGTGTTGGCCCTATGCACCATGCAGGCCAAACATTTGTAACTGAATAATTGGAGTTACTAGGCCTTAAACATAGGACCTTTAGTTTTGATACCATGTTAAAAGTTGTTAGTATCCTAACAACTTCTAACATGGTATTAAAACCCAACAACCAAGCCTCAAAATTTGTTGAGCCAAAAACACTATCACTTGCCACAGCATTCATAGCCAAAGGAGACAATCTTGAGTTACTCCTTCGTTGAAGCACATCTTGAAGTACAAAGCAAGATGCAACAACATCCTATCTTATCATAAATCTGACAAACTGGTCTATCAAAGAACCCTTTCTTGAAGTTATTGTTGCTACTAGAGTTGGTAGAACCCTTAGAATTGAACAAATTGTTGGATCCAAATTGACTTTGTTGTTTCAAGAAAGTGTGAAAATTCCATGGTTGTTGCTTATGACCTCCTAACTGAGTAGAACCAGCGACTTCTTATTCCCATTGAACCGAGAACCATTATGCTTCTAAAAATTAGCAACATTTGCATGCAGAACAATATCTTGATCATATCCGTCAAAAGCTATTAACATTCTTTTATAAATTTCTAATTGATTGTGCAAAACTCCCACTGATGGCCTTGAGTCATATTAAAATTAGTAACAAAGGAAAGATACCTTGGTCCAAGTTCATTGAGAATATAAAGTACAAATTCTTTCTCTGGAACAATTTTACTTGCTGCAGTAAGATGATCTGAAATTGTTTTAGCTCGTAACAAGTACTCAACTACTGACAAATTCTCTTTCCTCAATGTCTGAAGTTTTCCATGCAACTCCATGACTCTTGAGTGAGTTGTGTTTTCAAAGAGTTCTTCTAACGCCAACCACTGACTTCTTGCCTAGGTATGTCCCAAAATAATGGCATTCATGCCTTGAGTGACTGATCTATATATCCAACTCTTAATAATAGAATCATATTGAATCCAAACAAAAAAGAGAGGATTTAAAACCTGCTTTTCTTGATCAAGAAAAGGAGTTGGTTTAGGAAGACTTCCATTAACAAAACCCTCCAATCGATGAGCTATGATTACTGTCATCAACTACTCACACCAAATTAAGTAGTTATGATCGTCAAGACGAACTGACAATGCAATGTTGTTTGGTGGGATTGCAGCAAAACCTTGAGGAAGCATTTCAAGAACTGACAATCCATTGTTCGTATTCATATTTCTTGGTTCAAGTATATATGGTGAACTTCTAATTGCTTGAAATTCAATAGAGGTAGTGGATACTCTTATTGGTGCAATTTGAGGAGAGGACAACACATCGTTTCAAGCCCTAACTTCCATAGCCACAAGCCCTTGATGGAGAAGGCTTTGATACCATACAGAGAAATAGAAAAGAGCAGAGAAGTGAATAAAACTACTTATGTTATGATTCAACTGAATTATTATTGAATGAATAAATCTAAAATCGATTACAAGTATTTATAGAGTCAATTATTGTAACTTACTAATAGACTCTAGTACACGTGGAACCACTCTAATAACAGTTTCTGTTATACACCAAAACTCATACATCAACGGGCTTGTCTAATCCCATTAGTAGGCAGTGCTGGCGTCAAGTCATAAGCGGTAGCGTATTCATCTTCAGCAAGAAAGGAGCTCAATCTGCTGAGAGGTCCTCTGCTCAATCCGTGGTTCAAATTGACATTGCTTCCAATGGCGTTGACGACGAAGTAGCATTGACTCGGTTCCTTCTTCATTTCATATATCACTTTCTCGGTCTCAGGTATTGAATGGTCCGTTAATCTACTCAATTCTTAAAGTTTGTTGAAAATGGATGGAATTATGAAGTGTCAAAACCTACCTGTTTGTTTGACATGATGAACAGAGTTGTTGTACTGGAACCCATTTAACAATTGACATCCCTTCAGATAATGACGACGTTCATATTAAACAACATAAACAATTTGCTGATTCCCATGTAGCAAGTCACTAGCTTTACTCAATTCTTCAATTTATTGATAAGTAATAGTGTAATCAGTACCAAAACTGACTAATTGACCTGATTAAACAGGTGGAAGACATCTCTGTTCCAGTTCATAAAAAGGGGCTCTGCTACTTTCTATTGCAGTCTTGCAAAAGAAGTACAATCATCCTCTTAATTTGCGTATCTGGGTTTTCCTTTGCTATTGGTGTTGAGGATCAAGGGGCTAAAGATGGATGTTATGAAGGATTCGTCATTCTGGTTTTTACTTTTCTATTAGTTACTGTCCCTTCAGCAAAGAATTTCCTTAGAGAAAGGAAGCTAGTTAAGGAGAGAAACAAATTGGATGTGGAAGTTGAAAGAAATGAACAGGTTCTAAAAGTTGCCATTTCAGAAGTTTTGGAGGGGGATATAGTGCATTTGAAGGAAGGGGATTATGTTCCTGCTAATGGTATTCTCATAGATGGTAAGGTGGTGTTGGATGATGTATGGCGCCGCCATACGGATCAGGATCAAAACTTACAACTGTTTGCTTACAATAGGGTTATGAGGGGCCGAGGTCACATGAGGGTGACATCAAATCCATTTGGAGCCAATGGGAATTTACGTGAGTTTTTGTACTTGTTGAATAGAGATTCCAACGACAAAACTCTGTTTCATGTTTTGATAGATAAACCATGTGCTGCTATAGATAATATTTCACTGTTTGTCTTTGCACTAATTACTCTTCAAGCTCTTATACGTCTACTGTGGAAGAAACAACACCCTGATAGTATTGAACTCCCTGAAATGAAAGGGGAAGTTTCAATAAACTATGTAATGAAGGTAGTTGAGAAAATTCTCTTGAAACAAGAAGGAAGGGTTTCCATCTTAGCTTCTACTCTGCTAGCCTTTGTTATAGTGATACAGCATGGAGTGCCCTTTGTGATTTCTGTATCACTCTATCAATGGAATAAGAAGTTGGTCTGCGCTGAGATAGACCCTCAGAATTTAACAGCTTGTGCCACCATGGGTCTTGTAAAGGTTATAATCATTGATTTAACTGATGGACTACTATGCAACCAGAAGATGGAGGTTAAGGAAGTTTGGATGGGTGGAAAGGATGTTAGTATTGATGCTGAAAAAATTGTGCTTGATGAGCTGCTTCAGGGAATTAGTGTGGCTGTTCATCCTGAAGTTTCTATTAGTCCCACAAATGATGTACTTGTTACATGGATGAATACCATGAGGGGTATGAATATAGAGAGCTCGGATAAAAAGTTTGACATTCTTAAGTATAAAAGGTTGAGCCCAAGCAAGAATGGTCACGGTGTTTTGGTGAGGAATATTGATGATGAACAATTGCACTTGCACTGGAAAGGTGCTGCATCTGCAATATTAAACATGTGTTCCCACTTCTATGATGGTAGAGGTGAAAGACATTCATTGAAAAATCAAAGAACAGTTTTTGAGAAAATGGTTAAGGACATGGAGAACAATGGCCTTACACCTATTGCATTTGCTTGTGAACAAACAGAAGTTGAAGAGCTTAAAGAAGATGGGTTGAATTTGTTGGCAATACTGGGTCTGAAATACACACGTCCAGAAGAGATCAAAGGAGTGGTGGATGAGTTCCAAAAATCAGGCATAACGATCATATTAGTATCGGAGGACAAGCTTTCCACTCTCAAAGTCCTTGCTTCTGAATTAGGATTTCCAGATGATATTGAAGCTGCTGAAGGTCAAGAAATTGAAGATAATGAGTCAAAGATGGATAAAGTGAGCATTATTGGGAGTTGCAACTCTAAGGTCAAGTTTCATATTGTAGATTATTACTCAAAAAGGAAAGACCAAGTTGTTGCGTTCTTTGGAGGATTGACCTCAAGGGATATTCTAGCTTTTAAAAGGGCTGATTTGGTGATCACTGAAACTAGTTGCAGGATGGCAAGAGAATTCTCTGATGTTTCCATTAGAGGAATGTTATCATTAACTCCGATTTTGAAAAATGGTAAATGTGCTTACCGTAATATTCAAAGATTCTTTCAACTTCAGCTCACTGCCTGTTTATCTGGCTCAACCGTTACCTTAGTTACATCAATGATTTCAGGAGACTCTCCCTTGACATCACTTCATTTGATATGGGTAAATTTGATCATAAGCCTTCTGGGATGGTTGATGATGGTAATGGAGTTAAATGAGAAAATGGAGTTAAATGAGAAAAAACAACTTCAGAATTGTCCATCACTAGTAACAAAAGCCATGTGTAAAAGCATGGCAATTCAAGTCACATACCAGGTTTCTGTATTGCTCATTTTTACATTTGTTGGAAATCGTGCCTTACCAGACATGAATAAAGATGTGAGCAATACCATAGTCTTCAATACGTTTACCTTGTGTCAACTCTTCAATCAATTCATTGTTATGGGCTTAATGGAAAAGAAAGCATTACCTGTTGTCTTCCAAAGCTTTTGGTTTTTAGGTGCTTTGGGAGCTGTTTTAGTCATGCAGGTGACAATTGTGGAGCTGGGAATAAGAATGCTGGGTTGTGTGAGGTTGAGTTGGTTGCATTGGATCTTCTGCCTCTTTATTGCAGCCCTTTCATGGGGTTCTGAGCTGGCGACAAAATGGCTTAACCTGTGGTCGTCTTCAGCTTTGGTACAATTCACCAGCTAATTTGTCAGGTCTTCAAATGGGAGCCATAGATTGTATTTTTTCCCTTGGGTTCCCATTGTCTATGCTCTTTGTTTTCTCAATATCATACCATTTTAAACCACAAATTGCCCGAATTTTTCGCTAATGTTAATTTGTAGCTAATGTGGGACACAAATGTAAATGCTAATTCAATACCCATTCTCACGTGCAGCGTGAGCCTAGGTCCAATTCCTACATTGTCTACAAATTAGCAATCTTGCTCTGATTCCGTGTTACATGGACTGGTTCTCACCCTCAAAAGTTAGCTCAAAGAAGGAGGGTGTCTAATCACATATAAACATTATAACAATCAAGTAAATTGGTAATGTAAGACACAAATACAAATGTAAATGCAAATGCCAATTCAATACATATTATAGAGACTTTTTGTTTTGTATGTTACCTATTGTTTGACTTCTATTTTTACAGCAGTAATTTGGCCACTCTTGCATTACTATCAGCTTATCTTAATTTATTCTGTTGTTGATATAAATGGTCTTCATTAATCTCAAATTATTAGTTTGAAGTTCAAATCTCCAGATATAATATGTGACCGAACCAATAGGAATGATTACTTATTCTTTTTGTGCATGGGCTCCATCTTCATATCAATAACATGAAATCCCTAAAAGACTGAGGGAAGAAAATCAGAAAAGAGTAAAGTACTTTTACAATCCTAAAAAAATAAAAAGCCAACAGGATCTTAAAAGACAAGCAAACATAGGGCGTTGTCGTGGACCTAATTATTGATTCCTTTGAGAACTTCCATCCATATCCCATTTGTCTACTGGGATTTCTCTTTCAAAAAGTCCTTTTCCTTGACACTTTTAATCTTCCGCCAACCCAACCTTCTTTTAAACTATAACCTTACTTTTTTGTTTGGTTTTAATGGATTGCTGCTGATTCTTATTGATATTACATCATCCAAACTCATTAATACAATCTTAAGCTTTAAATAAAAGAATCCACAACGCTTTGATGAGAGAATAACCAACTCCTATATAATAAACATATCAAGAAAGTATATTTTGGTCCTTCAGAACCATTTATCTATTCTCTATTTTTCTACTTTCTATTATCTTATTTCTTATTTCTCTATAAAAAGTGTGAATATGGTGAGGATTTTCGTTATTTTCTTACCTTATAATTACCGAAATACCCCCAATTATTTTTGGCCACCTTTTTTATGTTTTTTTTTAATATCATATTATACATCCACACATATTTACATTATACAAAATTTGCACCCATATCATTTAATATTCACTTAAAATATTTATCATTACATTACAAAATAATTAATTTTTTTTTTTTGCAACATCTCTAAGTTATTAATAGTTGAATAGGGGTAGTACGTTGTTACACATGACAAAGATAAATACAAGTGATTAGCACAACAATAACACAATCCATATTGATAAGTTATTTTACTATTTTTTATTTACTTTTTGGTTACATATTAGATGATAATCAGTGACTAATAAGTATTATGTACATAAGATTTAATATATAATTTATATTTATTTCCTTTTTAAATAAATGTTTACACACTTGCAAGGATTCAAATTCACACCGACAATTAACACTCTATTTTATTTAAAATTTTAATTTTAACTTCATCCTCAATAATTAAATCATGATTTCGTTCATGTCTATTGTTCAAAAATAATTATTTTGTATATTTATTTTTTACTAAAATAATAAATTAATTAACTATTTATTTTAAGAGTATTTCTGCAAATTATTATACAATATTTTTTAATTCACAATTTTTCACCTTGTTGAATAAAAGAAACCTAAAAAAACTATGTGTAGCGTTTTAATCCCCTGGAGCAATCACTAACTCAAGATATAATAGTCGATTGAGCACAAGATATACCCAAAAATTACAGAACTTAAACAATAAACATAAACAGATCAAGAACACGAGAATATAAAGTGATTTGGCCCCCTAATCTACACGGTCTAATCTATTGGAAATGAATAAACTTTATTTACTAATGAATTAATCAAGTACAACACAACATAGATAGATTATAGAGGAACCCTATTACACTAATCTATCCATGAACTCACAGATTCAACAAATACACCCAAAGAGAATAGAAAACCCTAAGCGGCGCTCGAAGAGATGAAGATAAGAACATATGAGAGTCTACGAGCCATAAAACCCTAAGAGGGTAATATATACACCTTACACTAAAATGACCAAATTGCCCTTAAGTGCTTGCTCAGCCCATACGCAAGTCAAGCCCAATGACAGGTTAAATAAGCTAAACATTCTCAGCTCAGCAACAATGTCCAAGCCCAAGTTGCAATATATGAAATAATACAATAAGTCATATATTAGATCATTAATCATAAATAAATACATAATTAGATATAGCGTAAAATTATATATGTGTTAATCTTCATAATGCTACCAGTACATTTATATGTCAAAATCTAACACTATGTTTAAAGACTTTCTTTTTTCCAACACTAATATTGTCAAACAGACTGAAAACCCAAAAAAATCACCTCATCTAGTTAGTAGGTTCTCAAATGTAATTCTGCAAGAGAGGTTCAGGAATTTACAGAAAGCAAGAAAGAAAAGGGCGGAGAGAGAGCTTCAGGTGTTATTGGAGACAGACAATATGCATTATCGGACAAGGCATTTGGATCAAACTATGGTGTCCTTTCAATCACAGATATTTTCTGAAAGGGACACTCCTCAAGATTACTCATCGCTTTCTCTTGGATTCAACTTGGAGACAAATGAGCAAGCTGAATATCTTTGAGACATGAAGACAACAAACCTCTGTTCAACAACAAGGGGAAGGCTAACATTTTTAAACATATTCAGAGTACTAGTTCAGAAATTGACACCTCTCTCCATCTGAAGACATATTGTATATAGCCTCAGCCTTCTTCTTTTTTTTTTTTTTTTAATTCCTATGATTCTCTCTGTTAATTTTCTATTATAGTCTCTCTTCTTTTCTATGTTAGACTAGATGCCTCCAACTTGCCCTTCTTTTATCCTTATTCCCTCCCTTCTTTCATGTATGTAAGATTGTAATAATGTTAATGTGATAAACTTATATTATAAAACAAAGCAAAGCAATGAATGGAAAAACAATACCTTAGAGTTTGTAGCCTCACTAAGGTCTTTAGTTGCAGCAAGTATATATACTTCTTGATATGAATTGCGTGGGTTTTGCAGCAAAACAATTTCGGACTTGATGTGATTTTGCCGCAATATCACATATGTGAAGCCTAATTAAAGCAACTTTATATGTCACTAATGAGGCACTACAATCATATAAGTGGATGACTTTTTAATTATTGATTAAATTTTATTAAAATATAGTGATTATAATATGTAAATAAGATATCTCTGTGTAAACTTGTTGTATTGATTACAAATAAAGCACCTTATATGCCTATAAGCTAAGAAATTAGCACCATGAACCTTCTGGTCACATTTTCTACACAAGTATGCTCGATCCGCTTCACAATATAAAGAAGCCGCCTCACAAGAAACTGGACAACCAACCCTCACATTTGCTTGTACCACCTTTTGGTTTTTCTCTCCTTCTAAACCTTTGCACATTTTTTGTTTTTTTACTGCTAGGTGTTTTGACTAATTAGTTGGAAATTGAAATCAGGCTTTTATAAAGGAACGTAAATTTTCAATTTAATTGCAATTTGCCACTACATGACAAATAAATGTGTATTATTTTCTTTTCCTTTCGTTTGGCCTATAGTTAAAATTAGAGTTAGTTAATCCAAAAAAATCACTTTTTTTTTCCTTTGTGATTTTGTTAGCGTTTTTTTTCGTTTAATATTAGACAGCTTCAAAGAATAAGTTTATGACTGGATTCTATATACCTTGTAAGGTCAAAATGGACCACAAAATCTAGTCTCCTTCATTTACTGAAGAGTACGTGTCAATTTTATTGTAAATACACTGCTTTCAAGTAAAAAACAATACTTTGCATGTAGACATGGGAAAAAAATTAAGTGAATTAAAGAGACCACTATAGCAAACTGGTCCAATAATGATTTATTTCAATAATTTTTTAGTTAAGCTTCACCAAGTGTTTTTAAAGTATTTTGCAAAAGTTGATTTTTTTTAAATGCTAAAATTGAAATTTAATTATAAAATATTAAAAATAAATCTCTCTTCTCTCACACACAAACCAATAAATTTGTGGCTAGGATTTGATCTTATAAAATCAAAATAAACTATAAAATTGTCGTCTGCTTCATTGTAAATGCTACTAAATTATCTACAAAGTATTAAAAAAAAAAAAAATTAGTATATTGGAAGTAGATAATAAAAAAATTAACAAAAAAATTTAAGAGAATTAAAGTGGCCACTAACTTTTAACAAAATTGAAATCGATTTATAAGATGCTTGAAGCATGGAATAATTAAGGGAGATTGATATTATAAAATTATATAATAAAAAAAATATAAAATAATACCTTAAAATTTAAAATAATTCTTAATAATACAAAAATGTTTTTAATTAAATAAAATTTAACACTAAATAAGTTTGAATAGACTTAATTTAACTTCAATATTTTTTAATTCGACGATGTTTAATTTAAATAATAATTAAAAAAAATTAATATAAAAAATGTATGGATATTGTATTTTTATAATTATAAATTCTAAGAATATTATTATTATTATTATTATGTATAATAATAATAATAGTATGGATGATCTATGCTCAAAAATAAAATTTATACACTCTCGTGTATCCGGTGGCAGTGACACTATTCTTGTCTGATAATATAAATTTTAAAAATAATATTTTAAAAATTTTAAATTAATTATATACTTAAAATAGGCCTAATTAATTATATTTATTTTTTTTCATAAAAAAAAGATATATATATATATATATATATATATATATATATATATGATTTCTCTCTTCAATTAAAATCATGGATCATCTAAATCTAATTCATTCAATATTAAGATTACAAATTACAAAAACTTGTAATACTTGTTTGCAAATTAAGTTTCCATACAGCTATATAATTATCACAAAATACATAATAATCATGTGCTGTTTATAATTGACCTTGCGATGCTCTAGAATTACTTCAATACTTTATCAAGACGAGAACATAATACCATAGCAGGAAAGAAGAAGAAGAACGTAGAAAACAAACTTTTACTATAAATTTTCTCTTATATATTTTCTGATTGTATTCCTTTACATTACACAATTTATAATATTTATATTATAATCAAGACAATTATAAAGCTAAGTATAATGAGTGCAAAACACAGTATAAATGCAATATTAGTTATATTAGTTATAGACTAACTGTAACAATTTATAACAACCTACACTAATTCTAACTATCTAGTACTTTCGAAGTGTCTGGTGCCACCTCAGCATTTTCTGACGATCTTTGTACATGCGCATCACTAAAAAAAACTCACTATATCTTCAACATATTTTACTTTCAATTTTTACATTTATATTAAAATTAATACATTATTTAAAATATATAATAAATTAGTTAATAATTTAATGTATATATTATTACATTGTTTTTATGCATATAGTGTTTCTATAATTATCAATTTATCATCCATCCCAGATTCGACACTTATAACATCACCAAATAAGATAACGGTTCAAAGAATCAAATGTAGCCTATCAACTATCTCTCCCAAAAAAAAAAAAAAAAAACTCTCTCTCAAACAAATTAAGTCAACAAGTTAATTTAAATTCAAAATCTTTTAGACTAAATTGAACTCTGTGCCTTATTATAAAAATAAAAATAAAAATAAAAATGTGCTCTGTGCTCTGTGCTCTGTGCTCTGTGCTCTGTGCCCTGTGCCCTTAATTTTCCTTTCATTTTTAAAATACGGTTTTCAATTTTACACCTATATTTTTATTTTTTAATTTTCCCGTTTGATTAATGCACCCACAACTTCAAAATAAAAATAATAAAAATAAAAAAGGAAAGAGAAGACAAAAATTCTCCATATCGATATACCCACCCATATCAACTATAAAACCTCTAGATTTACCAGCCTGCGATGGTCATCCGATGCAACTCAATCACAACCTCGACAGTCGAATCAAGCCCACCTTCCCTCACAATCCAATGCCCCGTTTCAAAAAATTTACGCCTTCTCGCCTTAGGACTTCTCTCTTACTTCTCTGTGTCCTCCTCCTCATCTACCTTCTCTTCAATCAAGTGCCTCCCCATGCGCCTCCTCTTTCCCCTATATTCGTTCCCCCTGCCACGCGTCGCCACCTTCTCTTTGCCATTGCCTCCTCTTCACGCTCTTGGCCTCGCCGCAAACCCTATGTGCGTCTTTGGTACTCTCCTGCCTCGACACGAGCTTTCGCTTTCCTGGACCGTGCCGTATCCCATCCTGACCCTTCTCTGCCCCCGGTCATTGTCTCCGCCGATACGTCTCGCTTCCCTTACTCGTTTCGCGGTGGTCTTCGTTCGGCTATTCGCGTCGCTCGCATGGTCAAGGAGGTTGTTGATCTCGGTGAGCCCGATGTTCGCTGGTTCGTGTTTGGTGATGATGATACCATATTCTTCGTAGACAATTTGGTGAAGACACTGTCCAAGTATGACCATGACCGATGGTTCTATGTGGGCAGCAATTCTGAAAGCTATGAGCAGAATGTGCAGAACTCGTTTGAGATGGCTTTTGGTGGCGGAGGTTTTGCTATTAGCCACTCCCTGGCTAAGGCATTGGCTAGGGTTTTTGACTCGTGCTTGATGAGATACGGACATTTATATGGAAGTGATGCTAGGATTTTCTCGTGCTTGGCTGAGCTCGGTGTTGGGTTAACACATGAACCTGGATTTCATCAGGTAGATTTTTAATTTGCAATCACTTCATTTGTGTTAAGTCTGACAATTAATTTTGTTGGATCATTCTAAATAGGTACCATGTTGGCTGTAGTAGTTGATGCTTGACGTATTTTTAATTTTTTAAAATTATTTTTGCTCGTGGGGTTTTTGGGTTTTGTTGAAAGAGTAATTATTTCACAGGTGTTTGCTTAAAGCCATTAGTGATAGTCCTAGCATTTTAGGCTGCATACTATGATTTAGACGTTACATACTCAAAAGCATAATTCTTTTATATAGTATTGAAATTCTAAAGAGTCCTTATTCTTGCTTTAAGAGGCAAATGGTTCTTATTTCGTGCTCAATTGTATAAATGCTAATACAAGTACTTTGTAAAGGAAGTCTTTGAATGGTAGCTTACTTTAATTACAGAAGGGAGTATTGGTTTTCATTCAGTTGTTACAAATGCTATTTTGATAAATGCTTGGGTGGCTGAGATTAACTGTTTTGAAATTCTAAATTTAAGTGGTATTAGGATTTATCTTTGGGCATGACATGCAGATAGTGACTCACAATTTCTGACTTTTCTGTCACTTACCAGGTTGACGTGCGTGGAAATTTATTGGGAATGCTTTCGTCACATCCTTTGTCTCCTTTGTTATCGCTTCATCATATGGATGCTGTGGAGCCAATCTTCCCTAATATGAATAGAACGCAAGCTTTGGAGCGACTTTTTCGAGCTGTGAAGCTTGATTCTGCAAGGACACTGCAACAAACTGTTTGTTATGACAGTTCCCAGTCGATGACTATATCTGTAGCGTGGGGTTATTCTATTATGGTGTTTGGGGGAAATGAACTTCTTCCAGATCTTCTTTCACGGCAGATAACTTTTATGCCATGGAAGAGGGGTATGAAAGTTGGAGGTCATTATATATTTAACACCAGAGACTATCCTAAAGATAAATGTAAGAGCCCTCCTGTATTTTTCCTGGATAATGTCATCTATGTTAACAGTGAAATTCAGAGCATATACACCAGGGACAGCATGGAAAATTGCCCAAAACCTATTGCAATGAAGAATTTGGAAGAAATCAGGGTTTTCTCTAAGAAGCTGGACTTTGATATTGAAGAGGTAATTCAGAACTGGTTTAATTTATAGTGTATGTGCAAGTTCTCTGGTGCTTTATTCTTGTAATGTTTACAAGGTAGAAAATTTTAATGACTACTATCTTACAAATATCTACTTTCAATTTCAGATGAAGGCACTACGTCGTCAGTGCTGTGAAATTTTGCCACCTTTCAATGGATCAATGGTTATTAACATTAGAGAATGTCGAGCTGATGAACTGATCTCTATGCCTTCCTAGCACTCTTTTGGGATAGTTGCTGAAAAATCTGAAATTACAAGTGAAACTCAAAGAATGCAAAACATCTTTTGGTCCCTCGGTTTAACTCTGTCGAGTGAATCGTTAGTTAACGACTTCTGATGGTCATTAAATTGTTTTACCCGTCAAAATCAGTATCCATCATCTATGTGGATACTTTCCTTTTTAAACCATGTGCAATCAAGCCAGCCAAGTATCAAGGTTACCTGCTTCTTTGTGAATAATTTCATCACAAGCTTGCTGGGTTGCTAGGAAAAGAAAGTAATGAGTTTGTGCTACTTGTAGTGATCATGGTGAAATTTTATGCTGTTGATCCTTGACAGTTTCTGTCTTATCACATTAAAGTACCTGAAACAATTTGATCTTATCAATTTATTTTCTTAATGCAGATAGATTGTACATTTGCTTATATCTGAGTTGTGGAATTCCTCACTTCCTCTAAGCATTTATTCGCCAATAAGTGAGATGTCCTCAGTTGAATGTACAGCAGGAAGAAATGAAGAAGACGATGAACAGTGAGAATAAATACTGTTTGGAGAACTTATATTTCATTTCATTGTTTTGATATTCTATTACATTGTATTGTATTTATAGGCAACACATCAGATTTGTAATAAAGTTAAACAATAAATATATACACTGAATTTTACATTTTCAGTCCTTATTTTCTGTTATGTAAAAGGTGCTTTGCTGGCTCATCATTTGCAGAGTCAGTTTGTAACTGATTTTGCAGAGGTAGTGTACCAGTATTTTCACTCGTATCCTTGGCTGGTATTGCTCCACTTATTGCACCTATGTCCTTGACATCCCCTTTCAAACTTAGTGGTAGAATAAAAACACTGAGTTTAGGTCGTAAGTCTAGAAAATGTGAGATAGATAGTGCTTTAGTAAGGACATCTGCAGGTTGTTTTGAAGTTGGGATGTGTTGAACAAGTAACTGTTAGTTCACCACTCTTTCATGAACAAAGTGAAGATCAAGTTTCACATGTTTAGTTCTGGCATGACTTATTGGATTAGCTGCTAAACAAACTGTACTCAAATTATCACACCAAATGGTAGGAGTTGTAAAAAGTGAGATACGCAATTCAGTGAGTAAAGAATGGATCCATATTAATTCAACTGCAGTATCTGCCAAAGCACAATACTCAGCTTCAGTTGATGATTGAGAAACAGTTGTTTCTTGCTAGACCACATTACTGGATTAAGGCCGAGAAAAACCATTATGCCAGAAGTAGAACGCCTATCATCAGTGGAGGAAGCCCAATTAACATCGGAGAAATCATGTAGTTGAAGTTGGTCTGATTGTCTGAACATAAGGCCAAAATTGGTAGTGCCTCTCAAGTAACGTGGTATGCGCTTTACAGCATGCCAGTAAGGTTGTAAGGGTTTAGACATGAATTGTCTAGTTTTGTTGACAGCATAAGAGATATCTGGTCGAGTGATGGTGACATACTGAAGAGCTCCTACCAAACTTCTGTATAAAGTGGGGTGCTCAAATGACTCACCAATATTTGTTGACAAAGGGAAGGAAGCAGAGATTGGAGTGGCTATGGGATTACCATGTTCCATACCTGCTTTGATAAGCAATTGTCTTATGTATTTGCTTTGAGTTAGCATTAGATCTCCATTGGATAAACGGGATACCTCAATGCCTAAAAAATAAGATAGTAGTCCGAGGTATTTTAAGGAGAACCGAGCATGAAGTGTAGAAATCAGTTGAGCAATTTTAGATTCATTGTTTCCAGTAATGACAATATCATCTACATAAACCAATAAATAAATAATGTTGGTAGAATTCACGTTTGAGAACAAATTTGTGTCAGCTTTAGATAGTTGAAATCTCATTGTTTGAAGACCTGAGGTGAGAGTGCCAAACCAGGCTCTAGGAGCTTGCTTGAGACCATAAATAGCCTTATGGAGTTTGCATACATAATGAGGAAATTGAGGGTCTTCAAAGCCTTTTGGTTGACTCATATAAACTTCCTCAGTGAGATATCCATTTAAAAATGCATTGTTGATATCTAATTGATGAAGTTTCCACCTTTTAGATAAGGCAAGAGTGAGGATTACTTTAATGGTTATTTGTTTCACAACAGGACTGAAAGTCTCAGAGAAATCAAAATCTGGAGTTTGATGGTAGCCTTTTGCAACTACACGGGACTTCCTTTTGTCAAGTGATCCATTTGGGAGAGTTTTGACCCGAAAAAGCCATTTATTGCCAATGATAACTCTGTCTTTGGGAGCTGGGACAAGAGTCCATGTGTTGTTTTTAATAAGAGCTTGAAACTCAGTTTCCATGGATGCTTTCCAAAGTGGATCCTGTAAAGCTTGTTTAATGGAGGAAGGTTCACTGATATGGAAGTCAGAAACAGTGAGATTATAAGCATTGGGTTTAAAGATGCTATCCTTGGCTCTTGTAGTCATAGTATGAACATTAGAGGTGTTATAATGATGAATATAGGGATTATTCAGGGATGGTGAAAGTGGAACAGATATGGAGCCTATATTTAGAGATGAGTTAGAGGAAGATGGTAATGAATTGTGAGGGAATAAATTGGAGAGCGTGTTATGTGAAGGCTGAGAATGACTAGACATAGGAGTAGAAAAGGGAGTACAAGGTGAAGACAAAAAAGGATGTGCTACAGGTGAGGGTGACTGATCAGGAGACAGAGGTGCAGGTGAGGGTGGCCGAAAAACTGGTGAATAAGCTTTATGCACAATAGGTAAAACAGTGTTGACAGGTGCTTTAACAGGTAAGTGTGAGGGTTGAGTGGCATTGAAAAAGGAAATTTATGTTCAATAAAAATAACATTTCTATTGATGTATAATTTTCCAGCTGAGGTTAGACATTTGTAGCCTTTATGTCGTGGACTATAGCCTATGAAAGTGCAGGGAACTAATCTAGATTCAAGTTTGTAAGAGTTGTAAGGAGTAATGCAAGGGTAGCATAAACATTCGAATACTTTAAGGGAAGAGTAATCTGGAGTTTGTTTAAATAAAACTTCCAATGGCGATGTATCATGTAAGACAGAAGAGGGTAATCTATTAATGAGATAGGTACTTGAATAAAAAGCTTCATCCCAATAAGTGAGAGGTAAGGAGGCATGTCTTAACATAGACAAACCGAGTTCAGTAATATGGCGATGTTTCCTTTCAGCCAATCCATTTTGTGCATGAATGTGAGGGCAAGACGTTTTATGAATGATTCCAGAAGTGCTTAAGTAGGAAGTGAGGCTTTGAAATTTCCCACCCCAATCACTTTGCAAAACTTTAATGTGAAAACCGGTTTGAAGTTCAACTTGCAATTTGAATTGAATAAATGCCTGACAAACAACAGCCTTTGTTTTGAGAAAATAGATCCATGTAAATCGACTGCATTCATCTGTAAAGTGTACATAATAAGCATGTCCATTTAAAGAAGTTAAAGGAGCAACCCAAACATCGGAGTGGATGGTACGTAAGGGAGTAGTAACATAATCAGTTCTTGAAGCAAATGGTAAAGTGTGACTTTTACTCACTGAACAAGCATTACAGTGTAAATCTATGGATTCATTTTTTGGAAATGCAAAATTACATTTAGTGAGAACTTTTTTGACTATAGGAAAGGAAGCATGAGTTAGACGTTGGTGCCATAAATGTAAGTCTGCTGAAGGTTTGGTTGAGCTGACAGTAAGAGCATTAGGTGAATGAGGAGAAGTGGAGCTGGTTGGAGTATTGGATAGGTTCACATCGAATACATAGAGCCCATTATTGAGAGTGCCATGATATAGAACTTTTCCTTCCACCTAATCCTTCACACAACAATATGAAGGATGGAATTCAAAGAAGACATTATTATCTTTGGCAAATTGTGAGACACTAAGTAAATTTTTTGCTACTAAAGGAACATGAAGAATGTTGTTTAAATGTAATGACTAAGTAGGAACAGTAGAGGACTGAAAAAAATTTGAACCAGTGTGAGTAATGTTTAGCATCTTACCATTACTAACCAGAAGTTTTTAATTACCAGTGTAAGGTTGAGGAGCAGTGAGTTGATGAATATCAGAGGTGACATGATGACTTGTCCAAGAATCAAGATACCACTGAGGTTCAGCTGAAGCTTCAGGAGTTGAAGTTGGTCCATGTGCAGAGAAAGATGAAGGTTGGTGATATTGGGTATCAAGAGAGTGAGGTTGCTGTTCATGTGAGGGAAAACTTGGTGACATTGTGGCTATCATAGCTTAACCATAAGGTCTTGAACCATGTGATGAAAGTTGAGGAGATGAGTGACTTGAAGATGATGGATACATATTTGCTTGATAAGGAGGTATTGGAGGCTGTCGAAAATTTGGTTGTGATTGGGATGAAGATAGATAATTTCTGTCAAACCTGTACCAGCAAGTGGCAACAATATGACCTTGTTTGCCACAGAGTTGGCATTGAACTCATCCCCTACCTCTTCCAAAGGATGATGTTCTATCTCGTGCTGGAGAATAAAACTAATTGGGATTACCATGAGGCTGTTGATTTGGTGGAGGAAAGATATATGAGTATGTTTGATATTGAGGATTGTTAGGAGGAGTGTTTGTATTTTCAAGAGATTTTTGGTTAGTATTTGATGTTGAATTATTTTTGAACATGAGATTAACAGAAGGCAGTGGGGACATAGCATGAGGTTTCCTTCTCTCAAGTCGTGATTCATGAGTCAGAAGAAGAGCTTTTGCATCATCGACTGTTATTTTTTCAGTGAGCATTCGTTCAGTCAAGGTTAAAAATACACTGTCATATGATTCATCTAAACCTCCCAAAATAGTCATGAGTTTCTCATCCTCAGATAAACCAAATCCAACTGAGTTTAGTTCATTTGCTAGCAATTTGATTTTCAGCACATAGTCATAGATGCTGAGATTGTTTTTCTTCAAGTTTTGTAACTCTTCTTTTACTTGAATAACCTTAGCTCTTGATCTAGAAGCATAGGATTTTTCAAGTGTAATCCAGGCATCCCTAGAGGTGTCAAAACCAGAAACATGCTTCAGCATGTCTTCAGTCATTGAAGACATTAGCCAGCACCCTAACATTGCATCTTGTTTTTTCCGGAATTTGGTTGGCCATTAGTGAGTGTTTGCTCAGGTGGATCTTCAAGAACATAGTGTTCAAGGTCAAGACTCCTTAGGATTTTTAGGATTTGATATTTCCAGATAATGAAGCTTTTGTCATCAAGTTTGATAGCTACTAGAATATTATGAAAGGTAAAAAGTGTTTGCTGTTCATGGGTGGTAGAAGAAGTAGCAGTGAGTGTGGGAGGTGGTGACATGGTATCTGTGTGGTCTGACATTGAAAAAAAGCTCACAGAGCTTCAAACTCTGATACCATGTTGAATGTACAGCAGGAAGAAATGAAGAAGACGATGAACAGTGAGAATAAACACAGTTTGGAGAACTTGTATTTCATTTCATTGTTTTGATATTCTATTACATTGTATTGTATTTATAGGCAATATATCAGATTTGTAATGAAGTTAAACAATAAATATATGCACTGAATTTTACATTTTCAGTCCTTATTTTCTGTTGTGTAAAAGGTGCTTTGCTGGCTCATCATTTGCAGAGTCAATTTGTAACTGATTTTGCAGAGGCAATGCACCAGTATTTTCACTCGTATTCTTGGCTGGTATTGCTCCACTTATTGCACCTATATCCTTGACATCAACCTTTGGTCTGATTTACTGACAGTCGTCTTTCTCTGTCATGTAATAACTGTTGTTTAGTTATGTTTGAAGGTGGGCTACAAAAATGATTGCACTACAGCAGAAAATGTACTTACGAGAAATTCATAAATTTGGAAATTTTGCACTGATGGAAAAGGTGCTTGGGAGTTGGGTGTAACCTCGTTGAACAAAACCATCAACCAGTATGCCGAGCTATAACAAGCAGGAGAAAACGAAGTCATTTGCATTCCCTCAATTGAAGTCAGAATTCATTGGTTTATAGTATATCTTGCAACATGAATACATGATTTTTGTATGTTATGAATTCCTGGTTTCATAAAGTGAATCACCAGCTACAGAAACGAGGAAATATGTCATCTGTTTTGAGCGATTTATACTCTCTTTTCTTTCTTAGCTAGCATATGCCTTTTGTTTTTAGGCTCCTAATGGATCGTGTGAACTTTATTTATATTATATTTAATTTATATAATATAATAGTACCATTTGATCAGCCAAAGCATGATTTAAATTCTTCAATATTTTACTGCCTTTTAATGATCGCCAAAAAATGCGAACAAAAATTTGCACTCGCATATTTTATATTGTGTCATTTGTCAATATAATCCATTATATCATGACAAATAGGCACTGACATATCTTATACGCATGCGGATACTGATTACGATATTTGTTTCAGAACTCCAAACTTGCCCTACAAGTTGGTCTTTAATTAATTTTCCAGCTGTAATTACGTTTGTATAAAGAGGCCAAAAGGCAGAAGAGTGGTGAAACACATTTAGCCAAGTGACAAATATTCTTAAGAAGCCATCGTTCTTACGCTAATTTAATATTCAAATGTCATTTTTTATAACATACACACAAAATCTCAGTCCAGTAGCATCATTTAATGAGATAAGAATGAAGCTATTGGGGGAAGTAGGCAAGAAGCTTGACTTGCATTGAGATGAGTAGTTTTAACCTTCCTTAGTAAGTTAATTTTGTGGTTGCGAGTAGTGGTAGCAACTCGGGTTGACCCGATTTTAACTCAATCTAAATACGACCTGATTTTAAAACAGATCATTTCAAATTAACCCTTTTTGACCCAAAATTAATATGGTTTGTATTCGAGTCGAGTTTTTTCGTGTCGCTTTTCGTGTCATCGAAAATTTTCACCCATAGCGATAAATATTTGCCTTTAGTCGTATTAAATTATTAGGAATTTAGAGTTCATATAAGTTATGTGAGTTATGACTTGTGAATAAGTGTCTAATAGATAATTGATATTAAATTTTTTTTAAGAATGGGTTCATCGGGTCAACACGGATCCGACACTAACCCGACCTTTTTTTTTAGTGTTATTTCGGATTGACTCATTTTTTACACGAAATTAATACGATTTGAGTTCAAGTCAGGTTTTTCGTGTCGTGTTTCATGTCATTTTCGTGTCGTATCAAAAATTGACACCCCTAATTGCGAGACTTTCATGGGTTTATATGATCTCTTCAATTATTTTCTTCTTTTTTTCCTCGAATAGTAATAATGTAGAGGGTCTTCTTTCATTTATTTTTTTGAATGAAAAATGCCTCACTTTATTAATAAATGTAAGTGATCCTTAAATATATCAAAGTGTCATTATACTTTTGAGTAACCTCACACAGGCTAAAAATATACATTAAAGTTCGCTGGTTTGAATAATACGGTAAGAAATATATGCAAAGGGTAGTGATAATGAACGAACCAAATTGTTATTGCCATAGTGAATATTTATTTTTGACTAATTTCTCTGATAATAATGACACAAAAGAGCAGTTAATTATTATGAAGAAAAAGACAATCATGCATTATTGTTATGATAATAAATCGATGTATCCCACCCTTTACAAAACAATTTTATGCCATAAATAACAGTATTGTTAAATGGTGTCAAAATAGCCTATTACCTACCTAAATTTTCAGAATGCATGGTTTTGTTGCAGATGTTTTGGGTTAATGTTTTGAAAAAAGCAACCGATATGAGAAATCTTACCCCTAACCCATTAATATGCTTCCCAATTGTTAACTCAATAGTAACTAAAAAAGCAATACTTTAAGATCCGTTATGATCTTGTTATCGTTATAATATTTTTTTCCAATCAATAAGCACACATTTTAGGTGTGCGAAAAAGGAAAAGGGAATTATTGTCCTTTATTTTAAGATAAATAAACTCAACTAATTGAGCTACGAGTATCATGCTTAAAGATAATGTAAAGATAATAAGAAGGATAATTTTGTACATAAAAAAATATTTAGATATTTATCAGCTACTAGGTTAACTTGGAGCTGCTAACTTCTAGCTTCAACCAATGTATTGTCCATGTCATGACCGAGTCAGGTCTCTCACATAAGATGGTCTGATTAGATACCAGTTACACAATTTTCATTTTTTTTAACCACTAGAGATCTCTTTGTTCAAGTGAAAGAACACATTAGCCTCCCAGTTTTCAAGTGGTAACAAAAGGACTAATGGTGATTGATTTTAAAATTTAAGGATACAATTTATGCAATATACTCCGAAAAGAAATATGTATATATTTTAGAAAAGACGGGAGAAGGGTATCACTTAATAACAAAAACTATTGGGTCCCTGACCTAATGGTATATATTTTTCGTGAATAATGATATGTTTGTTTGTGCTTATGTTAAAAATATAGTTCAAACAAACGTGATTTTTGACAAATTTTTTTCAGTTTGGTAACGAAGCATTTTTCTAATCTCGTAAGCGTTTTTACAAAGTTCTAAAAACATACACAAACAGACCCTAAATGTGATCTTTTTGTTTGTACCTTTTATTTATAAGACCCTCTTTCCTGCATATTTTGCAAAATAGAACAAAAATAAAATATTTCATGGATGTTTTCTATTGAACTGTTTTAACCTAATAAATAAATAAAACTTTTGGACCATGCATACCGCCATCGCACCCAACTGTCGCAAAGGAGACCTTAAAGTTTGTCAAAAGACATTTTCAATTAATTAGTACACACAATTTTGCACACATGCCACTAATAATGTGTCATATGGTGCAACATAAATATAAACCAAGGCTCATCATCAAACCAATACACTTCACTTATATCAAACAATGTCTGCCTTACTAAATTACCTAACAGCCTTCCTCTATATCCTTGCTCTCTCTTCCTTTCTTCAAAAAGTTAATGGTGGAGGCAGAATTCACAGTTTATGTCAAACCCATGATAATTTCACTTCCAATGACCCTTATCACAATAATTTTAAAGAACTAATGGGTTATTTTTCCCAAGAAATCCAACCACATGGTTACATTTCTGGTTCCAAAGGTCATGGCAAAGATCAAAAGGCATATGGGTCACTTCTTTGCTATAAGGTCTCAGCAAAAGAGTGCTCAAATTGCTTTGAAGATGTCTACAAAGAGTTCCAACAGAATTGCCCATTTAGCAGATCTGGAGTAGCATGGCATGAAGAATGTCTAGTGAAGTATTCACACTCTGATTTCTTTGGTCAGATTGAGAATCAATTTCATTTTTCTGTTAGAACTTCCAAAAATGTAACCAAATCAGCAGATCTTGGTCAGAAAAAAATGGAGCTCTTTAGCTATTTGGCTAACCAAACTTCTCAATTACCAAAAATGTATACAACTGGAAGGACAGAGATTAATGGGTCTTTAACCTTGTATGGCATGACTCTGTGCACAAGGGACCTTTCTGCTATTGATTGTTGGAAGTGTCTTCAATTTGGAATATCTGAACTGTTTAGTTGTTGTGAATGGAAAGAAGGAGCAAGGTTTTATTCTGAGACTTGCATCTTAAGATATGAGTTTTATAACTTTTTTTGATACCTAACAAATTGATATGCCCGGGGTTAATTTGGGAGTTTAATTTCAAGAACTAAAAACCAAGTACGATGAGCTCTTGCAATGGGTGTTAATGGCTACTAATAGTATTATCTTATGCTCAATATGTATTATTTCTAACTTTTCATAATATATATATATATATATATATATATATATATATATATATATAAAGAAAAAAAAAAAAAAAAAAAAAAAAGGAGTAAATAGTATGATTTAATCATGTGATTAAATGAAGTCTTAACCAAGAGAACCACTCGTAGTAAAATCTTAATTTTTTTTTCAAAAAATAAATAAATAAATAATACATTAAAATAATTTAAAGTATTTAATTATTAGGAAACATCACTCAAATTAATCTTGATTTATATTATAACTTATATGTAAAATAGTGATTAGATAAAATAAAAATAAAATAATAAATATAATACAAAATTTAATAACATATATTTAAATAAATTTTATCATATAAATAATGATAAAATTATAATTTAATTGAATATTATTACTTAGCATTATTTAAATTGAATAATCAGAAAATATAGTCAAAAGTCGCATTTATGGAGAGGGGCTTATTGTTCCCATTAGGGGCATCGGCAACAAATAAACAACCAACAACTTATTAGTTAAAGTTAGGATTCACTTGCTTTTGTGTGTATTAAATGTGATTTTAGAAGAATATTGAATTTAAAACAAAGTTGCTTCAGATGTACGGCTCTGATTGTATGTCCAAGCTATTGTTAATTTTATTTTATTTACAATATAGTAAGAAGAAATATGACAAATATGCAAGTCATGAAACATTACTTTAAAATCACGATACATAAAATTTTTCAGTTAAATATTAGGTCAAGTCAGAAGTAAATTCATCGTTTTCGAGGACTGTAACAAATATGCTATTCCTTGCAAATTCCACATCATCCATCATAACCCCCTTCTTCTTTTTCTTATGATCATAACCCAAAAATTGAACAAAATTAAATTAATAAATGAACAAATATCTATCAGCAAATTGCTATACAAACTAGAAGAATAATCGACAAGAAACAAAATCAGTAGAATGGCTTAAAAATTGATGGAAAATTGGGAAGACTCACCTACCTCATATTCATACCTAGAGGCTAGGCTAAATGTATGTTAACGCAGCTAATTAAGCATGGATCGGACCTGGGGTCACCTGTACCGGACTGGGCGGACTGTAAGTGGGTGCTGTCCCAAATGAAGCCGAAACTGGTGGAGGTGGTGGTGGATATTGGTTTGAGTTTGCGGGTTGCGGAGGTGGTGGTAAAATTGGATTAGAGTTGGGCGGAGGTGGTGGTAAAATTGGATTAGAGTTGGGCGGAGGTGGTGGTAAATTTGGATTAGAGTTGGGAGGAGGTGGTGATAAATTTGGGTTAGAGGTAGGCGGAGGTGGGCTTTGATTGGAGTCAGGTGGGGCTGGACTTGGGTTAGGATTATTGGGCGGGACTTGGAATGGAGGTTTGGGGGCTTGGTTGGGCCGAACCCGAGTCAGGACTAGTGGGTCGGGTGGAACTAGAACTGGGGTTGGGGAAAACAATGGGTGGAGATTGACAGGAATCGCCGGAGCACTTGTGAGAAGAAGACTTCCGGACGTCATGGCGTAGAAGCCCAAATCCCAAGGTAAGCCCAAGCACCACCAGAGCTGTCACTACGAAAATGAAGATCTTTGTTGCTTTACCCACATAACACATTTTTGTTTGTGCTTGAACTTTTCCTTTTGTAACAAATGTGAGCTTGACAATTCTGAATCTCTGAAAATGGGGTCTGCTATTGCACTTATTGCTTAGCAGAGATGTGTATAATGATGGGTAATAGGTTTTGATGATTTTCGTTCTTCTGAGGATAACGAACAAGGCAAAAAGGGAGTGATTAGAGTAGTATTGTATCTTAATTTAGGGGCAGAGAAGATGGTTATGGCTGTTTATTGGGTTTTTAAGGACTGGGAATGAGATAAGTGTGGCACGTGAAGACCATTAAAGAAAGGGAAAAAGAAGAAGAAGTTGGGTTTGTCTCTGTTTTTACTACTTTTACTAGTTTCTTTAAACGGACCAATAAATAACCTTGTGCTTTATACGCTGTCAATATGTTCATTCGTTTTCTTTTCGGTTTACATTTATTTCTAACTTTTATGGATTCATATCGAAAATGAGAATCATGTATATATTAGATGAGCAGTACTGAACTGTTCAGTGTTCACAAAGAAATTATTGTAAGACAATCTTTGCTTTGTGGTTCAGGAGTTAAAAATTATGTATAGGCCGTAAACTTTAAAGGGGATAGAATTATTGTTATTACATTATTAATATAAGAGATCAAGACAGAGGTCAAACATGTCTGACATGTGGCTCCTAGAATGAAGCTGCAAGTAGCACCGGTAGTGCTGGCCCTGCTGGATCAGGATCTCCCATTTCAATAGTTTTTTATTATATTTTATTTATCGCACTCTTCCTTGATAGTTAGTTTTGCCCTTTTAACAGTACCGATCAATGCACTTTAGGCATACTAGTGTATATAACCATCATTTTTCTTTTATTTATATGACATGATATTGACCATCACTTGGTTATATACTTATACATACACATTACTGTTTCTAACAGAGCTTAGTTATGTTAGTATAAAAATTATTTTTCTTAAAAAAAATTTATAATGAAGACTATCTGCATTTAAGGTTTCAATGGTAAATACCTAATATCTCAATAAAATAAGCCTTTAACAATAAAGTAAAAGTAGCAGATTTAAATAGAGCTCGGAGATAATAAAAAATACTCTTAACAAAAAAAAAAAAAAAAAGACAATTTGATGATAATTAAATAATATTATTTATTTTTGGGAAACTTTGATCTCTTTTCTTACATCAACTTCGTCCTAAGCCCTCCAGCACAATGGCTACCAAAAACCATTACTTCAGCAGAATTCACTTTAATTTCTGCACTTATGTTTGAACAAGTTTGGTGGCTACGCAATAAAGTTTTATTTAAAAAGCAGGTTTTAAACAAGCAGCAACTTACTCACAGACTTCATAATAGGTTTAAAGAATTCAAAGGTGCACTAGTGACTACAGGAACTAGGGAAACTGAAAATGGTGAAACTATTATCATTCCTTCGAATTGGCAACCTCCACCTCCACATGCCATTAAAGCAAATTTTGATGCTGCTTGGCATAATGGGTATGTAGGTCTGGGTTTCATTATTACAGATAACTATGGCCGTACCACTTATGCCTGGGTTAACTACTGCACTACTGCCAACGTTGAAGAAGCTGAAGCTCTAGCCTTTGCTGCCGCGTTCTTTTATTTACAACAATTTTCCCACCAACCAGTCTACCTCGAAGGGGATAATCAAATGATCATTCATGCTTTTCTTGCAGAAAATTAGAATGACTTCAATCCCAAAATTCAGCAGACTTTAGTGGAAATGAATCATCATCTGTCCAGGTTCAACATGATCTCTATTAGATGGATTCCTCGAGACCTCAATCAAAGAGCACACAATCTAATACGATGGGCTTCTCACCAAGGCAGAGTAGATGACATTGACATTTCTCTCCTACCTCCTGATTTAGCTGGACACTCTTAACTCTACAAGAGTTCCCTCTCATAGACTGCTGTCCCCTGACAACACGTCTATTCATTGTAGCAAAAAAAAAAAATTATTTATTATATATTATAGATATGAATGAAAATCGCTAAAAGTCTACTAACTGTAATTAAATGGCATAAAAATTTATTAACTTATAGGTAGATATTAGAAGTTTAATAACTATTAAAAAATCGCTAAAAATTTAAAACTTTTAAAATTGTTAGAATTTTGTCCATGTAATGTTACTCATTGCATATTACATGGACAAATTTATGACAATTTTAGAAATTTTTAACCTTTAATACTTTTTTTAATAATTATTATACGTCTATTACCATACTCAAAAATTAATAAATTTTTGTAGATTTTAATTATAATTAGGAGAGTTTTAATATCCTTTATTCTTACAAATATATTACCATTATAATTAATATTATATTTTTTTTATAAGATATAGTTAGGTAATCCGACTGTAAATTCATCCAAATATAAGATATATAAACTTTTTCATAAATAAATATGATTATTTATTGATTTTTAACAATTAGCATTTCTTGTTCTAATTTGAAGATCTGTTGTGCATTTAAAGATAAAAGAATTTTTAAATTTGTTATTTTTATTAAAGTATATTTTAGTCTCGTATTTATTTAAAGATTATACAAATTTGTTATTTAAAAAAAAAAAAAAAAGCAAAAATTTATTTTATAAAGATAATTAGTTTATGTTATCCTTCTTAAAGAGATAATAAAGATCAATTACTTTTATAAAATAAATTTCTATTATTTTTCTAGCAAAAATAATAAACTTATACTACCATTTTAAATAATTACTAAAGGCAACTTTAGTCACAAGTATCAAGACTTGGACTACCTTTTTTACAAATAAGCTACTACTAACTTTACATTTAAACATTTCTTATGATAAATAAATAAATAAATAAATAATATTATTATATTATATATTATAAATATATTATGTTTATAATTGGTGTTATATTTTTTATAAGATAGGTGATCTGAATGAAAATTAATCCAAACTTAAAGATATATAAACTTTCCATAAATAAATCTGATTATTTATTGATTTTGGTCATATAGCAATCTTTGTTCTAATTTAAAGATTTATTGTGCATTTAATAAAATTACTACTGACTTTAAGTATAGGGTTATTTTATTTGTGTTAATATAATATTTTAGTGGCATCTCTTTTATAAGATACATATAAGTCATTTATATTAAATATGACAATTTTTTTTTCAGTTAAAGAGGACATACAAAAATTTTCAGAAGTAGTTGATAAATTATATATATTTGTTATTTCTTTTTTTATTATTATTAATTTCAAAAAATTATGTGTTATTTCTTTTTTTAGTAGAAAAAAAATTTATTTATTATCTTTAAGCATGTAGCTTATTTGCATCTTTTGCATTTAATTTTCTAACAAAACATGAAAAAAGAAGTAACACATACACACAACTTCACGCCAAAAAAGGGAATGACCAAATAATAGTAATACAGTTATAAAAAAGTAATAAAAAAAAATGATAAATGAGAGAAATGGTGGAAAGAAATGTGATAATAATGAATTGATATTGATGCATCTAACTTTAATGATAAAATATTATATTATTATTTTAAGAGTAATTAAAATATTATTTTTAATAAATGAGTAACTTACATATTTTTTTATAAAAAATTATGAAATTATAGTATTTTATTGATACATGCAGGATGATTTGAACTGATTATGCTTCTCAATACATTCAAGCCAAATTATTAGATGAATCACCTCCACAATTCTCTCTAGTTAGTTGAGTTTAGATTTTTTGTTGTTGATATTTTCTTGGTAGAGTTTTGTATTGTACTGAAGACATGATAAATACTGTTTTCATATGTTTAGATTTTTTTTTTTTGTTGTTGATGTTTTTCTCAGTAGAGTTTTGTTTTGTATTGTATTGGGGAGAAATTATGATTGGATTCTATTTTATGATGTAGGCACAAAAGTAAAAAGTATGAAACCTTTATTAGTAGTGGCAGTGATATCTGACACGGCTTGGGATTTTATTTCTTTCTTGCTTTTTTTTTTTTTTTCCTTAATAGATCTAAACAGGTCTATTTCAACATATTCATAAATTTAATTGCAGTATTTTTTTTTTATGTATAAAATTTTATTTTTAATATTTTATAATAAATATACATATATTTTTTTACAATTTTTTTCCATAAAAAATATTTATTATTTTCTTTAATAACATATATGTTTTTTTTTTTTAAATTAAAACTAAATTAATTGAATAATTATTTTATAATTTTGTATTTCTAGTTCTACATCAAATTATGAGCGAAAGAAAAAAAAAAAGATAGGATGATAGCTTGGAACATGAAAACAAAATAAAAATGACCAGGAATTAGTTAACGATCCTGATTCAATTGGCTGGCAACTAAGAAGAAGACCCACTCATCAATTTCTTTGTATCCTTTTTCTAACCCTACAAACTTGAAGACTCCATCAAAAGTCCACAAGCACACAAAAAAGCAAGCAACAATGCCTCTCAAAAGCATTCTCAAAACAGCAATAGTGATGCATGTTTCTGCCAAGAAAAAGGTCACTACTTTGATTCCTTACTTCATTCTCTTCTTGAATATTTAAGCCTCAGCAAGAAACAAAAGAACCGAGCGCCCAACCATGACTTTAACAATCACATATTCAAAACTAGGTGTTGTTGGGGACAAGCTTTGCCTATATAACAACTACTTTCAACAGGAAATGCCAATAACAAGTCCAACAATTAATACTCATAAAGTAAGCAAACATAGACTTAATGATGATATTCCATTAAGCTACAGAAGTTCTCGAGCTATATCATATGAAATCTCAGCCACACAACAGGTACGTATTTCAATCTTTTCTCTAGCAATAATATATTTAGCCAATAAACATAATAATTTTGAAAAATGCTACAAGAAAAATCTTACTCAAAATCTTCATGTTCTATTGATTCTCTATATGTGATGGTACACTGAAAATCCACTGTTGCATGCATAAATTTATCCAAGTAATTTATTCCATTTAATTTTGAAAAATCTTAAAATTTTAATATTACTCCTCATAATACAGTTGCATTTTTTTCACTGCAAAGTCAGTAAATAGTTCTTTTTCTTCTGTAAGAATCTTCATTTTCCATACTCTCAGAAAATCTTAAAAGTACACTCGCTTAAAAAATGCAGGCTCAAAGTGGTCTAACTTATGATGACAAGATGCTAAGAAACTATGTACCAATCTATGTTATGCTCCCAGTAAGTTACTCTTTCCTTCTCAATAGCATATATATAATGACAATTTAATTTAAACCATCAACTTATACTTTTCAATCTTAATCATGTGTGAACCAGTTGGGAGTTATTACAACTGATAATGTTTTAGAAGACAAAGATAAACTTAAAAAACAGCTCAAGAAGCTGCAATCAGCAGGTGTCGACGGGGTGATGGTTGATGTCTGGTGGGGGATTGTGGAATCCAAAGGACCAAAGCAGTATGATTGGACTGCTTATAGGATTTTGCTTCAACTCATTCAAGAATGTGAGTTGAAACTGCAAGTTATAATGTCATTCCACCAGTGTGGTGGGAATATAGGAGATATTGTTTCGATACCACTTCCCCAGTGGGTCCTTGAAATAGGAAAATCAAATCCTGATATGTATTATACAAATCTCAAAGGTAACAGGAATAAAGAATACCTCAGTTTAGGAGTGAATAACCAATCTATCTTTCACGGACGAAGCGCTGTTGAGGTAAGTTCCATCAGTTGAAGCTTGTATGCATTTCCCTTTGGTAGCATAAGTGTACGCCAGTTCTTACACTAGTATAGTACGTCTACTGAACAGCTTGTTAGCAATAATATGCATAATCTAACTCACCTTTCAAAGCCAACTGAACAAGTTAGCTTTGTTTTTTTACATAACAGATTTATAGTGATTACATGAAGAGCTTCAGAGAGAGCATGTCAGATTTTCTAGAAGCCGGACTTATAATAGACATTGAGGTGGGACTTGGCCCTGCAGGAGAGCTCCGGTACCCCTCTTATCCAGAGAGTCAAGGATGGAGTTTCCCTGGCATTGGAGAGTTTCAGGTGGGACTCATTTCTATTCATTTTGAAAATCCAATACAAATTGATGCAAAATATGTCATAATTAACATGTTTCTTATCACTTGCTGCAGTGCTATGACAAATATCTCAATGAGGAATTCAAAGAGGCTGTAACAAGTGCTGGCCATCCTGAATGGGAGTTGCCAGATGACGCAGGCGAGTATAATGATGTGCCTGAATCAACAGGGTTTTTTAAATCCAATGGGACATACCTCAGTGATAAAGGGAAGTTCTTCTTGTCTTGGTACTCTAACAAGTTACTTGACCACGGTGATCAGATCTTGGACAAGGCCAACAAAACTTTCCTAGGCTGCAAATTAGTGTTAGCAGCCAAGGTAAATTTCATAATGCATTAATGCTATAACAATGTAATTATCACTAGTTACCATCTTCACTGATATAGATAATGATTCATCCATGAACAGGTATCTGGAATCCACTGGTGGTACAAATCTGATAGTCATGCTGCAGAGTTAACTGCAGGATATTATAACTTGAACAACCGAGATGGCTATCGACCTATAGCAAGGATGTTGTCAAGGCACTATGCCATTCTAAATTTCACATGCTTAGAGATGAGAAATTCTGAACAAAGTGCTAATGCCAAAAGTGGGCCTCAGGAACTTGTTCAACAGGTAAAGATTAAATCAAATGACCATTGTATGACTTGGTTTAATTCGCAAGTATAACTATGAAGTACAAACATTTTTTATAAGAAAAAACTAGAATGATAATGAAGGGTCAAATATGCATATATTTAACATGTGCAGGTTCTGAGTGGAGGTTGGAGAGAGAACATTGAAGTTGCAGGAGAGAATGCACTTTCAAGGTATGATCGTGCAGGTTATAATCAAATCCTTTTAAATGCAAGACCAAATGGTGTCAACAAGGAGGGATCTCCAAAATTAAGGATGTTTGGTATAACATATCTTCGTCTGTCAGATGAGCTACTACAAAAGGCAAATTTCAATATATTTAAAACATTTGTAAAGAAGATGCATGCTGATCAGGTAAGCAATCTTCACATATTCGTATAAAAAAATATGACAATGAAATGATCAGATGTAAATTTCTCTATCTCCATTTTTTGTTCTGCAGGATTACTGTCCACACCCTGAAAAATATAACCACCCCGTAGTTCCTTTGGAGAGGTCAAAACAAAAGATTCCAAATGAAGATCTTATTGAAGCAGCTAAACCAATTGAACCATTCCTGTGGGACAAAGAAACAGATATGAGTGTTGGTGGTGCACTTGCTAATTTGATAGAAAATTTATTTAATATCTTCAAGTGAATCTGATGGAAATGAGAATAAGGAATTTGCATTTCCTATCTCCAGTCCATTCAATCTGCAACTACATATACAATGCCAATATTCACAAGCAATCACTTCAAGAACAAGACTAATCTCTAAAGTTGTATAGTTTATGACTATCTATCAACATCACGAAACATAATCTCTTCAAACAAAGGTTTAGAAATAATTTTAATTACAGTAAATTCAACATACATGAAGATTCTTGGTGGCCAATATATATATTTAAAAATTATGTTATTATTATAATTATTTTTGTTTTGACGCAATAAAAATATATAAATTATTTATTATATTTATAAAATTAATTATAATTTAGTGCACTATTATTAAATAAAATTATAACTAATGAATATTTGTTGTAGTAGTACTGCTACTCCTTTTAAATTGACACGTCAAAAATTTAAGTGATTTTAAAAATTAAAATATTTACCTTTAATTTTTAGAAAAAATAATAAAAATAGTTCAAATTATGTATTTATGTAATTAAAAAAATAATTATTATATCATTGTTTTTAAACACCATTCAAATAAAACTGCTGCAATTTAAACCTGTTCAATACTGATGTCGTTCAATTAAATATCATTCAATGTTATTTTTTTGGATCAATAGTAGAGATTATTTAATATTATTGGAGTATTATATTTATTATTATAAATTTTAAAAATGTTATTTTTATAATAAATTATTCAAATAAATTTACTTTTAATTTTAATTTTAAGCTCAAAAAATATATTTTTATCATTAGAAATATATGGTAATTAGATTTTTGAATATGTATAAAATATAAAAAATTTATATCATAACAAAAGGGTTATGCCCCGCAAATAATAATAAATTTCTTAGGGCTGGTTTATAAAGAAGTTCATTATGTATTTTTAATTTTTTTTAAATAATTTTTTAATCATGTATGTTTAATAATAATTTTATATTTTAATTTTTATATTTTTAAAGAATCATTATCAAAATATGAGATAATTCATAAATCTTTAAAAAAAATTTAAATCAAATTTGTGATTTTTAATTTTTTTCATTTTGACTAAACATTTTTTAAAATAAATTATATTTTATAATTTTTATATGTATAAATATTCGAAGAAAATAATTTAAAATTTATAAAAATAAAATAAAATAATTTTTTTTTAAATTTTTTTCTTAATCTAAGTATACATTAATAATTACTTCTAAATTAAAAATTATAAAATTAATTAATTTTTTACCCAAAATTGTTCTATTTATCACTGTTAGAGGTATCATACATCCATCCATAATACTAATATAAAATTTTATGAGGAATTATAAGCTGCCTCTTAAATGTTAATTTTTAAGGAGCGTATAAAATTTGCAGTCACGTCTTCCTATTTCAGATGGCGTTCTAGAGTACAAACCTCTTTATTAAACTCGAAAAACGACTATAAATTATTATCAATATTGTACTTACAAAAGCGAAATGGCGTTTGGGGCAGTTTCTGATAATACTTTTGGAGTTTTCTGCATCTTGGTGCTTCAACGTTTGCCCTACAAAGGGGTCAGCATTGGGGATGAAGACGGAGAAGTGGAGCTCACTCTTCTCTGATTGCAGGTACGCCTCTGCATTCTCGATTCACCTTAATGTTATCTATTTAAGCTTAATTGGATTCTGTTTTGTAGTAATTAATGTTTCATTTTATAATTTCCTTTATGATTTCTGGTTTGAACTTTTACTTGTTATGCACTTGAAAGGTAGAGGTAGTCTTTCATATGTTTCTTTGTTCAATATGGTTGAGATTGTCACTTTCATGTTATGATAACCTTTTGCTTTTGGGTTTTCATAAAATAAATAGGTAGAAGCTAACGCTCTAACACTGGGTAAACAAATTTCGGGAAACCTAAATTGAAAACTAATGTTCAGTGTGCTAAAACAATTGATTCTCATATTTATTTCTTTCTCTTTTCGTGTTTTGAGTTAATTTGATAGTTTTTGAAGAATTAGGATGAAAACCATACGTGTAATAACAGTTTCTTTAAGATGGGATCAGAAACATGCAAGTAAGTAACTGAACCATAAGGACTGATGATTAGCTAGATTAACATACTAATTTCAAGTATTATGGATTTAACCAACTCTTTCTTTGCATTTTAAAACTATTTTTGAAATGTACCGAGGAAAAATCACAAACAGTAATAGTTAGATGTTTCATGGGTATTCATTAGGTAAGATCCTTGCAATTTAGTATTCTTAGAAGTACTATTTTTTCCCCAGATTCATCAATTTATATAAAATTGTAAATAAAAAAGGCACGTGAATTCTTTGAAAATAAAATTCGTTATTTGAACTCTTTAAACTCGTAAGACTTTTAAGAAGGTACCAGCGAGAGTGGAACATCTAATAAAACCAGGTGCATCTGATTGAACACCTGATTAAGATAATTCTATGTTTGTTTGGGATCTCATACAAATATAGCAAGCACTACATTTAGTAATCTAATGTACAGTAGTATTTCAATAAAACATGCATGCATCAGTAGTTTTTTATGTATTTATTCTAATTTGATGATAGAGGACATTGATCTTTGAGAAATATATCTCTGTTGTGTTACTACCTCCGTCCAGATAGATCTGCAAATCATGAAAGAATTGCATTTAGTAGAAAATGGTTGCTTTTAGTATAGTGCACACACCACAGGTTCTTAATAAATTGCATACCATTCTCATAGCTTATTAATTAGCAGCATATATTTGACTTATTGGCCAAGCACCTTGAAGTGCATTGCCATAATTCCCACTTAGGGAGGTGTTATAGAGGGGTCCGAACCCCATAGTATGTGAGTGCAACAAGCAAAAGTCATAATAAAAGGCCCAGGTTTTTCAGCTTTGGCGAGCATCTGGAATTCCTAATGAATTACAACTTTATCAAACTGCCCTTCTTCACCTTCCACCTAAGCTACGCAGAGTACTATCTTGCTTTGGTCTCTCCGCCTTAAAATAATTTTTTTTATTTCAATAATAATAATTAAAAACATCTGAAGAATATTTTTTTCATTGTAAGCTAAATACCACCTGCACATATGACCCTCAAAGGGAATTATGACCGGGGAATCTTGGACAATTGGCAAATCACCTTAACTAATATTCTGTTTCTACAATCTGCAAATTTAATGGAATCCTTCTTCATATCCCATAAATGCTCTCCATTTCTCAAATATTTAGAAAAAGAAAATAATTTCTCCTTTTTCCCCCCTTTCATTCCTCTTAGGGTTATTGACATGGGTCACCAGAAGCACCCTATGATGAAAATCGAAAATCCTAGCTCACATCAAGTGACATATTCTAAGCATAGGCATGGAATTATTAAGGAGGCAGCTGAATTATCTTTGTTATGTGATGCAGATGTTGGCCTTGTTATGTTTTCTCCTGCTGGCCAATTGCCCAGCTTTTCTAGCAATAACAGGTTTGTACTTTGTACATCACAAATTAGTTCTGGAATTCCGGTTTAATCGCTTATTATTATAAGATGCCGTGTTTGATTGCTTGTATTTGTTTTTTTGTTGAATTTATTTGGGTTTTGCAGGATAGAGGATGTCTTTGTACGTTATTATGACCTACCTAATGAATCACAAGGAGGGTGGGTTTTGATTTTTAATATTTTTCCTGTTACATCTTTTTGGTAATTTTCTTGCTTCTCCTATACTTTGCGCTGAGATTTTACTAACAGATTTGTTTCCTCTTACCCTTTTTTTCTTGCAAAACTTATTTGAATGTACTGAAGGGTTGCAAATGAAGATGTAATTACAAATCTCATTGTTACTGTTTTTTGAAATGCATATATTTTTCAGTCATTGACCTTTTTTTTTTTTATTATAAATGATTCACATCTTCACACAAGATAGATACACTTTGTTTTTCGATTAACCTTTTTTACAGGTTTCTGACAACATTTCATTTTCTTTAACCTGTGATTTTTGATAAATTTTGTCACTACAATCTTAGAATTGAGGTAAGCAATGAATAGATTTTACCATTCATTTTCACTTCCGAGCAAGATCTCCCAATGAAGTAGTGATTTATGATCTTTGTTGGACATTCTAGGATCTCCAACAAAAACTCCAAGAGGTCAATATGCGCCAACAGAAGGCACTGCAAAAGATAAAGTGAGTTTGATTATTCTGTTTTCATTATCATCCATAATTAATAATTCAAAGATTAAATTTTCCTTTGTCTCAGAATATTCCCCATGTTCAAGATCTTATAAATATTATCTTGCTTGTGTCAATGAATAAGGTCCTATAACCCAGATCTGAATAAGATAACCTCAGAATGTGAAGCTCAAGTACATGAACAGTTCCTCACCGATGCAATTCGACGTATAGAAATGCTAAAAGTGAGTGCAATAGTGTTTCCCCCTGCTTACAGTCTTCATGCTTCTGAATTGCTTATTAACCATGCTTCTCATTTCTATAGCAGCAAAGTTGCTTGGTAAACAGAGGTTGACAAGGGTTGTAGCCCCGTAAGGAAAAAAAAGAAGAAGAAAAAAAGAAGCTATGTAGTATTAATTTCAGCGTCAGTATTTATAAAATAACACATTAATTAAAATGAATGATCAACTCGACCAAGTTAGTCCCATTCTCCAAATATCAATTTGACCATTTTGATATTCAATTTTTCAATTTGGATAATATTTATCCAACTTTTCTAATTCAACCAAGTACCCTCAAATATTTTGATTGACCAAATTGAAAAAAAAAAAAAAAAAACCATGAACTCAAATTGATAAAATTGGAGAAGTTGAAGTACTAAATTGGTTAAATCGAATGAGATAGGGTACCAAATTAGTTAAATTAATTATTACTTACCAACTCGGCCTGGTCATGAAAGTGGGATACCAATTTGACCATTCAACCTATTAATTATTTCATGTCACTTTTAACATTTCTATTGGTTTATTTTTTGAGCCAACTCGTATGTAAAATATAGCTCACACTCTTTTTAGGAAGAAGAAATTCCGACTTTAAAGTAAATGAAATTTTAGAATTTTAGAAATTTTAAAATATGTTTTTATTATCTTAGATATGCTCTATTTTATTTTCCTAAAAATCTAGAAATGTTATTTAAATTGCCCATTCATTTAGATTTAAATATTATTTAAATTAATACAAGACTTGTCATTTTTTATGTTTTAGTGGGAAATGATGGACACTTGTAGATATGATAACTAAAAAAATATTGAATAGTATTATAAATTTATATGGTCGATTTGGTTACTTATTCTCACTATGTGTTAGTTATTTTGGTATAAAAAATAAATAAATAACTTTAGTTACAAAATTTAACATCAAATTTTATAGTATAATCAAATTGACTAAGATACATGTAAACATTATGAGCAATTTTACTTAAAATGTTATAAATTTGATGATTTTGAACTAAGTTTACTAAATATTTAAAATTTAATTTGAACCAAGTTAATTAAATTGAAATGTAAGAGAAACAAATGAATAATGTCCTAAAACACAAAGGACTAAATTTATTATTTACTTTAAATATGATACAATAGCTGAGTGCTTTAGCCCCTCCAAAAAATTATTTTTGGGTCCGCTCCTGTCTGTAAAGAAATCATGTTAGAAAAACCAGAAAATGTTTAGGTACATTCTGTTATTTTGCTCTTGTGTGAGGGCAATGAAGAAATCTGATAAATTTGAATATTTCCTCTATTTTGAATACATGCATTGTGATACTAATCTAGTATGTGAAATCGCTTTGTAGGAAACTACTGCTGATGCAATGAACAAGTTTGTGGCTGAAGAGTCTTTGGAAGCTAGCAGAAAGAGGTTAAGCATTTTATTCCTGGATATAAGTCCAATTTTGCGTTACAAATCATACTTGGAATTGTTGGGATGTTGAACTTAGTTTGAGTACTGACAGATGGATATTCTTTTTCTTGGTAAGCTTCAAGACGTGGATATAAAATATCAATCCTTCTGAATATGTTTTACAGGAATTAGAGGGGAATGATTATTGTCATCAAAAGACAACCTTAGCACCTTAGCTGTTGGACCGCATCTGAATCTTAAATTCTTAACAACTTAAAGACAGAAGGTCATCGGAATGTTCAAGGCTCACCCAAAGATGAATACAAATAAGGATCTTGTATCCAAGAGGCTTTGCACCCATGACTTCACTGTAAGGCAGGGGGGTTCAGAACCTCACCTTTAATGCTCTTATGTTACTCCATAAAAAGGATTGTGGACTGCCAATATAACTTATTTGATTTTTGGCATTTAATTGATTTTAGGAATAAATTTTATTGGGAAGGTTTTTATTTACTATGGCAAAGAATAAGTATGCCGAGAGGACAATGGAAAGTCATTTTATTTTTGTTTGCGTGTGTGCCCTCTGTGTTTCCTAGTATGTTCGTTTGTCACATTAGCGAGTCATTAATTTTTGCTTCTTTACGAGCCTTTCAGCTCTGAGGAGCCATTAGCGTACTTGTAGGTGGTCATTCACGTAGATGTGAATAACAATGTTTCTGCATTTTCTGAGGAAAAGTGTTCCTAGAGGTGCATTTTCGACTCCGCCCCATTGAAAAGTACTGAACCTATTTGCATTTGTATTACATTATGTAGAAAAGCACACCACTTCTAAAAAGTATGTTTTGTGCCGTGCTGTGATCTTGAACAGTGCCCATCCCATCCAAATTAAGGTTAGCATTCAAGTGAAATGAAATTAGGTTACTAAGGTAAGATATGATGGCTGATCTTTAAGGTTAAAAGGGTTAACAATGGGGGCCAGGCTTTAGACTTTTAGGGCAAACCGCTAACCTCTTTTATTTCCTCGTCCTTGCTTCACTCATTGTTTTTTGTGGGATATACGCTATTGCCTATTCCCTCTTTTTTGAGCAGCATTGGGGTCAACACTCCAACCCAGACGAAGCCTCGAGAAAATGTATATGCTCAAGAGTTTCTTTGTCGATAATATTCACAGTTCTTTCTCATTTGTAAAAGATCAAACTTAAAAGTAATGATATGGAGGATTAAACAGAAAATATTTGAAAAAACAATAAAATTAGCACTTTTAAAACTTTTAATAACAAAACTAACATTTTTTGTGTTTCAAACTTATATTTTTACAATTAAAAAAATGACCATTATGTCTTTTTTTTTTTTCAACACTCGTTCAATATTTCACGTTCAATATTAGCAAGATGTTAATTTTGTTACTATAAGTTTTAGGGGTGTTATTTTTGGTAATTTTTTAAAATATTTCTTATTAATGAGCTCAAATCATATTACCTTATCTGACTCCAACCAAAATTTTGGATCGTACAAGTTTACTAGGTTTAGCTACACTGCATTTGCATAAGAGAAAATAGCATAAGATTCTTAGACAAAAAACAAAAGTGCAACACTATCTTATTGGATACCAAGCTGTTCGATTTTCTATATATTTTGTTTATAATTGTTATTTTTCTTTGGTTCATCTTCTAATTATGGAAATCAAATTTGACAGAATTTAGTAACAAAATTTACTCGCTATAGCAAAAAAAAAATATGTTACTCATAAATATAAACAACCACACTTTCTTTTTGCTGCTAAGTTTGAGAAATATAAACATTGCTTAGTGTTTAATATAAAAAAAATGGGGAAAAAAAAAGTTTGTTTAGTGTTTACTTAATTCGCTTCATTTTCTATTAGATTAGAGAACCTAAAAAAATATTATTATTAAATAAATAATAAAATAAAATAAGAGGGAAAAAAAGGTAAATCGTTAGGACCGTTGGAGTAATCCGACAGAAACTCGATAAAAACAAAAAGATTTTAGGGGCATCACTGCAAAAAAGGCAGAAGCTATTATGGGTGCCCACAATGTTCTCCTCACGTCTCTAATACGCGTCTCTTTCTCTCTCTGTGTCTCTGTTGCTGTCTTTGTTTTTCTCTCTCTAATCCCAACCCCCGAAAAACAGGAAGCAACTCGATGAACAAAAATCTCAATAGAAGAATATCCAACAACAGAATAACATTTTTAATTTTCAATTTCTGAAAATTCATCAATAATATTTGTTATTTCGATTGTAGCTTCTGGGGGGTTGGATTAGAGAATTTTTGTTTTTATTTATTGTATTTGAATTTATTTACATTTTTGGGATTTAAATCCTAGCAGAGGAACTTCTCTTGGAGCTATTGTTGCTTGCATGTTTGATATTCAAACTTAAATCTTGAATTTGGAGCTTTTAAGATTGAGATTTGAGAGACATTGTAAAATTTGTGGATTTTTGTAAAAGTTGGCAAATTTTACGTGGGTAGTGCGTAAAGCTGATAGCCTTTACGTGGGTTATTAGCAAAGTTAAATAATATATACAATATTGCATAATTGTTAACTCAATGCTAAATCTTTGGAAAAATCTTCCCGTTTGGTTTGAGAGAAAATAAAAGGATGGGGTGATGGTTTGCAGAGCAATGGAATTGAGAAGAGCTGGTTATGCGGTAGTTTTTGTTATTCTGCTTTGCGCATTAGCAATAGGTGGCTCGGAGGGGAAAAGGAAAACCCAGAAAACTTTTTCCAGCAATGGAGATGATGAAATTTGTCAGGAGAACAAAAACATGGTACGCAAATTTTCCCTTTTACTTTCAATTTTTTTTTCCCGAGAAATTAATCCAAATTTTGATCTGTTTTCCTTTTATCATTATTTGAAGTGTATTAGGGCGCTAATGATTATGGATAATTTTGGGATTTTAGATTAAGTGTGGTTAATTGTCGGCCTTTATCCTGCTTGCTTAAATGAACTTTTGAAATGGAGCTTCAGAAAATTTTGATCTTTCTTCAACATAAAACGGGCCTTATTGTCTCTTCTTTGCATGAACAATCAAATATTTGTGGTACTAATTGATCATAAGGTTAATTGTTTATTGTTTTATGTTTTATTAACCATGTAAAGCTAATTTGGATTTACCATTTGACTGCAACAACTCTATCTAGAACAATAGGCTTTAGAAGACTTTTAACTATTGAATACAGATGAGAGCTCTGGCAATCTTAACGATTTGCTCATTTTTCATTGTGATGTTTTAGCTTTGGTAGAGTGCAACAAAATCTGCATGTCTTTTTTGTTTTCCTTATATTCTGACACTGTATATTGATGAGGATATAACACCATCTATTTTGATGCTGCCAACTTTTTTCAGAATGTGTAAAATCATATCTGACTCATGTTTAGAGATAATAGCAATAGTAAAAAGGGGACATTGTGTATTTTATTTATTGTTATTGTTATGTTGAGAATGTAGTATCTTATCTTCTCACCGTCTCCTCCTTTCCGTTTATTCCTTGCCGATCACATTTTCCTGATTCGAATCTTCAAGAACTTCTTTTGGCTTGTAATAAGCTCTCCGGAAAATTTCCTTTAGCCGTATTGAATTGTTCATCACTTCAACAATTAGATCTTTCATATAACAACTTTGAAGGAGAAATTCCATCTATTTTGGACAAATTAGAGAACCTCACAGATTTGGTACTCAACAACAATAGCTTTATCACGTGGCGATCAAATGATCAAATAGTATCAGAAAATACATCTCACCATGATGAAAATATCGCGATCATCGTCTCGTTTTCTCACCATAGCTCGTTTGGATTGAAGATAGCTCACTACTCAAGTAGAGAGTTATTTTTCTCACGATCTTCTTTCTATTGGTGATCAGCTTTCGTCTCTCTAAGAGTCTCTCTTTGGATCAATCTTTCAATTGCATGCTAGTTCACAATTTGTGTTCTTCTTATCCGTGAGTCATTTGTGCTCTTTGGACTCATTCTAATTTACCTTTGTGTGAGATTTTGTTTACTCTAGTTTGCTTGATTGCTTGTTGCTTGTTGCTTTTAAGTTTGAATTTGATTAGTAGTATGGACAACTTTGACCTTGGATTTGTTATTCGTGGTGTTATCATTCTACTTTTTAGTCTTGATGATTGAATTCTAGCAAGTTTGGGTAAGTGTTAAAGAATTTCAACAGTATTATGTTGTTTGTTTGGAAAGATGAATTAGGCATGACTCACTTTTGGCTCGGCAATGTGCTCATGATATTTTAAGACTAAAAGCACCCAGTTTAGAGAGGTGTGGGATCCAGACAAGCTCTCATGGATAGTGGTTAGGACTTTGGTGATGGCTTCTTTATTTTTTTATTTGCATTATTTTCTTAGATATTAGAGTTGTTTCTTTACTGTGTTTCTTTGTTATTACTCTAGATATTTTTCTGATTTGATAAGTATGATTTGGTCTAATTTTGTTTATTGTTTGTGTCGATTTTATAAGCTTATGTGCTTTTTCTTGAATTATTTAGTTGGATTGCTAAGAAGGGAAATATTTGTTGCTTATGGTGTTCTGTTCATGCTAGCAGTGTTGGTAGTCATTTGGTTAGCTTATTCTTTGGCTATGTCCTGTTTATAGTTGATGTTGAAGTTATTAGATTGTATTGTCTTTCTTTTTAAATTAAATCTCTATTTTTGAACAAAAAAGAAAATGTAGTATCTTATTATGATTGTGAAATAACTAATTGGTAATTTTAATTAAAATGCAGGAGGAGATTATATGGATCCATTGTAGGGAAGTAATCATAGATGGTAAGAGTGCAGTTCAAAGTTTGGACCTTTATTCCCATCAAAGAACTATCAGTGAGTTGAAATCATTGTTCTTGGCAAAAAAAGATGTACACGGTGAAATCCTGGTTCTTCCTGCGCATGTGAAACAGCAATTTATTGATTGCTTAAGAGAGAAAAGCAATCACTTCCATGCTCCCAAAACAAAGTTTAGTTCCAGGCTGTTAGTGAAGCATGCAAAGCTGTTCTTCAACAGGCAACATCCTCCAAAAAGATATCTTACTAGTGAGTCACATCAGCCAATATCACAAAAACAAATGCCTGTCGAAAATCCTTACCCAGATTTCTGGTTGCCAATCAAGAATTCAGAAAATTCACTTACCCTGGTGAATAAAATTGAATCATCCATAAAACTTGAATCAAAGAAACATGAAGACAATCATATAATAACGATTGCAATTGCTGCAACTGCATCAGTAACGTTTTGTATCACTGCCCTGCTTATCTGTTGTTGTATAAACGGAAGCAACAGAAAAATTGGTCCAAGAGATGTAAGAGATGATAGACCACTTCTCAACTTGAGTTCGGGTGATTTTTCTGCTGGTATGCATTTATCTTGTATGCATTTTATGCTATTATCCTCAAATTCTAAGAAATGTTCTCAATGTATTTGAATTGAATATTTCAGGTTCTTCACAGAAGTCTTTCAATTTAGATAAAACCAATAACGTTGGCGTCAATAGTGGGAAATTTGCTGGTAATAATTTCGCCACAAGTTCTGAAAATTATGACTTCTCACATGCTGTTGCAGCAACATCATCAGAAGCTACTGGATCAACACCATTTCCACCCCTGAAACCTCCTCCTGGTAGAACAGTTGCATCAACTTCCAAGCCATCACCTCCTGCTGGAAGTTCAGCTGCACAAACTCCCGAGCCATCACCTCCTCCTCCTCCACCTGTTCCAAAACCACCACCTCCTCCTCCTTCAAAAGCTGCTCGCCCCCCTCCTGCTCCACCTAAGCCTTGTAAAACCAAAGCTCCTCCCCCAAGACCAGCTCATAAGAGTAGTGGCTCTGGTGATGGTAGTGATGTTGATTCCGAATCTGGAAGTTCGAAAACTAAATTAAAGCCATTTTTTTGGGATAAGGTTTCTGCCAATACTGAACAAGCAATGGTCTGGCATGAAATTAGTGCAGGATCATTTCAGTAAGTCTGTTAACTATTCTGTTGTCTTTTAGTTCTCTGCATGTGCCAAATAGACTAATTTTGTTCAGAATTTTGCAGGTTTAATGAGGAAATGATAGAATCCTTATTTGGTTATAATGCTGAAAATAACAAAAATGTGCGTAAAAAAGGGTCACCAGCATTAGAGCCTGCTTTCCAGTATATTAAGATAATTGATCCCAAGAAAGCACAAAACTTATCAATTCTTCTTCGAGCATTGGATGTAACAACTGAAGAAGTTTGTGACGCTCTTCAAGAAGGTTACTTTACTTTCTCTTTCTCTATTTGTGTGAGTGTGTTAGTTAATGTAATTTCCTATTACTGAAGGTCTTTTATTCTTGGGACTAGAATGCATTATTTTGAATAATTATAGGACTTTAAGTGCTCATTTGTAGTAACAATGAAACTAAATGTACTCACTTTTTATAATAACACGACTAGTAGTGCTTGATCTAGAAATTATGGGACTTTAGCCTAAATTTTTAAAAAAGATGGGACCTTTTGTGCCCCTCAGCCATAGTTTATCTGGCCTCAGCTGAAGTTAGTAGCATCTGGCTCTTGGCATAAATTTCCAATTTTTTTTTTTTTTTGAAATCAAGGATGTCTGTTGCTTGTATTTTTTGCTTAAAATTGGTTTGAGCAACGTTTAGGATTTCAAGTAGGTTGTTTTTAGCTTGGCTTGAGACAATGAAAGATAAACTAATTTGGAAGAAAGAATCCATGATCTCAAATGGAGATGAAGAATATAAAGAAGAGCTTGTTGCTTACTTAAGCACGGAGTATAGGTTTGAAGGCCTCACTTATTACCTTTTCTTATTGAATCAGGTAATGAGCTTCCTTTAGAGCTCCTTCAAACTTTGTTGAAGATGGCACCGACAACGGATGAGGAACTAAAGCTTAGATTATACACCGGCGATCTTTCTCAACTTGGCCCTGCAGAGAGGTTTCTCAAAGCTTTGGTTGACATCCCATTTTCTTTTAAGCGATTAGAGTCACTGTTGTTCATGTGTTCCTATCAGGAGGAAGTCACAAACATGAAAGAATCGTATGGAATTTTGGAGGTGATACCTATTTTGCGAGTCACTTATGATCACTTATATGCAAAGAGTTATGTTATAAATTACTCCCATTGATATGCATGACAGGTTGCAAGCAACAAACTCAGAAACAGCAGACTATTCTTAAAACTGTTAGAAGCAGTGCTTAAAACCGGCAACCGCATGAATGATGGTACCTACCGTGGTAGTGCTCAGGCATTTAAGCTCGATACACTCTTGAAAGTGGCTGACGTAAAAGGAACTGATGGAAGGACAACTCTGTTGCACTTTGTTGTTAAGGAGATAATTCGTTCTGAAGGGATAAAAGCTGTGCGTAGAGCCAAAGCAAGCCAGAGCATGTCGAGCTTACGAACGGAAGATTTCACTGATGATATCCCAGAGGAATCAGTTGAGCAATATCACAACCTTGGTTTGCAGGTGGTCTCGGGTTTAAGTGACGAGCTTGAAGATGTCAAAAAAGCAGGAGCAATAGATTCTGATGGCTTGACAGCTACTGTCTTAAGACTAAACAACTCACTAAATAAAACTAGAAACTTTCTAAATGTGGAGATGAAAAATCTTGATGAAGATAGTGAATTTGTAAGTACACTGGCCAGTTTTGTGGAACATGCAGAAGAAGATATAACAAAGCTAGTGGATGAAGACAAGAGGATTATGGCTCTTGTTAAAAGCACAGCTGACTACTTCCATGGGAATGCAGGGAAAGAAGAGGGCTTGCGTTTGTTTGCAATTGTACGCGATTTTTTAAGAATCTTAGAAAAGGTATGTAGAGAGGTTAGAGAATCAGCAGCGCACCAAACAAGAGTTACAAATTGCAAAAAAGAAGCTCCAACAGAAAAGGAGATTACAACGGGAAAAGAAGCTCCAACAATAAAGGAGATTCCAATACTAAAAGAAGCTCAAACAGAAAAGGAGGATCCAACAAGAACAGAATCTTCAGAAAATCGTCAGCCACTTTCAGATGTTCGGCGACGACTATTTCCTGCTATTGCTGAACGTCGAATGGAGGACAGTTCAGATGACGAGAGTTCATCAGAATCATCACCATAGTACATGACTTGGCTTTCTTGTTAGAAGCTGATGGTGTTATTCTCTTGTTCCCTGATCTGAATTAAGTGGAAAAAAACAAAAGATGCTTTGTTGGTTTGCTTGCTTTAAAAAATCAGGCTGGGTTGGAGTAAATGGTGCTATAAAACATATTATTATTATTTTAGACGCCAGCCTATAGCTGAATTAGCCGATTGAATGATTTCTGTGGACAGAGAAGCACACCTTTATAGACAAAGAAAATCAATGTGTTATTTGAATTTATTTATCAATATACTTTCTGTTCAAGCCACAAATTGTTCTTAAAATGAGACTCAAAATTAATTATGTGCGTGTTTCAATATTTTATCATTACTTTTTATGCATTTAATTTTTTTTTTTTATTATTGAAACTTTTTCTGCATATAATGCTCCTCCTAACTAATGCATATTTAATTCCTATGCTTTCTTTTCGTGTTATGGTGTAAGCAAATGCTTTCATTATATAAAAAGTATACTTTAATTATATATCTTTTAAAATGTATATTTTTTTTAGGATATTATAAAGTTCTGTAATATATTAATAAAATAAATAATAAATAAGTTTTACTTTTAACAAAATAAAAAAAAAAATGATTAAGAAAAAATAATAAATATAAAATCTCTAAAATTTATAATAATAAATATAGCATCTTAATTCTATACTAACTTATATCTAATTTAATTCAAGATAAAAGTATTATTTTTGTTATTATAATTTTAAGGAATATTTTAGATAATTTTTTAAAAATTTAGTTATATATTAAAAAGTCATAAGGTTGAATATGTAACTTTTATATAGTTTATTTTTTTTATAAAAAAATCTTATGTAAATATTTTTTTTAATTTAAATATGATAATATTAATTGAATAGTTTATTATAAAAATTAAAATAACCGGAGGAGCCAGCAAAAGTGATTAAAGTATTATATTTATAAAAGAAAGTGAATGCACTTTATCTATCCATTGTCAAAATGCATTACTGTTTGTCTATATTAGGCTATTTAGCTCTTATTCATTTCGTCACGTACTGTGTCACAGTCTCTCCCTATAATTCTCTAGTTCTCATAAAATATCGTGTTATTCTTTCTGCGACTCTCGTTCACTCTGTTTGTTCCCCAATGACACCGAAGTGTCTTCCCAATGACCCACCTCCGTCATCTTCAACTTCGAAGGACGAAGAAGAAAATGAAGAAGTGGAGATCGACAACGAGGAGGATCAAGACTACACCACCCACACATACAATGATGGACAACAATCTGAAAACGAAGAGGAAAAAGATCAAGAAGAGAATGTAAATGAAGACGACAACGAAGAAGAAGAACATCAAAAAGAAAATGGAAATAAAGACGACGACGACAAAGAAGAAGAAGAAGAACGCAAAACCTCTGACGATAAGTCCAATCGCTCTGATACACGGGACGAATCCGAGTCAGATACCGAATGGATTCCCTCATCATTACCAACTGTCTCTGGCTTCAAGCCCCACTCCAATTTAAAGAAGAGAGCGCGAAAAAGGCCCAAATATCGTTCGCTCAGGATCAATGCCATTAATGCGTCGACGCAACCTGTGGAGACTGTACTCAAGGAAAAGAACTCAAAGAAAAAGAATGTAGGGAATGTTGGAGATGATGAAAAATCGAAAAATGTTTCTTTGTTTCAAAGTTTGTGGGGTGAGGAAGATGAAATTGCACTCTTGACAAATATGATTGATTACCAGTCCAAGAAAGGGCGGGACCCTGATACTGATTTGGGTGAGATTCAAAAATTTATGAAGAATAAACTTAGTGTCAATGCGTCTAAGATTATTTTGGATAATAAGATCAAAAATCTGCAAAATAATTACGAGCACAATGCTAAAACGGGGAAAAATGGCGAAGACCCTGTTTTTAGGAAGCCACATAATCGTGAAGTGTTCAAGCTTTCGAAGAAGATTTGGGGTAATTTGGATGATGATAGTAGGACAGTCGAGAATAAAAAGGAAGTGATTTTCGATGCTCAATTAAAAGCAAAGCAAGATCGTTTTTGGTCTAAATTTCCGTTCTTGAAAGAGACTATGCCATTATTGAATTGCCCTTCTGGATCGGAAAGTCTGATGAATGATGCGAAGCAAGTAATGCCTCTAATTGGGAGCTCAAAGGCTGAAGAGTTAGAAAACAAGTGGAGGCGGTTACATAGAGAAGAAATGAAGCTCTATATTGAGAAGACTAAGTTGATTCAAGAGCAGAGCAAGTTAATTGTGGATTCGCTTAAGACGAACGTTGTTTATGACTTGGTAATCTGACATTTTGTTAATAGAAAATTACTGGTATAGAATTGTTTAGATTTGATGAAGATATTATAGTCTTGAGAGCACTAGGAATTTGTTGATACCAGCTAATACAATTACATTTTGTATTTTGTTATCTTTACGGAATAAATTTGTTTTCATGAAATAGAGACTTTTGAAAGGGTCTTAACAATCATAAATGATAATCATTATGGAAACTCTGTTATTTTTCGAATGATTTTCTACTTTTGTTTAGGCACACCCTTACTTTATTGTTAGGGAGGGCCTTCTTGTTATTTATAAATAAGTTTATAATTTACATTAGATGAAGTCTATACTATTGAACGATCAGGTTTTCAGCCGTGCAAGAAAATGGTGGTGTTAAATAGCAATTATAAAATAAAATGATAAGTGTATAAAATTAATATTGGTTATTCTTTCATTAAATTAAATTATTGGGAGAGTTAGAGATCTTGTACTTAAGACTTAGTAAACTTAATTATTGAATTTCAACTAAGAGGCACTTGTTTTTTTTTTTTTATTTAAAAAAGAGACTATAAAGTTCGATTCTTTTTTATTAATAAAGATAAAATAATTAAACTTGAGTGGATTCGAATTTAGTTTGACAAAAAATTATAATCTTACCACTAAATACAAAAGATTCTTAATATATATATATTAAGTTAAACATAAGTAAATAATTATTTTATATTTTTTAAGATTTAAAAAAAAAATTGTTAATATATAATTTTTTTTCAAATTTTTTATCAACTATGATAATATCTTTAATATTTTTTAAAATTTAAATCAATATTTTGATATATTTTAATTCTTGGTTTGTCATAGATGAAGAGTAGATAATTTTATTTTTATAAATTAAACATATTGATTATTTTTTTTAAATTGATGCATATTAATTATTATTATGAATGTTCTATCTTTGCTTTTTTTTTTTTTTTTTTTGCATTATTCTTTTAAGAAAAAACGTAAATTAAATAAATTAAACCTTATTAATAAAAAAAAAGCAATTTAAATAACAAAATTGATCTAAAATGATTAAATTATTCATATTTATAATAATTAAGAATTATGTGTACAAATTTAAAAAAAAAAATTAATATATTCAATTTATAAAAATAAAATAATTTCATATACACTTTTCTATAAAATAAATATATGATTAAAATATTACAAAAATTAAATATATATTATGTTCATACTATAAAAATGTGAATATATGTTTACATGTTTACGAGGAAATTTAAAAATAAAACTTTTAACTATAAAGAAAATTCATGTTATGCACTTTATTGCCCCATTAATTACGACTTATTCCACATTTTAACTACAAACTCTGTTACAATATCACGCAGTACACCAGATAACATTCCAGTCAGAAAGGCCCGAGAAGGACGAGAAATTTCCCTTTTTCATTAATCTAATCATATTTCTTAAAGTTAGAAGGATGAAACAAATGCACTACCACTAGATAATGAATTACAAATTACAAATATCAAAACTGTACACAACAATGACAAAGCTGTGCAAGCAATGACATTTTGGAATGATTACCCACAAAAAAGGAAGTCATGAACTAAAAATCAATAGATCAATTCCAAAACAATGAACAAGTATTGGCCACTAAAGAGCTGTGCAGGTTCACCTATCAAACGTGGCTTGATATATGGCGGGTCTGTGCTTTAACCAATGTACCATCTCTTTGTCCAAAGGAATATTACTTATAACAGCATCTAGCATAGGACTTCCAAGAACCATTGGACAGCTCTTGAATGTCCATATTCGATCCTTTGGCCAAGGTCTTTGGGGCTGCTTCTCCTAGATAAACAAGAGGGTTAGCCAACCAACATTACTCAAGAAGCAAATTCATCACAAACTATTTACTGGATTATTTTAATCAAGATATATTATCTATGATAATCTAGAGGCTGGAAAATTCAGAGTAACCACTTAAGCATTGGGTTACATTAGAATGATGGATTTTCCACAAACTTACATGTACGTAGGTTTTACTTTCACTTTTTTTTCTCTCTTTCCTAACAATGTACGAAGGTTTTACTTGTGTGAATCAGATTCATCTTTTAAAACTCTTGAACCACTTAAGTATTGGGTTACATTAGAATGATGGATTTTCCACAACCTAACATGTATGTAGGTTTTACTTTCACTTTTTTTTCTCTCTTTCCTAATAATGTACGAAGGTTTTACTTGTGTGAAGCAGATTCATCTTTTAATAACTCTTGAACCAATAACATGGAAAATTTTGTACACTTCCTTCATCTATAATTAAATTAGGAAACCAAAAGAAACTAAAATTAGTCTTATTGTAATTTAATATAAACATGGGATAAAGCAAAATTGAAGATCATATGATATGATTGCACTTGATAGCTCCAACTATAACAAGCTTAAGAGTATAATCATAAAAATAGTGTCAAAAATAAATAGCATGGAAACAATACTAAAAAATAAAAAGGAATATTAATCACCTCCTCCAGAAATCCACCCCAAAAAATGAAAACACCCAAAGTTTGGCGCACAAAAAAAAATAAAAATCCCATCACCAATGACGTTATTGTTTTATCAAGTATCAGTACACCCTCAAAATTCAAAGTTTTTTATTTATTTTCATTTTTGGGAACATTCTGATAATTGACCAAAGCTTGGAGGAGATTATTGATATTTATCCGGCAATACAAATAACTCTTCTTGCCAACAGGAACAATGTACAGCATGAAAAGTGAACATTTAGATAAACATAAGGATTAATGATCTATCTTGATTCTTGACTAAAAGGGATCAGTTAGGGAGCCTGGTCTAAAAGTAGTTTGTAATTTGAAAACAGAATAAGACCAAAAATCATGCGAAAGAATTACAACATACCATTCTTGCAAGCATAAACCTAACAGTCCTTGGGCCATAAACACGCTGCCGAGAAGGCTTCTGAATCTTGGCATAAAAGGACCCAATGTCAGGCAATGACAAGCAACCCCTACTTGCACTAGCTAGGCTACAATCTGGATCAGCATTAGTTTGGTTATGCCAAAAAATCAGCTGCCCCAAACAATAGTTTTCTCCATAAGTCTTGCAGTACTCCTGACCCGGCCCCAACTTATCCATATAATTTGGGCCCAAGTCAAGTGAACTAATGTATACAGGTGGAGAAGTTACAGATTTGTATCCCTGAATATAAAGGTGAAATTGGAGTTGGAATAAAAGAAAGAGTTAAAATGAGTTTTAGTTAGAAATTTAATTTTATCATTTACAAGGCATACCCGTATTCTGAAAAAGCACTTCGTATAAGCAAAAACATGGATCAAGTCAGCAGCAGCATCATGCCTAGACTTGTATGTACAAGGAAGACTCCTGACCTCATCCCTAAACCTTCAAAACAGATAGTAAAAACAATGATGGGAAGTTCAAAAGAAGTAAAAGGGCAACTTAAAAGTAAAAAATTACACCCAACAGCATGAAGCTCACCATAACAAAGATTTTTTGAGATCTTTCTGAATGTCATCAGAGCCTGATGGATCATGAATGTGAATCTTGGACTTGAGATCGCTTAGCATTTCTTCCTCCACGTGAGGTGCTAAGCTATGAAGAAGCTCCTGAACAAGTGATCCTTCCCCCTTCCATAGGAAGGAGACAGCAGCTTCAGGACTCAACCTCTCCAGTGGAGGTGGTGCCTTCTTTGCATCACCAAAAATGCATCTCATAACATACCTCACCTGTTGTCAGACATAAGGTTCAATTACTCAAAAATGCTACGGAATAAACATCATGACTAGCTCTCCCTTGAAAAGATCTAATATCTAAAATTTAAGTTCCTATTAAGTGTATTCAATAAAATTGTACACCATTCTAAGCGCGCACACAAAAAAAGTTATGCATAAACCACAAGGTTCAAGTCAGCTCATTATTCAATTTCCATTCCATGATGGGTTCAGAAGAAAAAATATCGGTATCGCGTGTCCTGACATCATGCTTAAACCAGGAAAACTCGGTTTTTACCACTAACCTAAGATATTCACTAATGTTTATAATTATGCAAGCTTGCACACAACATGACAATGGAAAAAAGGTGACAATATATTCTATGGAGAAGAAAAGTATTACCTTGTCTAGAGTTACTGCCAAGTTCTGAAGCCTCTGGTTATAAACACCTTCAGCCTGCCTCATGTAAATATATTAGAGTATGCAGTTAAAAAAAAGAGCATTATTACACAAACACACAATCAGAGATGCAAATATACCAAGAAGGATAAAGAAACAATGCAGTAAAAGCACCTACCTGAACCTCAGCATCACTCTCTTCAACTTCTAAACAGATATCTGAAAAGTACTTTCTTTTCTCCTCCAAATTATGCCTTAGTATCTCTTTAGGAAGCTTTGTTCTTTCAAAGTTAATGAACCTCACCTTCAACCAAGATAGAAATAAATGAGATCGAGAAAAATTACTTCCAAAACCAAAATGACACACCACTTAGTAAGCATACCAGACGAGCTGAATAAGCCACCAACCAATCTGGCAAACCACCAAGCAAACAACTGCCCAAACCAGCCCTTCCCAATTCCAAGTAATCCTCTTCAGATACTGAATTCATTTCACAAGCTTCTAACATCAACTGATGACGATCAAGAATTCCATGCCACTCTTCGAGTACCTATACTTCAATTAATATATATTAGAATCAAGTTCAGAAATGGAGAAACATAGCAACATAGCTAATTGGAAAGATGTAGTCACATAGCTGCCTCAAAAGACCGAGACCAAGATTGGGGGGTTGAAGCATATTTTGGTTATTGAATATAATTAGACCTCCAAGGTTCCATAACAATACAGCAGTTATCAATTTTATACCTTCTGGAAAGCCCCTTCACCAGTCAAATTTAAATAACTTCCCCGACAGACTTGGCTCCCACATAAACAAACAGATGCTTCATATTCCTCCTTGCTCTGTTTCAACATGAAAGAGTATCAGTATAAAAATGATCTGAATTCAAGTTCAGTGCGGCACATTAAGCAACAGGATCAAGAGACACACCTCGGTAACAGAATTATAGTCGAACGTAATCTCCTCACCGTAATGAATTGTACGTAAAGTATAAATTCCAATCTGGTAACGACCATCTACAGCAGTAACTCTGCGTTCAAAAAAAGAGACATTCCCATAGACCTAGTAAGCCAAAAACTCTGATACTAGGACAAGGAACCCAGTAGTTATAAGAGAAGTACAACCTAGACCATATGATATTCCTAGGGGAAAAAAATATTTCCACACAATTTATGTGTAGTTTAATTATATCTGACAATATGAAATCATTATAAAGGAAACTGCACCCATGACCAACGAGTCAACTTTGCCGAACTAGAAGAAAATAACAAGAACAATGATGGTAACATATGTGATAGTTAAAGCAATACTCAGTATGCTAAACCAACAACTACCATGCCATTCGCCCATTCCCCTAAAATTCCCACAAGCATTCCACTCAAGCAATAAGTAACTATTAACAAAACTATATCCACAGAATGAACAGCTGTACATAAAATCTGCAACTGGATCAAAAGTAAAATTATAAGCAACACAGCAGAACTCACTTTGCTTCACAATTAGGATAGCACGAGTGACAAATTCGACTTGCATAGTTTGCCTTGTGCATGGCATCAACAACTACTAAATCATACCCATCAGCATCACCCTGCCAGGTAAAAATAAATATGGAGATAACTGTTAATTACAGTTAAAAAAGGAGGAAAAGAACACAACCTTGTGATAGGGAAAATCACCTTAGGCCTTTCTAGATATATGTTGTAAAATTCTGGAGCAGGATCTTTACTACTTTTTTGCAAAGACCGAATCCCATCTTGCTTCTCAAACCATTTCCAAACAGGATAGACCTACCACCATATGGAGAGGGAAAAATTATCAAAATCAGGGGATTCCAAAGAAAGCATATTGTACAATAACATTTAAAAAATCTCAACAGGAAGTAAATAAAAGAAATGATCCCAAAAATCCCAAGCTACTTGATATGGCATTCCATAATTAATACTGTAAACATCTTAATCGAATTTACATATTCAAGCATAAATATCTGCAACAAAAAGCAGCTTGAAAGGTCAGGTAATACAACACCATGCAACACATAAGAAATAAAAATGAACTATAAAGGCAAAAGCAACTACTAAATTAATTTAGTTGCACTATATTGGCACAACTCTTACTAAAGTTGAGAAAGACAATCTTATTGACATTAAACCAGAATAGTCACAAGATAAATATGTACAAACGAACACCTAGCATAAATATCAAGGGGCTGATGCATGAAGTTAGAAACTACAGAATCCAAACTCTGTCATAGACAGCATCGTGGTGATGGCACTTAATTTTTACAGGATTAAATACCAGAAAACTGCTGGATATTGCAGTAAGATGGTACAATCCCGTAGGAATTGCTGCAGTGTAATTTGGAATTTACATCGAGAGATCTTATCAACAAACTTTCCATAACAGAAGAAAAATCCAATAAGGAAACAGTAATTAAAAATAAGGAAAAATGGCGTATGAAATTATATTTGGGCACACCACCATCAAAAGATGAAGATTCCTGCCTCAAACAAATTATCATAAACAGATGTTCAACCATACCTCTCCCAGAAACTCCACAACAAAATCATCATCTCCAAAACCTTCCTCTTTGTCACAAACAACTCCAAGCCCCTGATCAATGTAAACCAAGTAGGTGATTACAGAAGAACGGAGAATCAGCATAATAAATGTCAAGGTAGCAAGAAATAACTACTACTTTAAAAAAAGTAAAGACAGTCTATGTGAATTATGTATTAGTAGCAGCAATGAAATCTGATGTACACATACTTTTCGGTAAGAAACATATTTGTCATCAGGGCGACTGTCTATGGCCTTCAAGATACCCTCACACATTTTTGCAGTACTTTCATTTCCATCCTTCTCGGCAGTTTCCCTGATTTCTTCAATAACAGGCCGTAGTGGATACATCATAGGGGTATTTCCAGTCCCAGTGAAGCTCCTAACTTGTTTATTCAAAGTGCAGAGAAGAACATCTTCAATAAACAAATGCTTCTCTGCAAGACTCCAATCCATTTCCTCCAGCATGGAATCAAGTAAAAGATTGTGGGTGTAGGGATCAATTCCATAAACTTCTTGCTCTATAACTTCAGTTCCAAGATGTTTTCTAGGCTTAAAGTCCTTAACTTCAGGAAGCTCCATATCTGACTCCTCGATACCATTCTTCTGTGCATTAAGCTTCTCAACATAGTCATCAGGTAAAGATACCAACATTTTCCGCTTAACATCCTCCTCGTCTGCAACAATAACATACTCATCAATGACTTCATATTTCCTAGTAACAGGAGGAACCAGACTCACTTTCGTCATGCGAGCACCCCACTCGCGGTCAACAGCCATAGAATCCAAACCCTCATCAAGATTAAAGCATCTGTCTCCTCTTGATTGTTCGATTCGACCTTCTGACTTGTCACTTTCTGCATATGAGACAGAACTCTCGCTATCACTCTTACTATCTCCAGAAGACTTGTAGAAATCCTCAGAGGTTTCACTATCTGAATTTAAAGACTTCTTATTCAATCTGGACAACCGCTTTCTAATTTCTCGATCAGATGTATCGTCTCCATCCAACCCGTTGTTGACAAAGGAAGTTCCATTGCTCCTATGCATGTGCTTCCTTGTTTTACTGAGCTTCTTTTTGTACTTGATAGCAGAAGAAAACCCCACAGATGACTCATCTTCCCAAGACTTGATCAACTCATCTTTAGTGGACTTTGAACCACCTTCCAAGGAAGTGGCAAGTTTAATAAATAATGTGATTATGCGTTTCATATCACCACCATCACCTCGATTTTTCATTCTGCATTGAGACAGTGAGTATATAAATATGAGAGCGACAAGACCAAGATTTTATCACATTTTTAAATAAACCTTGTTATATTAAAATTAATAATTGTATAAAAATATTATGGCCCTTCTCCCAACAACTTGAACTTTTGGAAGAGTTAGTTTCCAAATATATTCTAACATGTATCAGACCTAGAGGTTCTCTGCCCAAACCTCAATAACTTCAATTATTGAATTGCAAGTGTTTAGCATGCATGGTACATAGAGTCAATACTTATTGGCTCTTTTTCCGATAGCTTAAGCTTTTAGGAAAGTTTCCCAACAACTTCTAACTAAAATAGTTAAGAGGCTATCATCACACAAGAGAGGGGTGAAAGAAAAAATCAGAGAATTTACTTCATCGCACTACGACACATCCGACTAATGTCCTCCTTGACTGAGCTTAATCCACGGCCAATGTAATAACCTCTTCTTATTTTATCTTGAATTTCTGCAACCTGATCAAGACGAAGAGAGAAAATATTGAAGACACAAATTTATATTGAAGAATATATGAAACATGATTAAAGTACAATAAATATGACTACCAGTACCTTAGGCACAAAGAAATCAAAAGTACTCTCCTTCATGATGTCCTTCAGACTTGCAGCAACAAATTCCTCCATTTTCTTATATCCATTTTCTGATTTCTTAATAGACCACTGTCTCATGCGAGCATCCCTTGGTAAAATGGATGAGGACCTTCTAGCATCAAATAGTTTTGAACGTTTATATAAACTTCGTCGGAATGACTGATTTGCTGAGTCTCTCTTATTGACACTATCAAAATACTGTTTCAGTTCACCAAAATCATCAACATCACCTCCAAGGACCTTAACTTTAGAAACTAATGAATATCTCTCAGTGATTTGCTTCAGGCTCTTTACTTTAGAATGTGAGTCCTCAAAGTTCTTCACACCATGCAAGACTCTGCTCTTGATCCAATTCACATTATGAAACTTTAGGGCCAGTTCACCAAACTGGCTGCAACCCCTGATATCTATAGTGGACAAACAAGGAAATAAACAAAGAATCTCTTCTAGATTACTGGACGTGATGCTAGTGCAACCAATTAAGACCAAAGAATTGATCTTGTCTTTTCTGTAACCACCCTGAAAGCGAAAAACAGCACAAAGTTATTGAATAAGATAAATTTCCTGCTATTCACAACTCAAAGAAAAGAGTATAGTATACCATAATCGTCAGGAAGATGGAATCGGTGCATTTAGGACCCAATGATGACAAATCAATTTGTCTAGAAATATCTTTATAAAACCTGACAGCAGCTCTCCAGTGTTTACAAGTCAAAGAAGCAAAGGCAAGGGATTTCACATCGGATTTGAAAAAATGGAAGACTCTGGCCAGCACATGTCCATCCAATAAACCCCAGCTTCCAATGTCTGACTTAGAGCTTACACTCTTCTCTCTGCAAAAAGTAGCATCTCCGCACAAATCATCAAATGTTGAGTCGTCCTTTTGAACTGTCTGCATAATGTCTTCCACATCATAGTCTTCTTCACTTTCGTCAGCCACAAACCGGCCTCTTTTGGCAACACGAGAGTCGCCTTCTGTAATGATTCGTCCTCCACAAAGCAAAAATTAGATAAAACAACGAATATAAAATAACATGAATGCCACATAAAAGTTGGGCAAGAAACAACAATTCAATGTGGACAGATGAAATAAACAAGAATACTTCAAGGACATAAATCAAGGCAACAAAAGGAGAGAGCAAAGAGCAGCTAATTATGCTTCCTTTATAGAGATCAATTTCAAAAAGGAATGTACATATGATTGAGGATTAAAAAAAGCAAGTAAACTTAATACCAAAGCATTCTCGAAAACAGCAAGGTTCCATGCCAGAATATGAGGAGAAAGAAGAAAAAGAAACCCATGCATATAAATTCCAAAGAAGATTATAGAACGACCATCTAAAGCATACCAAAAGAGGCAAAGAAGTAAAAAAACAATTTATTTTGCTAGCTCACAAATGCTATAATGTTAGCAATTGAGTGTACGTGAGTGTAGTGAGAGAGCGAGAGGCTAAGAGAGAGGTAAATAGATAAACTGGAAAAAAAACACACACAGAGATCAAGTACAATGAAGAGACATTCTGGCCACAGATTAAATATAGAAACCATCAACTAAGAACATGCCTGAGCGAAACAAAATAAAGATACAAAAAATTTCTTTTTTTTTTTTTTCCTCTGAAATTGTCTTTGACCAAATATTAGTTTTGCTACCAACTTTCAATTAATATAAAACAGGGGCAAGTAAGGAATTTAAAAGGTAAAGTTCTTACCTGATTTCCAGTATATGTGTTTCTCCATCTCTTTCTTTGGCTGTCTTGCATTAATCCATGGATCTAAAACCTCATTAATAGCAGCAGCAAACTCACGGCTCTTATACGATTTCATCACCAACTCATGTAGCTTTCCACGGGTATAACCAATGAAATGTGGGTGCAAGTTATGAAACAAAATGGGCTTTGCATTTGAAACACTATATCCAGCACCCTGGGATTGTATAAGGGATCTGGAATCCTCACTAGATGTTGCATCCTTCTCTTGTTGATTTCTGACGGTAACTTCAGATGTTTCTACAGAAGGGATCATGGGAACCCAGACTCTATCAAATTTTCGGAAAACACTACTATACTTGGGAATAGCCCCTTGGTCTACTAAGGCATGTAGCTCTGAAAATGATGAAGGCCCTTGTTCATGTCCAGCACCATCAATATAGTACCACTCACCCAAATGCAACTGCAAGTCATCAACCGTGCAAATACGATCTTTTGGGGTGTTGAGAGATGCAGAGTATTTCCAAAAGCACTGTAAACCCTGATCAGTGATAGTTTTTGATTGAATATCATGCTCTGTTGATGATCTCTTCCCATCACTACTTGCAGAATATGACCGAGAAGACCTGGAAGAATACCTGTCCTTCCCACGAGACTTCATGCGTGGCTCGGAAACAAATGAACCATGATCCTTTACTACACATGCATTTATCCTGACCACAGGTAGCATGGTTCCTTTACCCCTAATGACAGGGAGCTTGATTTGTAGAGATCTGCTCAAACCACCGCTATCACTCCTGTCGTCTGGGGCAGTAAAGGCCCAAGCAGGTAGATCAAGTCTTCCACTTTGGGAAGGATAATACAAGTCATCTTTCCATTTCCATCGAGGATCTTCATAACCAGATTTTGGCATCTGGCATAAAGGGAAACCATCATTTAGCACAAGTTTCTTTCTAGTAGATTTATCTTGGGTAACTTCATCATTCCTCTTCCAATCACCCCCCTTGCATGACCATCTACCACAAAACCAATCAACAGATTCTCCATGAGCTATACTATAATCACGGTCTGAGAGTACACTGAACCTAGCATCCACAGCGTCTGGAATTTTAACATCAGAATGCATTGATTGCTCATCAGTTTCCAGTTCATCCTGTTCACTGATATGATCAGGATGCAATGTCAAGCCTGCGTGAGTGAAAAGAATCTTATAAATGAGATAACATTTGTATTAGGAGCTGTACTTAATAAGCCAAGAAATAATCAATGCAGACAATAAGATAACTGTCAGTTTGCAAATAATACACGACAACAATGTAATCTCCAATGAACTCGTTTTTAGGCTTAGATGTCCATTTAACTTTATAATTGATTCAATAATGTAAACTGCATTATCAACATTGAAATTTGGAGCTCCTCTGCCAAGCCTCCTAATCTGCCAGCAAAACATAAATTGTGCAGAAATGTGGGAGCCAGTACTTTTTTGATACCCATGTTTTAACAAAATTAAAACAAATTAACCACGTCATCAAAGACGTTATCAAAGAGTTTCAGTTTAATACTCATGTTATCAAAGGGTTCCAGTTTAATACTCATGTTATCAAACTTTAATACCTCTTTAGTAACTATATTATCAAATTTTAGTACCCTTTTTAGTATCTTATTTTTGGTAAAAAGGACTAAATCGGAACTATTTTAAAAACATTGGTATTAAAATAAAACCGCTTAAAAACATGGTCAATTTAAGATGCTTCTGATATAACATGGGTATTAAAAATGTAGCAATCCCCCGAAATGTGTATTAGTCTTAAAAGATAAAAATTAAAACTTCCTATGCAATGAACAAAGATCATATAGCCAAAGGCGAGAGAAAAATAAATCTCAAATTAAATCAACAGAATTCTATCAAGCAAAATAAAGCAAAAGTGCCCACATTTGTAAATATGTACTATATAAATAACAAGTACACACGATGAAAATCAAATAAAATACCACCATTGGGCAATTGACAGTCTCAATGCGACAAACTGACTAGAAAATCCCAAATGATTTGTGAAAATAATAAGTAATTATTCCAAACAAAATAGATAATTGAAAATTATATTTTTATAACAATGCTTTCTAATGAAGTATATTCAAACAAAATAAATCATATAAAGTCAGCATCAATCTCATAACTTATAAGCATGCATACAAATGAGAATTAAATTGTACAATTATAATTTATATATATTAGCTCCATAAAAATCCAATACAAATCATACCTTCAGATTCTCTCCAGTGCTCCCATAGCACATGTTCAACAGTCATTTGCAAAATTTCTGCGTGATGTTAAAATTCCAAAAACATAAGAAAAATGAAAAACACACTAGACTCAAATAATAAATGAAGTAAATACAGTTAAACACAAGAGAGAGAGAGAGAGAGAATAATGAATTAAAGTAACTAGCAAGGATAATACCTCCAAGAGCTTCAAGCTCCTTTCCAGGAGTAATAGTAAAACCCTCTAACAGAGCCCCAACTCTTTTATCAATATGGAGTTCTAAGGTTTTAGAAGCTGCTTGGTCATCATCTGGGCTGACAACAGGTCTCAATGAAGCAGCAGTTGTCTCCGCAACATATTGGCCAAAATCCCCAGCGTCTGCCAATAAATTACCAGGAGCTTCTGGAGGGCTCACTAACTGAGTTATAGAATCTGACACAACAGATGAGAAATTTATTGTTACCAAAGGTGAAACTGCATTTTCAACCGTTACCCACCTCTCACTGTCCAAATGCTTGACCATGTGATCGCACATCAAAGCCCCCTCTTCCACTAGTGTCTTTAGGTCACACAACTTCGAAGGTCCGCATTCCACACCCTGGTGATCAAGGTAAAACCATTTCCCTGTAGACGAATCAGAAATTACTGAAATGTGTGGAGGGGTGTCACAAATATCCATGTCTTCTTCCATTGAAGCTAGCTCTTCGAGAGGAGTTTCCCCAATATGATAACTTTCCTTGCAGTTTGCACTTGGACTTTTCGACTGCTCCTCTTTTTGAGACTCACAATTTGCATTTACCTCCATAGATCCATTATGACTGAGCACACTGCTATTATCATAAGATTCTTTAGCAGGGGAAAGTGAAACTTTTGCAATAGATTCCTTCTGCATAAGTTTATCTTCTTGCCCTCTACTATCATACTGGGAGCTGTGCTTATCACTTGTTCCACTTTTCCGATCAACTTCACGATGGTTACTAGGCCTATTTCTATCATGTGGGGACCGCTCTGAATAATTTAGGGTGTGATCCCTTGGAATATGGTGCCGCCGACGATCATGTGGGGATAGACTCTGGTTTCTGTGGTCATGTTGTCGTCTCTTATCATAAGAATCATAAGGGGATCTCTCACGGCCATAGGGGGATCTTTCACGGCGGAGAGGACTTCGATCTCTGTAATCATAATACCTTCCCCGGTCACGTGGGGACCGCTCAGAATGAGCTGGACTTCGCCCATGCCTGTCATATACAACTCTAGAAGACATACTAGGTTCATAATGCCGGGAGGAGTACTTGTCAGAAGAAGAAATTCTGGATGAAGAATTTCTATAAGATCTTTCTACTGAATGGCGGAAATGATATTCTGCATGGAAAGCCCGACTACTGTCATCGGACACCCTCCGACTTTTTGAACCTGCATACTCCCCGTAATCTCCACATTGTTTGCGCTCAGTGAAGTCAGTATCAGCACCATACCGTTTCAAAGGGTTCCAATACGTAAATTCCCTTGCTTGGCTCTTACCATTGATGTATTCATTCTTAGACAAACCTTCCTCGTCAACAATTTTAGAACTGATCCGCACATTCCTTTCTGGACCACTTGCCCACCTGGAAGTACTCTTGATTACCTCCCTAGCACTTCTATTAAATTCTTTCCTTCTGAAGGAATTCTCATTTGAATTTGAATAACTCCCAGAAGGAGGTGTGCGCTCATGCTCAAATTTCCAGCTCTTGTCCTTAACTAGACCGTACCTGCGGCCTTTATTGTAATTGGAATCATCTCTGACCACTTCCCCTCTCTGCCATCTATCCGGAATGAATTCTCCTTTCTCAATTTCATCCCTTGATAACCTTGCAAACTCAATCTGTGTTTTCTTACTCTTTTCAAAAACCATCTCCCCCTTCTCAAAATCCCCTCTTTGCCATTTGCCCAAAGCATTCTCTCCTTTCTCCATCTCACTTCTCCGCCGTCTATCACCAGCAATCTCTCCCTTCTCAAGCTCACTTCTATGCCACTTTTCTGGCACAAATTCCCCGTTCTCTAACTCCTCCTTTGGCGATTTCAAAGTCCCCACTTCACCCTCCTCAACTTCGTCCCTTCTTTCGTTGCAGCTATCACCATTATCAACTTCCCTAACACTACTACTGTTACCACCATTTTCATCTACTCTTAGCTCACTTCTCCTAGACTCCCCGTTCGCCGATAAGTCCTGTTTCTTCACCACCTTCATCTTCTTCTTTCTCTCAGGATCAACCAATTTGAGCGACTTGGAGTTGACACCATTGTTAGAGTTGTTGCCTCCGCAAAGCGCAGTGTTCTCCGGAATTGGAAACCTCTCCATGATGTTATGATGCAAAGGCATGCATGCGACACCTCCATCGCCCATGGAAATTCTCTATCCTCACCGAATTTCAAAACCCTAATTGTCCCCTGTCCTGGGCTATTGATGCTCATGCTGCACTTCCTTCAACTATATCGTCCTCTTGGATCCTTCGCTCCAATTCAAGACTCAATGGCTAGAAAATCAACAAAAAGAATCAGCACCAACCCAATGTAGGGTTTCTATGAAAAGACACACGTAAACACATACTACTACAATGGCGAAGAGGCATAAAACCTCAAAATTCCATAAGCATCACTAAATCAAAACCCTAAGAAAAATAGAAGGCAAATAAATTTACCGAGAAAAATTAAGAATAAATGAATAGATCGGCAAGAAAATCTAGCTCTGGATAGAACAGCGGGGGAAGAGCAAGACTTTGCAAACGCAGATCAAAAGACGTTGATAAATTGAAACTGAAAATCAATTTCTAATGGAGAAAATCAGTCTATGCATCTTCAAAATAGCTGTATGTGTGTGCTTTCTATCTGCACTATATATCTTTATGTTTCGCTCTCGTTGTTGTGTTCTTGGTCTGAAAGACGAAACCTTCGTGTTGATTTCTTTTTTTTTCTTTTCTTTTTTTCTTTAAATTCCCGTTTTAGTGCCCCTTAACATCATCGAATTCCAATCTTGGCCCTTGGGGTCTGTGTTTATATATATGTAAGCGAGTTGCGTGGTAACTGGTGAGATACAGAAAGTACAGACGTTTTAAGAAAAGTACGCTGGCTTGGTATTTGGTATTTGGTATTGGGTAGATATAATAAAACGAGGAATATATTAGCAAAATAAAAAATATACATTAAATAACACTACTTAATTAAATAATAATTTATATTATAATTTATATGTAGTTTAATAACTGATTAAAATATAAATCAAGTAATAAATATAACATAAAATTTAATGATATATTTTTAATCATTTTTTGCCACATTATTAATAATAAAATTATAATTTAATTTAACAGTAATAAATATCACTTTTTTTAATATAATTAAGTAAGAGCAAATAATACTCTAGAACTAGAACTAAAACTGTTAATTTTTTCTTACAAAAAAATTCCTGCAATAATTATTAGGCCGGAGGTAAGGATAAAAACAACAAAATAGAAAATGGAGAATAGAGAATGAAAATCAGTAATTTATAATACGAAATAGGACAATGATTGATATTGCATTATCCACTTTATTCCTTAAAATTATATACCTTATTTTAATAAATATATAAAATTATTTATATTTTTTAATTTTTTATAAGTTTAATTACATAAAACTCAAACTAGAAAATAATGCATTATATATTATATATCTTATATTTAAATTATATTTTTATTCTTTTAAAACATCAATATTTTTTTAAAAAATTATTTAAATTACTTACTTAAATTCAAAATCTAAAATCATATAATTATTTTATAATTTATTCTTATTTTCAATATAGTTTGTAACAAAATTTTATCAATATTATTTAGTATAAAAAACTAATGTATTTATTTTTTATTTTTCTTCTTATCATATAATATTTTTTTTAGTTATAAATTTTATTTTTCCTTATTATCATAAAATATTTATTATTCAATAATTTTTTTATATAAAAATAAAAAAAATTATTAAGAAATTAAAAATAATAACATTAATATTATTTGAATTCCCATTCTCCATTTGGGGTCTCATTTCCTGCATTGATCCTCATAAGTTTTTACAAAATTTTAAAGTAGGAATGGAGGATAAATTTAAAATCATTAACAGAAAATAGAAAGAATACCCCGTTGCCAATTCTATCTAAAACTAAGAAAGAGATCGTAATAAGTGTAATCAAGAGGCAGTCCGTTATGGCTTATGGGCATCGGATGTGTCTTGAGTTCAAGCAATTAGACGAGTTTCACTCTACTGTCATTAGGTTTTCTTTTCTTTTCTTTTTTTATCTATTGTTACTCTAAATCTATGTCTAAGATGAAATAAAAAAAAATTTAAGTAGGAGATTGGAACCACTTAAAAAAAGTGAGATACTAGGCAACAAAAATATATTCAATTTTTTTTTTATTAAACACTACTTAGTATATGTATTTTGAAGTCATAAAAATAATCTTACCGTAAGATACTGTTTAAATAAATTTAGAAAAATAATAAAAATAATCGCTTAAATTTTATATTAATAAAAATAATATTCCTTATATTCAAGTTTAAAAGCCTAGTTTATTATTTTATATAGAGCTATTTAAATTTATTTAGTATTAAATTTTGTTTAATTAAATTATATTTAATATTATTAAAATATTATTTTTATTGATATAAATTTTAAATTTTTTTTTTTTTCCATAAAGTTTGAGTTGATGTTCAATTTAACGGTTCTAGGATATATTTTTACTATTTTGATTAAGGATTGTGCTAGGTAGCCGAGCATTATTAATAAGTAAATGGGGAAAAGAAGAAAAAAAATATTATAATTTAAAAAAATCAACTTTACTCACTTATTAAGACTTTCTGCCAAAGTCTTAATAGTCAAGCGGCATTGTAATCACCAAAATAAGGTAAAATTCTCATGTTCGAGACTTAAAAGTAACAAAAAAAAAAAAAAAAAAAAAAAAGAACAAACAGTTTAGATACAATAGTGAAAGTTTTATAAATCATCCAAATATAAAAGAATGTGAAACTTTTCTAGCAATATTTCATTGGATCAAGTATAATATAATTTAGTTCCACTTGAACATATAAATTATCTAGCATATTTTATTGTAATTTAGCATTTGATTTATTCTTTAGAAGTCTTATATTTGTATTTATGTTGAATTTTGTAATTCACACAAGACAAATGAAGGTCACAACAAATTTGAATTTTACGTGAAGATAAATACATAATAAATTTTGAGTTTAAACATATGAAACTTATGTTCATAATATTCACCTAAGGACTTAAATGACTAAGTTTGGAATCGATAAGATACATTTTATAAAAAGTTTGAAATGTCATTCCAAAATTAAAATAGTTAAAATCTTTATTAACTTACAAATCACTAGAAATTTAATCAAAGTAAAACTTATTACGCACATAACCAACATACATTATACATTACATATACTAATATTAATTTTACTTATAATTTTAGTATATATATAATAAAAAAAAATTATTATGACTTCAAACTTGGCGTAGAATAGGCTCAACTACAATATCACTTAAAATGTTTATATCTTGGTGGATAAAACTTTTCTCATATTCAATTTAAGTAATATTTGATCTATTAAAAACAAAAAAATAAAAACTCACTAAAATACTTAATCCAATATCACAAAGTAAATTTATTGTGAAGTGTTTTTACCTCTTACTTTTATGTATTGGATAAACTAGACAAAATCATATTTTCTTTTTGTACTGTTTAGGAGGTATATTGACACCAAGTAAATTATTCTTATTCTGAAAATAAAAGCCATATTCCATTGCCATATTTGCTCAAATAAATCATATAATTTAATTTTGGTCCCTCTGTATACATAAACTGTAATTTGCACGAGAATTGAGTTTCAAATCATTGGACCAATAACTTTTAATTTCTACGTTTCTTAATAAGATAACAATGGTCGACCATGAGTTAATCGGTGAGTTATCCTATTGGCCTTCTAGGTGTCTTTTATTTCGAGCCATATTGCATGTTTTTTAATCCTTTTTTCCAATCGATGAATTTAGCTCTTCCTGGTAAATTGCTACGGAGTCAAAAGATCAAAGGGTTTCTATGTCATTTCCAGCCATAAATAGTTTATTGTGAGGATATAAAAAAGAAGGGTGTATCAACAACAAAAAAAAAAAAAAAAGGGTGTAATGGTAAAATGGTATGGTTTTGGCGCTCAAGTTTTTAGCGAAAATATTATAGGAGGGATCCCTGAAAATATTTTATTGTGATTTTTGAGCATAGCGAGGCATGGTTAGGGATTGGCATTTTTATTTTGTATTATTAAAATTATGGTATAAAATCTGATAGTTTTTATTTGAAAATAATCGAAATTAATTAAATGTGAGAGTGTAGATGATTATTACAATATTAAAAGTATAGTTAATTAAAATGAATATATATTAATATTATATTTTTTTACTTATAATTATATAAAAAATATTTTTAATATTAGAACACATGATATTTTAAATAATTAAATTAAATTTTGTCTATTTTTACATATATATTTTGTATTGTACTAAAAAAATTACTAAATAGTTAAAGAAAGAAAATTAATGTCAATATTTTAAATAAAATAAGTATAAAAAGTATTATATTTATATTTTAATTTTTTAAAAAATTAATATATTTTTTAATAAATATTAAAAATAATATGTGTGATTAAATAATAAAAAAATTAAAAATGCTCATAACTAACGATTATTATCCAATTATATTCAAAATTAATGCAGGCTGTTATGATTATTAGCAAAATTATCATTGTCCATTCCTTTCTTAGGCTTGCCTAAGAACTCTATTAGATGTGATCGATACAATATCTTAAGCCAGAGACTTCTACAACATATTTTTAAATAAATATTACAAAAATTTCTAACTAGTAGCATTCAATATTTACAATTTTATGGACATAATAATAAAATATTTTCCAAAATATATCTTATTATCTATCTCTTAACACTTCAACTTCATCGAACTCTGATGACTTTGTTAGTAACCTTATCGAAGCTCTAGCGATTCTGTCAATGACCTTACCAGATGAAAATGTAACATATTACATTCAAATATAAAGTGAATATAATATGTTAATTATAAATAAGTTTGATATATCATGATATGTGACATTATTATTGGAGCTCGGAGACATTATTGAAGATAGATATAATATGTTAAATTTAAATATAAAATTGATGTAACATGTTATTAATAAAATAGAAGTAAATTTAACATATTACATACAACGAAATAGTTGATGTAATACGTTACATAAAAAAATATAGATAAATATAACATATTACATACAAAGATAAATATAAATTTTTACTCCCAACAAAGACATTAACTCTAGCTCTTGATATAATACCTAGAGAGTACTTAAAAAGAGTTGAACGAATTAAACACATATGAAATTAATAGTTGATAATTTAGTTGGTAACACAACTAAATTACACACCCGAGTTTATAAGTTTAAAGGATGAAAAATAATAATTGTGTATAAATATCCCTTTGATTATAGACTTGGTACAAAAATATACACAATAATATCATATGCAATCTAATATATCGGAGGATCCATCAAAACCAAACACACATAACTTAAATTAAAAAAAAGAACTATAACATAACTTTAATATAAAAAAATAGTTGAAACAACGGACATCACATGGCAAAAACATTCAACTTGGCAATAGGCTATCATGCCCAAGTGATAGAGTTAGGGATGATAATGAGATTGGATTTGATTCGATCCGTTGATGATTCGATTTAATCCGTTATTTAAAAAGATCCAGTTTGATCTGATCTATTTTGATCAGTGGATCATACGGATCAGATTTGTTATTAATCCGTGTATCATATGGATATTCATGATCCAATCTGAATTATTCTATTCTTTTTCTTTCATTTTTTAATACATTTTTTAATGTAGTATATCACATATTTTAAATTAATAAATATAAATACAAGAAAATTATAGATTTGTTAGGAAAATATTTATTATTTATTTATAATTAATATATATTCAACATTTTCATTAATATAATAATCTATAATTAAAAAAATAATTTTGACAAACAATTAACATTATTAACTTGATATCATATAAAATTATAAAAGAATAATATTATAAATATTTATAAATAAATAATTATAAAAATTTGAGGAAGTATTTTTGAAATGTGCAAATTTTTAGTACTAAAATTATAATTTTAAAAATAATTAGTTTTGGATTAATCTGATTCGACTGGATTCATGGATCGATCTATTTCAATTTGATCTGATCCGATCCGATCCGTTAATCTTATATGTGAATCATAATTCAATTTAATCTGATTCAAAATTGATCATATGGAGCAAATATCCACGGAGCTCCGATCCGATGGATATTTTTGTCATCCTTAGATAGAGTACCTCTTTCTTTTAATCTTAATGAAGCATCTTATAAATCTTTTTAACAAAATGAGTATACTATAAGTGATATCACAATTTATCCAAAGAGTTCTTAAAAACTTACCACTACTAACATCTTATGACACTTTCTGTAAATCCCAATTTATACAGCACTCATAAAAGTTTACAATCAAATTGTTATTCTAAGGAAATTGAACAAGGACAATATTCACACCAGGATAATTACTAAATCTATTGAAAATAAAACATAACCATAGAGTGCTTCAAAATAATAAAAAAGAAGTCCACGCACCTTAAGTCCATTGTAAACAAAATATTCTCTTTCCTTGCCAGGCAATGCGAATTTAAGGTGCACATCTATTTTTTCTTTTGCATCTGAGAGCATGACCAGAAGAAAATTAGGTCAGTGTCCAAACACAAGCAAGAGGCAAATACTAATAACCTCAAGAGTCTAATATTAGTATGCACAATAAGTCTCAATATTGTAATAAGGAAAGCACAATTCAAATTGTATCTCACATATGCCAAAATCAATAAAATTTAATGTGACACATTTATATATTGTAGGAAAATTCACCTCAAATATAAGCACTGCAACACTTGCCTCAAGGCACATTACAATTCGAATTCATCATCAAGCTTCAGCTATAGCCTCTTCCTCCTCATCATCATTCACGAAAGGATTGTGCGTCTCAAGCTTGAACTTGTAAGCCTTAAATACATAGCAATAAAAATGAAGAGCATAATCCCCTTCAAGAAGTTGAACATGTAGAATCAGTGTGCTTAATGAAGGACTTGTCCTCAGCTTCACGGAACAAATTCAAAATCTTCAGAATAACTACAGCAAGCATGAAGAAATGAATGCAGAAAAACAATAAGTCATTTATTGTAAATAATGTAAACCCACAAACCAGCAAGAGCAAAGTACACCTAGCTGTTATTTTCAAATTTTATGTAAGAATTTTTGTGATGGTCATTGTCAGTTTATAATGATGGTCATGAAACAACAATTGTCTTTTTTTGTTTTCCATGAAGGTTGCGACCGTCATTAAAATAGCTTATTTAAGATGATGTTTGGATAGATAACGATCGCTATTTTTTTTTAAGCATAATCGTAGCTTTACAATGACGATTAATGACCGTCTTTAAAACCATTTTTTTGTGTAGTGTGACAATCATCAATCCTTTGAGTTTGGTCAATATAAAGTAAGCTGTGGTATCATATATTACTTGAGATGAATATTGTAATAGTTCATAAGTATAAGTTTCACTCTAAATATTACGAGGCCTTTTGAGTGAAAACTCAAGAGCAAAATCATGCAAGTCTAGCCTCAAAGTAAATAATATCATACCATGTGATTAAGTGGGGTGTCACAGTTGGTACAAGAGCATAGCCCAACCAAAAAAGTGGCTAATGACGATGTCAGGCCCTCTATGGGGGTGATTGTGACAGTTATTTATCCTTTAAATTGAAATCCCTTGAGATTGGACAAGATAGGGCAAGGCAAGACATAGTAAATTATGCAATCCCATATTGCTTAAGAAAAGAATATTATAATAGTTCATAAGTACAAGTTTCACTTTAAATGGTATGAGACCTTTTGGATGGAAGTCCAATAACAAAATCATACGTAAATTTTCTTACATTTGTAAATATTGTTATAACAAATTTGTAAATTAAATTTTTACATTTTCTACCATTTTGTGAGCTATTAATACTCTATAGATTAAAGAATTTATTTATGTGATTGAAGAAGTTTGTATGATTATACTTATTCTACTAGTTCATTAATCCAAGACATTTTCCTATCTCTTTTATAATCTAAATTCAAAACATTATATTTATAATTTTCATGTAATTTAAATTCTAGTATGATGCTACCTCTAGTTATAGGGAATATCAAATTTCTTAGATTTTTGTCTATTTATTTCCTCTATATACCTTTCAAAAGTTTCTTCTTAATATGAGATTAGTAATGTAATAGGTTCTACGTAAATTTTTATATTACATTTTATAGTTCAAAGCCACTTTTATTGATTATTATTATATCATATTTTTTATTTTTATGCAAAATTTTTTCTTATAATATTTTTCTAATTATTAATTTGTTAGAGTTAACAAATTTATCAATTTTTTTTCTTTACTTTTAAGATCCATTGGATTGTTTTTATAATTTTTTTATATTCCATTAGACTAAGATTATAACTTTACTTGAATTTTTCTTCATTATTTGTTTTATCATTCTTATGTATTAATACATCAGATCTCCTTGAAAATATTTCTTTTAATTATTTTAATGGATTAAACTTATAACTTGGAGTTTCATTTCTTAGTAGTATGTTATTAAAATTCTTTTTTTGTTTTTTAATTTTTTTTTATATATATCTAGTTGTAATTTCTTTATACAATTATATTCTTTTATTTATTTAATAAATTATTGTTGAGTTTCTTCTATATATTATAAAACTCTAATGTTTAATTTATATGTGATATATTTTTTATACAAAGAGAATTATATTTTTTATTGTAGATATTTAGTTATTAGATATGATTGTTAATTTACTATTGCATTTTAATTTTATTTTCAATAATTTATCTTTTAACATTTTAGAATATCATTATTTTATTGTATCATATGAACAAATTATTTTACCTGCTCAATTTCTTATTTTAGTTATTATATTTTTCTATTTTTTTTTACTGGCACAAGAGATTTTTATAAATTTATTTTGTTCATATATTGAATTATTATAACTATTTATTAGTAAATATTCTATTATATAATATATTAAAAATATATAGTTTTCATCTTTTATTAGATTTTATCGTTCAAAATTATAAACTAAACTTAATATTTGATTTAAATTTTTATTATTGATATTTATAACAAATTTAGTGTATATCGTAAATTTAAATTTATAATATCTTAAATTTTCATTAATCATTCATAATAAAATATATTTTCTATTTATTATCATGTAATTATCTATTATTTTTTTAAAATGTGCTTTTATTAAAACTTGTATTAATTATAGATAAATGTTTGCAAATATTCTTTATTTTTATAGAAAAATTTGATAATTATATATAATAATTTATTTATTAATTAATGGTATATTAAATATTTATTTTGTATATGATAATACTTATTTTTTTGTTAGGTAATTTTTTAAATTCATATTATTCTTTAAAGTTTAATTTTATTTTGAATTTTTTTTTTTGTTAAGTATTATTTTTTTAGTAGAATTAGTCTTCCATAATATTCTTGTAGTTTGACAAGTTTTCAATAAATGGGCCGAGAAGTTCAAAGCCCAATTTAGGCCTCAACAAATGAAGTATGAACGGAAACCCCAATAAGGAACGACTCAAACAGAAACCCTAATATATCTTCAACTTCGTTTTACCATTTTCCCTTGGCCTCTCAGAAACCAGAAACCCTAACCTAGTTCCCTTTCCCAAACCCCTCCTCCGCCGAACAGTCATGGGTCGAGTGATTCGTGCCCAGCGTAAGGGTGCTGGTTCAGTCTTCAAGTCCCATACTCACCACCGCAAAGGTCCAGCTCGTTTCCGATCTCTGGACTTCGGCGAGCGCAATGGTTACCTGAAAGGAGTTATCACCGACATCATCCACGATCCGGGTCGTGGCGCTCCTCTAGCACAGGTCACTTTCCGTCACCCTTTCCGATACAAGAAGCAGAAGGAACTCTTCGTCGCAGCCGAGGGTTTGTACACTGGTCAATTTATCTACTGTGGTAAGAAGGCCAATCTGGTCGTTGGTAACGTTCTTCCCGTTGGTTCAATCCCTGAGGGTGCTGTTGTTTGCAACGTTGAGCACCATGTCGGTGATCGTGGAGTCCTTGCTAGGGCTTCTGGTGATTATGCAATCATTATTAGTCACAACCCTGATAACGGGACTAGCAGGTATGTATATTTATGTATTTCATAATTTCCTGGAGTTTAAAGATAACGAGCAAATAGGATGTTATAGATCTGTGGGTTTGAATTACGAATATCTGATGATATCCTGTATAGAAAATCTATTAACTCGATGTTAGAGGGTTTTATTGGATATTTATCTTTTGTCTGGTCTATGTTAGATTGATTGCAACCCCACAGTGATTAGCGATTGCTTTTTTCAACCTAGTGATTGTTTGTTAATGGAAGGGCATGTGAGTATCCTGTCTGCTTATTTATGTATATTATTTTTATTTATGTATATTGCTATCAAGTGATATGCTTGTTTGTATAGAATAAACTTGCAAGTTTCATTCGTAGTGGAAGTTGGATGATTAGTTTCTAAAGTAAGGAATAATTCTTCACCCAATGTAATCGTGCATTGCAGTCCTATGCACTTTTGCACCCGATATCTTCAGTGAAGCTTTTTAGTTGTGAGGATCACATTTCTCTGGCAGTGTCAAATTGTTTTAATTTGTTACTGCAGCTCAGACAAATTCGCATGTTGTCATCTCCTCTAAGATTGCTGGTTGATATTAATTTGTTGTTGTGATTGTTGCTTTTCAATTCAAGTTGAACATTTTTCACCAGTAAAATATTGAACTGCTACATTTATTGGTACCTTATTGTTGCCCATATAATCAGCCCCGAGTATTTACTGCGTTTCTTGTGCATATATCCCCCTTCCAGAGTTAAGCTACCATCTGGTGCTAAGAAGATTATACCCAGTAGTTGCAGAGCTATGGTTGGTCAGGTTGCTGGAGGAGGCAGGACAGAGAAGCCTATGTTGAAGGCTGGAAATGCATATCACAAGTTCAGAGTCAAGAGGAACTGCTGGCCCAAGGTTCGTGGTGTTGCTATGAACCCAGTAGAACATCCCCATGGTGGTGGTAACCATCAGCACATTGGTCATGCCAGTACTGTGCGTCGTGATGCCCCTCCTGGTCAAAAGGTTGGTCTCATTGCAGCAAGGAGGACTGGACGTCTTCGTGGTCAAGCTGCTGCCACTGCTGCAAAGGCCGACAAGACTACTTAGAAATACATTTATGTTTATTTGAAGTTCATGTTTCTGGTCAAGTACTTTTGAAGATATGTTTTCAATTGCTGGCGAACTGCAGTGGATATTGTTACACTGAAGTCTCCATCTTGTGTCCTAGAGTGTCTTATTTGTTGTTTTTCCCAGAAAATACTATCGTGTTGAGTTATTGGAAAATTTCAATTCACAATTAGTTTCATGGTAACTCTTGGTAATTTGGCTAATCTGAGTATCTCATCTTGAATTTTGTCATTAATGCTCACACGATTCCCATGTTTGAATGACGCCGGTCATCTGTCTCTTTTTTTTTTTTTGGTAAAAGTTATCCCCAATCTTCTCTCTAGCTTTGATTGTATATTAGTAGATGTGTATTTTGCTTATCTATTACCAGCTCTATCAGATTGAACTTTAACCAACTCCTAATTTGTGTTTAAAACCACAACCCTAAGCCTTTTCTTTTTTTGTGTGTGTGTGTGAACGTTTCAAGAAAAATGTTTTGTTGCTAGAAATTAGGATTGGGCGTAACGAAGGCGACTATTGGAAGCGAGTTATTTGTACTTATCTGCTGCTTAATGAATGTCGCCGAATGATTATGGGAATTATTAACGAAAATAATTAGAATTGATAATGTCTGCGCAAAGTGGCGTCGATGTGTGATATGTCCGATGAAGATTCAAGAGTAATATGCGTTCAATATGGTCTTTGACACCTTTCTTTTCTATTTAATTTTTTACATTTCAGGTTAACACCCGTTGTTACTGGTTCAATTACTTATGATTATAATTTGACCAAAAATGAAATTACTTCATGACTTTAAATTTGCTGATATTAGTTGCTCAATTTCGCTAAACTTGATTTGGGTTCAGCCTTAAATGCCAGAACATTGAGTTCAAGGGACGGAAAAAGAGTTAGATATCAAAGCAACCCTTCCTTGCCATTTGTTAACAGGTGCTGTTAAAATCCCCCTTCAAAGGTTTTGTTTCTGCAAGCCCCGAAGTGGCACGCTAGATCCATTTTATCCTACTATTGTATGTTCACTAATTTCTTTGATGTTTAACAAAAATAGAGGTAGGAGCTCAACCTTCCCTTTTACGGTTTTTGGTTAACAGATGTCAAGATTACCGAACCCATTTTGCTCAGGCTCAGTTCTTTAGGACTCAGGAGTCTCTATTTTTAAAAAAATTGATCCTTTTCTGGTTCAAATTCTAAGAATGAATACAAGGAAGATGTATGAACAACTCAGAAGCAAGTTAAATACATTATGATGGTGGAGAAGGTTTGTTCTTTTGCCTATTTTCTTGCTTTCTAATGAATGTTAATTTTCTTTTTGTTCTATGTTTGAAATATTGGAAAATGTATTTGTGACTCAGAAGAAAGATTTGAATCGGTGGTGACGGAATAACACACGAAAGTAGGTATTGTGAGGAAGCTAAGGGTTTGAATTTTGGCTTTGGAGGGAAGTATGCTAAGTATGGTGAATGACTGCGATCTGATATGAATACGCTCACTCCTCGTGTCAAAGGGAATGCAATTAGAAGAAGTGATGTGTGTACTGATACTAATTCCATTCCATCCGTTGGGGGACTACTATGCTGCTGATAAAAGGCCTACTATATTAATCATGGGAAGCTTCTGATTTGTGTGATTCTCCTGCTTTTGGAGGTAGTTCCCGAAAGGAATGTCCTAATGTCCATTGTAATGTGTTTACTGAGTTGTATGAAATGGAAGGAGGCTTCAATTTCACTATAGGGGAAAAAATGGCCAATAAAGTCTATTTCTAAGGATAGAGGAAGGGTAAGGGCACTGAGAATGATCCTCCAGAATGCACCTATTTCTGATTGTAGTATTGTAATAGATTACTATTATATATCACAAATCTATGGTAACTTAAAATAACATCACATTTTTATACTAAATTAAACTTTTATATACATGTGTATCAATAAAAACATCGTGATATGTTATTTAAAATATATATAGAAAAACTTTTTCTTAATCCGGTATTAAAATGATAAAAATTTCGGTGATTTAAAAAATAATCACTTAAATGATTTTTTTTTTTTTTTTTGTCTAGCATTTAAATAAGCTTTTTCTTAATATATTGTTTGAAAGCTTATGAAAAATATGAGATCATTCTGATTAAAACAAACATCATGATAATTGTAGGGCATAAAACAATTGATAACTTTGTTCGAAAAATAAAAATAAAAAAAATTCTAAAGATGCTTTTTGAAAGTAGACGCAGTGATTGTTTTCTTTAAAGTAAAAGCAAAACGTGATCATAGAGTAATGCCAAAAGTTTTTAATTTTTATTAGGATTTTCTTCTCATACACACAAAAGTCCTAACCCTATTTTTTGTTTGCATCGATTGCTCAAGAATTTCTCCTGAAGTTATTATTGATTTTATCGTCAATACGTAACTGAATTTGTGGCGTTAATTTATAATATAATCCAAACACAATACAAATAATTGATTTAATTTTGATAAGTGACAAGAATAAAGGCGATAATTTATAATAATATAATCTAAATGCCATACGATTACAAAAGAAAGGGGACACAAAATTGACATAAACTGCATTTTCAAACACTACGAATAATACTTGTATAATTAATTTTATAGCCTTTGTTCAATTTACTCGGAAGTTCATTGCTACCTGTATTGGAATATAAGCATCAATACTTGATTTAGGCAGGCTCTACTATTGTGATAGTTAATGTGAATGAATCGGGCTTTGCTTGGAGATAGTGTTCGTTTTTATTTCGGATATAAACTTATAAACCTGACATAAAATACATGGACGTAAATCTGTAATACAAATTATATAACATGTTCATAGGTACATCACTTGTTTTTAAATAATAATAAGTAAAAACATAATGAAATGTTAAAAAATTATCCGAAATAACATTCTAAAATTTATAATATTGAAAATAACACTTTACAAATATTGAATAGAATAAATAAATGAATTCAAATAATTATAATTTAATTTAAAATAATAAATTAAATTTTTTTATAAATAAAAATTGAATGTTAATTTTATAATTATAAATTCTAAGTAATACTTCCTTTTCTTACAAAAATGTATTTAGATTTTTTTTTTATGTGATTTAATATCTAAAGCTTATAATGGGGAGTAATATTGATATAATTATTTATTTTTGTTATTATTTACAATAAAAATTTAAAAATCATTCATTATATCATTATACTTAATTATTATTGAATACACAGAATTTTAATTAATTGACGATAATAATTTCAATGGGTCAATATCACAATTTTTATTAAACAACGGTGATATTGTTGTTACAGCAGAAGACTATGGTATGTTTTCTCAAATTGTGTGAGTGACATTGATATATTTCCTCCAAGATATTTACTTTATTGGTTGTGTCATCAATCAATTACTACCTCAGGGCAATAATGATGATCATCGCTTGAATAAAATAAATTCAAAAACAATTACCATATAATTTAACAAACTCTATGATTGTCATGATTCATAGAGCATAGTTGTTTTATGTCTTTAGCAAAAACAATAATATGTCGTCTGTCCAATACCCAATTCTTAATACTAATTATCTCAGTATTATTATATCTTTCAATTAATTTACTCCATTTAATTCTTACCAGAAAAATATTAAATGTACAAAATTTTATTTTTACTCATTTTAATTATAATATATTACGTATTAAATTTTTTTAAAATAAATAAATAAAATATATAATTTATATAAAATTGAAATCTGATTATAATTTTATTTGTTATTAAATTAAAGTAATCTACATTCTTTCAGTTTTTTGCAATTTGTCACGCAACTCGAGAACCCGAAACCACATTATTATTTTGTTCGGAAAAAGAGCCTTGAAAATATCTAAATAATGATAAATTGTATAGTGCATTCGTACTGTCCAGCTGGCTCTGACAATCACCGAATAAGATAAAGTGTGCAAAATAATTTTGCGGTGAAAATAATATTAACACAATTATTTTTATTGTTATTACAATAAAATTATATAAATTTATTTTTATATTTTTATAATTAAATATTTATAAATTTAATAAAATTATTATTCATAAAAATATTTATGATATTACAAATTTTAATTATGATAAAAAATATTAATATAATTAACATTTTATTGATAAAAATTCTATAATTATTTTATTTTTTTCGTACATAAATAATAAATTAAAAAATATACTTTTTTTATTATAATATTAAAAAGTATATATTTATTTATATTCTAAAAAAATATATATATTTTTAAATTAATTAAAAATAAAATTTTATATATTAATAAATATTATGTAATATAATTAAATGTTATTATTTTATTTCCTAAACTTTGTATATGATAAATAATTAATAAGGTGTTAGATGCATATCACTGTTTATTTTTGAAATATATTATCCATAAATCTCATTAATTATTCATTTTATCATACATCAAGTAAATATTATGTTTTTTTGCTAGGTAATTCAATTAGCTAGGTTTTATATGTAAAATTGTAATTTTATTAGACAGTGAAATATAGATTTGAGATTTGAGACTTGCTTTCTAATATTAAGTTTGAATACGATCTTAAGCATTTTTATAATTGACACATTTAAAATCAAATTTTAATGATTCAAAAATATGACAATAGCCTCTAATAAGTTTTTTTTGACAAAAAAAAAAAAAACAAAAAAAGAAATAATTATTATGTTTTAAGAAAAATTATAATTATAATAATTTTTTTATTTTATTAATTTAAATTATCGTATTATTATTTATTCTAAAATCAATCAACAATTTCTATTACCCTAAAGTATGAGATCACATTCTGACCGAAAGAAAAAAAGTGAGAGATCACATTCGCCCAAGGCCTCCACTCTTTTTATTCATCGCATTTCCCACGGTTTAGTGTTTCCCAATTAAAGGGAAAGGTAAGATCATAAACACCCTTAAATTTATCAACATATCAATCCCATTATCATATAAACATATCAATATCATTATCATATAACTTTTTTCTAAAATTAAAATAACATAATTGAAGTTCAAAATTTGAAATTTCATTAATATTTGAACATATTTTGAAGATGCTTGTATTATTTACCCAGTAAAGGAATTGTACTGGCCTGGATGGACCTAACCTTATCAGTTACATCCACATCAGGTGCATTGTCTCGTATCTACTGAGTTGCTCACCGCGTAAAACTTGTTTTAATACACACGACGAGGCCGATCAGTGATCACATGCTGCTAAGAAACAGTGATCAGAAAATCAGACGCTCGCGAGTAAAAGTGGGAGTCAGTGACAACTGGACATGTCAATGCACCAGCTGTATGCGCCAAATGGCATCTAATTATTCGTTTAAACCTGTACTATTTCGCACTGTCTCTCACTAGCTTTAATCCAATTAAAAGGGCAACGGCTATATTTTTAATTTTTTCTCTACTTTTTCTTTAGATTATATTTCTCTCTCTAAATTATTGAAGTTTGAAACCGACGTGGCAATTGATGTGGCGTTTTTGACAGGTGGCGAATGAGATAGCAGAGACAGGGTCACAGGGATTAGGGGCTTGTGAAAGAAGCCAATGGGATTGGCTATAAAATGCCTGTGATTTTGGGTCACTCAACCAAGGAATTCAGAGTAGAAGTTCAACTCTCCACACTATCCCTCTCTTTGTCCACACTTTCTCAGTCATGGCAGCATCATTGTCCACAATAAGTCTCTTTCTCTGCTTGCTTGTAAGTTTCGCAATGGTTGGTTTGGTTACCTCTGCTAAGTTTGATAAGCTATTCCAGCCAAGCTGGGCTTTTGACCATTTTGTGCATGAAGGAGAGCTTGTAAAGCTCAAACTCGACAAATATTCCGGTAAATGGCATTCCTTCTTATAAATAGAAATATTTATCTCGCATTAGTGTTTTGTATTCTGGAAATAACGCTACCCGCTTAAAAGAATCCAAACTTTCCTTCCCCAAGCTTGAAACTCATCTCGTCTTTTAGTGAATAAGTCCCTTGAGTATTGTGTTTTAGTCTGTGTTCTTTTGAAGCAAAGCTCTCTCATCCGTTATGATTGTTCTGTATCCAGTTCTTCATTTAGGTCGTCGTACATGTAATTTCTTATGACATCATTAGAACTAATAAAAGTTGGTTCTTTGCTTGCATTCAGGTGCTGGGTTTTCGTCGAAGAACAGGTACATGTTTGGTAAAGTGAGCATGCAGATTAAGCTCGTAGGTGGTGATTCTGCTGGAACTGTTACAGCTTTCTATGTAAGTACATTTAGCATAGTAGTTTAAGCAAACAGTTAATAACTAACGCTATCTATCTCTTTTAAGCATCAAACATCATATCTCGTTTATGTTGTACTTTGTTTTTAGCTAGTGTAATAATCTTTGTTCTGCTCATCATAGAATGTTAGAAC
>CM055645.1:18859604-19069604 GCA_029378325.1 Elaeagnus macrophylla
GTGGGAGCAAATTCATTTGCATCTCGTCTTTTCGAAAATCCATGTTTTTGCGAATTTTCCAGTACAACATGTGATACCTATGATGTATACGTAATGGGCATCTTAAATTTAAGTTATTATATTCCCCAAAAAAAGAAAAGAAAAGAAAAAAGATTCAAGTTATTATTAAAGCTGACATATTTCTAAGTAGGGGCAACCTAATGGCTTATTTCAGGTATTTCAAATAGAGGATATGAAAATATCTGGGAAAAGAGGTCATAATTATCTACTTGAGCTTGAGGGTGGCATATTCATCTCAAATGATGGATGGATAGCTGGAAATGGTTGAGATCAGTCGCTTCTTTAGTATTAACTGCTTGTGTTTTAGTTCAAACTGAATTCAAACCAAAGTAGTTTTAGAAATAAAGCGATTTTGAGGAAAATGTACTTTTTGAATCTTATAACAAATGTTTTCGTGTTTTGTTCTAAAGCAATTTTTTTCATGGCAAAAGCACTTTTATAAGATCTCAAAAAGACTCTATCTCATGCCAACAAATAGAGTACATTTTGGCTAGTTAAAGTTCATAATTTATTCTGGACAAATAGGTCTCTAAATTTTGAAAGTTTCGATTTTGAATTGAGGCTGTGAATCTGTTACTTGTAATAAGGCTCATCGTCCAATTACAAGTCATGGGACAAGTGAAGCATCAATGTTTGAAAATAACACCACGGTAAAAACGTTAAAAGTATCAATTATTGTTACAGGATTGTGACACTAGCCTATTGACAGGTCAATTGTACGAAAGTGGTTTCAAAATTAATCGAAAAAACAATAAAATTAGCATTTTTTACACTTATAAATTTATAATAACAAAACTAATACTCTTTGTATTTAAAATTATATTTTTACAATTAAAAAAATAATTAATATGTCATTTTTTTTTAACACCCATTCAATTAGAATTGAACGACGACAATTTAAACCAGTTAAATATTAAACGTTTAATATTTTACGTTCAAATTGAACGTTCAATATTATTGGAGTGTTAGTTTTGTTACTTTAAGTTTTAAGGGTGTTATTTTTAGTAAATTCCCAAATTAATTTTGAGTGATAACATAATTTATTTTAATACAAAAGCATCCATACATTTAAATTACTTATCTTAAAAATGAGTATTATTTTATTTCTTAAAAATATGTATAATGATTCATAAAATTTTAAAAATACTTGTTATAAAGTATTTTGATCAATTTCAACATACTTTTAAAAATGATAATAAGTTCTAAAATGAATGTATAAAAATATAATTGATCTTCCTTCTAACAGTTTAAATTTTTTGGGGAGTTAGTATTCTAACAACTTCTAACATGGTATCAAAGCTAGAGATCATGTATTCAAGGCCTAACAATCTCAATTATTCAATTGTAAGTATTTGACATGTATGATGCATAGAGATATCACTTGTGGAGGAATGGTCATTCTCCTAACAGCTTAAGGTTTTAGGAGAGTTGGTGACCAACAATTTATAACATGATATCAAAACTAAAAATTTTATATTTGAGACATAACAACTCAAATTATTGATTTGTAAGTGTTTCCCACAAATTTCTAACATATACTACGAGTGTCATTTTCATGTTTTTACTTACTTACTTTTGATTACTTTTAACTATTTATTATCTATTTATTTTATATACATACAATGATAAAAATAAATAAACACATTATATATAAATGATAAAGAATAGAAATAATATATGAGACTTTCAAAAATGCAACTGCAAAAGCATATCTAATTTATTTTTTATTTTTTATTTTTTATTTCTGACCATTGAAGGCCCAATGGTAACTTTTTAAGTTGCCATATAAAAGATGGAAAAAAAAAAAAAAAAATGGAAGCAATGTCCAAGTGTCCACAAATCAATAAAACCATCTCCTTCCAGATTCTTAATGTCAGATATGGTTTTGTAGGAAACTAATAAGTCAAAGAACACACTAGACAACTTTGAATTTTTTAGAATAATTACTCATACACAAACTTCATCCAAATTAAAAGAATTAGCTACTAATATCAATAAAAATGCTAGGCAACTGCAAGATTTGTTTTACCTTTTATCTAGGATTGGGGCTAGTAAGGACTCATAAACAACCTAGATAGCTCGAAGCAGCTTGTAAGGCACATCATTGGGTTTGGAAAAGATATCAGAAGCAAATTTTTGGAGCTCTAAGAAAGATGTGGGCATTTCTTGATGTTGAGTTGAGAAACAAAAGGATTGATTCGATTGCAAATATCACTAGCCCAGGCAGGTTCGTCGAATAAACTGTCTTATTGTCATGTTCAATAAAAGTCATTTCTTTTAAATTTCGTTCGAGTCTCTTAAAAATAGGAGAATTTGGGGCTTTCTCAATCTATTTAGAATTTCTTTGCTTTTCTTAGTTGTTTTCTCGAAATTTTTTGAAGACGTCTTTCATTAAGTTGAGGATCAATTATTGGGCTTCAGAAAGATAAGGTGTCTTCGGCAGAGTATTCGAACGAAAATGAGAGAACGAGGGAATGAGGTTGTAAGAGAGAGATGCTTCTGATTGTAATTTGTAAGAACACGAGAACAATTCATAAATACTGAAGGATAAAATTGTAATCCCCTATGCTCAAAACTAGGTTGCTTAGCCACTTTAGGGAAAATGAACTCTAATTGCATTATGCTTGCTATTTTGAGTTTTTGGCATAAATATTTTATATTTAAATTATAAATTAATATTTTTTATAATAATAAAAAAATATATAAAATTGTGAATTTTATACAAGTAAAACTCACATAAATTATGAAAATTTCCTTTAGGAAGAGTAAACAAGTACACCCTGGTAATATTATCGGTGAATTCACTGAAATTATGGCGATTTTTATATGTAATATATTATATATAATGATAAAAATATATGTAACATATTAATAGATACATAACATGTTACATATATGATTTAAATAGGGTATTGCTAAACTTTACTTTATTATAAATACCTAACAAATACTTGCTTTAAAGTCATAATTTTTTACTCTTTTATATTAATTAACATTAACGTAAAAAATAAATTAAAAAAATTAAGCAAGTAGGTATTGCTTTTTTTCTTGAGCTCTAAATTTTTTCAAGAAAAAGAAACTCTTTTATATGAAAAAAAGATATGTAATATTTAATAAGATATATGTAATACGTTATATATATTATTAATGATCTTACCAGAATTTCGACGACCTTGCTAATTAGAAATGTAACATGTTATATATAACGGCAGAAAAATATATAATATTCAATAAAAATATATATAACATACATAAGAAAATGAAACATGTTACGTGAAAGAAAAAAAAAAAAAAAAGAGTAGTGATTTATGCTAAAAACATGAGCTCCATGTAGTAAATTTACATGAGCTATGCCATTAAATATATTATCATTGCATCTGTTGTTAGTTTTATGGTACAATATGTTCAATTTTAGAAAAATGTTAATTACCAAAAATGAACCGTGAATGAACAATCGTGCACGGTACACTTACACCAAGTGAAGAAAAAACACTAAACACGCACATGAAGAAAAAACGCTAAATCCACATCTAAGTAACTGGACAAAATAACTTTAGTCCCAATCTGAATCAAAAGTTTGATGGTGGGACTAACAATGCAAATTCTAGTATCATCAGTGATATTCTGATTGTCATCCATAGGATCATTCAAATCTGCTTGAAGAAAAACCTTATAATCATTCAAGTCAGAAGCAGTCGAATCACCCACACTCTTTTTTGCCATGGAAACAACGCCTTTGACACTTTTGTTAGAGATATACGTTACATGTAGAAGTTACTGAGGAAGCAATGGTTCGGAGTAGAGAGAGGCCGGTGGGTGTTGTAGTCGAAGCCATTGTTGCTTTTTGCTGATTCCCAAGAGACAGTGGCAATCATCTTTTAAGTTTTTCTTTTTCAGTCACAATGACAATGGCCGGCGACAAATTAAAGTTGAGAAAATAAGGTATAATAAGAAAAATTTGGAACCAAAAATTTGAAGCCCAATAAATAATAAGCGCTTTTAAGACAAATTAAAGATGAGAAAATAAGGTATAATCAACTAGCAAAAAACAAAATAAGGTATAATCATAAAGAAAATTTTGAAACCAAAAATTTGAAGCCCAATAAATAATAATAGCTTTTAAAAAAGTATGAGGATCAAATTGTAAAAATAAAAACTTAAAACGGCACCATGAAAGCAAATTTCAGAATTTTTTTTTATTAAAACTCTCGATGCGATAGCAGATTTAGCAGGTCATTCTTGGTGCTATTTCTGGTAAATAATACCAGCTGAGACCTAGTAAAAGCCCGTCAAAATATTTCCAGAATTGGAGGTAAATTCGGGCAATTAGGGCCTTTTCTTTTTCCACATCTAGTTTCTGCTTCGTTGTAGTGTGGACGCCTCGGCTCTTCTTCAGCGCCAATTTGTCCCGTTTGATTCGAGGCTGGGGCGTCTGCCGCTTGGTTTAAGGTAATCTTTGTTTTCTGCTCTTATGTGTTCTACTCTTGAAATTCATCTTCTTGTATCATTCAGTAAATGGAGTTAACTTTAATTTGTTCCCCTTTCCAGATATTTTATCTTAATTGTTAGATTTTTTTATTTTCCCTTTATCGCTTTCTGAATCCTTTATTAGGTTAACCAATTATTATTTCACTGACCAAATTTGTGCTCTTGAAACTGGCAAAATTTGAAATTTGGGCACTGGGAAATGGATAATCATAATTCTTTATGTTTAGTCTAGCCTATATGAATTATTTTTCCAATTTACTTTACGTGCTATGAATCCCTAATTGGATGCGCTGGAGATCAGATGTTCTTTGTATTAATTTTAGTCGGTGACGCTTTTTTCTCCAAAATTAAGGCGGTGACTCGGTCGGTGATGCACAGTTTTTTGACTTTTGAATGTTGCTGAACGTTTGTTAAATATAAGCGGAGCAACCACGACAAGTTTGGTAAATTGTTGATTAGTTTGAAGAAGTTGGAACTTCCTGTACAGCTTTGTCTCTGACAGATACTGATAATAAATCTTATTTTTACGTACTTTAAATGGAGTAATATTACTCCACTATCAAGCAGCCGCAGTAAGATGACGGTGAGTGGTATTTCAAACTTCCCCTTGAACGACTTTATTTCTCACGACCTGCAATTCATTGCTTTGCAAGTATCAAATTATTTGAATATGTGCAATTCTTTTGACTCTTATTTTTCATAAAAGTTTCAGAAATTTTAGCTGGTCGGTTGGGCTTCTTTTCTGTTATGTTTTGTTGATTAGGAAGTTTAGATTTAATACTTTTATGCAAATAATTGATAGAAAGAATCCATTAATCAATCTTCAGAGTTGGCTGCTTGGCAACATGACAACCATATCATGTTTTCATGGGCTGTGCATACAGATTGTAGGGTCATGTTTTATTTCTTGTTTTTCTGCCTCTTTTGCCTATTTAAGCAAGTGATGTGAGAGCCATTGAATAAGTTCTTCAGGAACAATCTGGTACCAAATAAAGGAAAAGGACAAGTTTCTTTGATGTATTGTCCAGGTTATATTTACTCTAAATGAGAATCATTTGTTGACTTTGACAGGATTATTTCTTGTGATATCCAAACGTCAATTTAGATGCCCATGTTGGAAAAAACCCATACTAGACGGGATGGATCTAAATCCCTCACCGAGATTCTTGCAAAGTGGAAAGAATGCAACCAAAACAACAACATTGACTCTTCAAATGGTGATCCAAAGCCCATTTGTAGGGTTCCAGCCAAGGGGTCGAGGAAAGGGTGTATGAAGGGTAAGGGTGGCCCTGAGAATTCTCGTTGTAACTACAGAGGTGTAAGGCAGCGGACATGGGGCAAGTGGGTTGCAGAAATTCGGGCCCCCAATAGGGGTAGAAGACTCTGGTTAGGTACCTTTCCTACTGCTAACGAAGCTGCTCTTGCGTACGATGAAGCTGCAAGGGCCATGTATGATTCTTATGCTCGCCTCAACTTTCCTAACGTTTCAATTTCTAGTTTGTCGAAGGATTCTTCTCCAGTTGCAACGCTATCCAGTACGTTGTCACTTGCAACTGCTGTAAGTTCTGACTCGGACACATCTAACCATTCAGAGGTTTGTGCAGCTGAGGATATGAAATCTGTTTCTACTGAAGTAAAGCACAAGGATCGTACTCATCGTATTGACATAAATGAGGAAACTAAAAGTGAATGAAAAATTAATTGTTCGAGTCCTTTGACAAAGAATGTTGTATATTTTCGTATATACAAAGGTCGGTTGCAGCAGGTTTATCTTTATTTAGTGAAGAATTGTGTAAACTGAAGCCGAATTGTGTAAGGATAAAACTTTGAAATTCTCTTTCACTCTTGTACTTTAATGCCTCTGTTGGATTTGACGTTCTTCTCTCGTCTTCATTATGCTCAATCATTGTTAGATTTTTACAGCAATCATTTCTTGTCTTTCTGAAGCACCTAGTGAAATGGAGAAATTGTTAGTTGCTTTTAGAATAAATGTTTACGTGGTATTTAAATATAATAAAATATAAAATTAATATTATGATTTTTTTTTTCTAAAAATACAAATAGTCAGTACTTTGATAATAACTTCAAAGTTTTTTTTAAAGTTTTTTCATTAAAAAAAAAAACAAAAAACTTCGAAGTTTTTTGAAAACAAAGATCCTTCTTTATGACTTTTTACTTGTAAATCCAAAATGCTTTTGAAATTGAATATACGTTGAATGTAATTCTAAATATGCGTAGAATACATGTTCATAAAATGAAAAAGGGTGTTACATAATAATAATAATAATTCTTCCAATTAGATTGGCTAGTTATTACTATTATATTGATAAACATTCTTCCATTAAAGCTAAAATAGCATATTGGTGATACATTTTGTCTTATTAAGGGCCTTAAGTCTAGGCCTTAGCAGCCTACAACTTCCAATAAATAGGGGGAACATAAAGTGACACAGAAACACGCATGTATACTGTAGTATATATGATTGGATACAAATAAAAAATAATTTCAAAATAAAAATTATCGTACTTATAAAAACTATAATAATATTTACCTTTAATCACTAATTTATTAATAAATTAATTAAAATTAGTAAAAACAAATCTTCAAATAATTATAATTAAATTGATAAAAAATAATTAAATGTAAATCAAACTCAATTGTGAGATGTATGTGATCACGTGTGATCACGAGTCTATTATCATCACTAACCTACAATTTAAACAAATATGTCATGAATCAATATTTAATTTCTTAAATTTTAAATTACTATCGAAATTAAAAATTATTTTTAAATTCTTAAATTTAGTTTTAAAAATCTAAATGCACTTAAAGTTTCTCATATTTTTTTTTGGCTATGTAATTGGTTAAAAGTTGCTTATTAATCGACCCTAAATTAAGAATAATATATATGTTTACAAAGTTTAATTCACTTTTTGCATTACAATTCAAAAAAAAAAAAATAATAACTAAACTAGACAAGATTAAAATAATTGTTTAACCTTAAACAAAAACATTCAATCATATTCATGATAGAAGCTATAAGATACTACTATGAATAAGAATATTAGTGATTTCATACTAACATCTTTAAATAGATGTAGGCATATTTATTAAATAAACTAATTGATCATTTTAATTTATATATGCATAACCATGATATTTAAATATATAATTGAATATATCAAAAATTAAGAATTAAAAATAAAAATTTATCATGCTATTAATTGAATTAAATTATAGTTTAAGGCTTGAAATTGTTCACAATCACATAAAATATTTAATTAGCTATTTAAATAACAAAGTCCAATAAATAAGCTAAACAATCCCTCATGAATATAGAAAAGAGTAGAGCAAAAATATGATTTTGAAGAATTATTGAAGTCAAAGGGACTAACAAAATCAATATTAAAATTTTTTTTTTCAAATTTTTCTTTTACAATCTTCAAGAGTGGCACAAAAATAATTTTATCTTTTTTCTTTTAATAATCAATTTCATGATATTGACTATTGTTTTCCTTGTACGGTGCGGATGAGTATTTACAAGGACGAAACTAGCTTAAAAATTGAAGGAAAATTAGAAACTTTTTTGATAATATTTTAATATTATTCATAAATCTACAAATTTAATATAATTTGACAGTAAAGAAAAAGAAAGAAAAGACATACATTTTTAATTATTGTATCTTTTGTTTAATAGATGAATTTTTGCAACAAAAATATAAATTTTAAACAAAAAATATACCAATAAAATATTAATGAATTAAAATGTATATCAAATATAAAATAAAATTAATTTTTTGTTAATACTATATATCAATAATTATGAATCTTAATCAAGGACGATGTTGTTACCATTATTACTTTTTTTCACTTTTTATCTTCTATTTATCTTCTATTGAGTGAGAGAGTGAATAAATTGTGGCTAATTGAAAAAATGTCATCACAAATAAGTCTATAAACTAATATACATAGAGTAAATAGTTTTTTTACTATTAAATTTTTGATGTTGTTAAAAAAATATTATTGAATTTTAATTTGTAACTTTTATATGATTAAAATTTATAAATGTTATAAAAATATAATCAAATTTTTTTTTGTTGCTTTCGTATCATAAAAATTTATAAAAATGTTACAAAAATATTATTAATATCAATCAATTAATTGGAGTTAATTGCACATTGCACGTATTTCGAATATATTTTTACAATATTTGTAAAATTCAATGGTATAGAAGTAATAAAAAATTCAATGATATTTTTGTAACAATATTAAAGTATAATAGTATAAAAATAATAAATTAAAATTTGATGATATTTTTTTAATAATTTCAAAAATTTGATAGAAAAAAATTATTTACTTTTATTTATTATTATTTGTAAATGGGCTTGGCATACAGAGATAATTTAGTACGTGGGCCGACTGTTTCTTAGAGCCACCAATATTTGGATTTAATGACTGAATATAGCATCATACTATCAAATAATTCACTTTTTATCAAAATCGTTTTACGTCATTGTTTAATGTTATGTATATTACGCTCTTATCCTCTTGCTTAAATCTTTCCAAAAGCGCCTAGCAAATCCACAGAACAACGTACTGGTACACAGAGCACTCAGAGTAGATATGGTGTTGTGTGTGAATGCAATTATATTGAGTAGTAGCAAAAATAGATGGAGGATGGAATCGCTGAGAGCAGCTTTACCTTCCATTCTTTTCTTTTTTTTCTCCGTTGTTGCGATTACCTGTGACTGCAAAATTTTCATCTCCATCTGCTTCTGGGTTCAAAAAATCGCTTCAAAGCCCATAGTAGTTTTATGCTCTTTTCGAGGTACTCTCTTTAATAAAGAATATGTAATATTCTTTTCAGGTATTCTCTTTAATACTCTTTTTCAAGTACTTCTCTTTAATACTCTTTTCCAAGTACATATTGATTTTTATACATTGTTGCTTGCTTATTTGATTCTACGCATAATATGGAACTCATTTTGAATATGCAACATGTGTTACATACTCACAAAGAATATGTAAATTGTGTAAACTCAATTTACATACTATGTAAACTGTCATATTAGTATGTAAACATATTTACATACTGTCATATTGATATGTAAATTCAATTACATACTGCCATATTAATATGTAAACTCATTTATATACCGTCATATTAGTATGTAATACAATTTACATAGTATGTAAATAATTTACATACATATATAGACTCAATTACATACTGCCATATTAATATGTAAACTTATTTACACACTGTCATATTAGTATGTAACACAGTTTATATAGCATGTAAATAATTTACATACACATACCACATAACTAAGAATATTTTTGTAATTTATTTAATTTTAATATAATCAAAACTTACAATTTTAATCCTATTATTACTAGTCTTAAAAAATTTAATTTTTAATTAAAATATATACTATTTAGGACTAGAGCTCCCAATATTTGAGGTAAGTTGGCTGTGTTTTTCTTCCTCCTTTTTCTTTTTGTTTTTTGTTTTTTTACAATCAATAATAAAAAAAATAGAACCAAGGCCATGTTTGGCCTTTGAACAGCTCCGTCATTGGGTATTTATAAAAGATAACTAGGTTTTAATTGCTAGATTGATTGTGGACTGTTGGATGATATGAAATAGATGGCATCTTGCTTGCCACGTGGTAATCACTTCAATTAAGAGTTGAATAGTGATACGAGAGCAGGTGCTGTACGAAGAATTTTTTTTTTTTTAGAAAACGACGTGCCGTTGGCGAACGTCTGGAGCAGGGACAAATGAGGGGTCGTTTTGGCGGGCTTGAGAAGAGACGACGTGTGCAAATTAAGTGTCTGGCATTGGGGTCTTCAAAACGGCGCCGTTTTGGAATGACAATATTGGGCCAGCCCCTCTAAGTTTATGCACTCAGTTTCTATAAAATCCACATGACGAAATAATTTCCAACAAATCCATTTTAAAAAATTCAAAAACTCTGAAAATATTATATTTTCTCATAATGCATAAAATAAACAATTAAAATTTATGAGAATAATAAAATAAGCTAAAATATGGAAGATATTGTAGAAATCCAAGCCTAACTCAACCCAATAAGGCCTCATTGAGTTAAGAGTTGCTCAGACTTATATCTAGCTCTTCACTGAGCTCCTTGGTCGATTTGGGACGCCTCAACACCCCCCTCACATCGGCACCAGCACCGATAGACATAAATGAGATTAATCGGGGTTGACCGTGTTGGGCACAATTGAGAACAGGGACCCGCTCTGATACCATGTAGAAATCCAAGCCTAACTCAACCAAATAAGACCTCATTGAGTTAAGGGTTGCCCAGACTTATATCTAACTCTTCACTGAGCTCCCTAGTCGATGTGGGATTCCTCAAATACCAAGTTAAATTATGAAGCGAAAATAATTATATAGACATAATCAAAATATGTACAGAGGAGAATAAGAAAATTAAAGAGAGACATCTTATTCTCATTCATATATTAATTGAAAGATTACACTGATATTTATAGTGATAATAAACTAGAATCCTAATCCTAATATAACTCTAAATAAGACTCCTAAACTAATAGAAAAACATTATAATAATTATCTAATATCAAACTAGATAATATTAAACTATTTCAACACTCTTCCTCAAGCTGAACATAATTTATGTTCAGATTGGACAATATAAATAAAAATAAACAAAACGTTGGCCGGTTAACCTTTCTAGAAAACGACGACAGGTCGGTTGATCTTTCTAGAAAATGCGGCTACGATGACGACACACGACGGTAGTCCGGTTGACCATTCTAGAAAACGACGATAAGTCGGTTGATCATTCTAGAAAATGCGGCTATGAAGTCGAGAGCTTGACAGGAAGACACTAATCTGGAATTGGTGATGACAACATACGACGGTAGACCGGTTGACCATTCTAGAAAACGACGGTGGGTCGGTTGATCATTCTAGAAAACACGGCTACGAAGTCGAGAGCTTGACATGAAGACACCAATCTGAAATTGGTGATGACGACATATGACGGTAGACCGGTTGACCATTCTAGAAAACGACGGTGGGTCGTTGATCATTCTAGAAAATGCGGCTACGATGTCGTAAGGTTGACAAGAAGACAGTCTTTAACTCCCCCACAAATTGGAGCATAAATATCACACATGCCCAACTTGAATAGTGAGGTTAAGATTGAGACTGATACCATCAGTCGTGAATCCTTGAAGGCGACAGTAGTGAAAACAGGTCGATATTAACAGTCGTGAAATTGACAAACGACATTGTGACAGAGAACGGCGTTGATGGGCCGTGGTTTGAGAGCGACTCTGATGGGTCGTGGTTTGAGAATAGCGTTGGTAGGCCGTGGTTGAAGGCAATTGCTGCTAAACTGAGATGTCTGGCTAAACTGAGATGGCAGACAATAGTGATGGAGATGACAGTGGGGTATATGTATGACAAATGATGCTAGTGATGACCTCCCTAATGATAACACTGACGATGACCTCCCTGATGATAATACTGACGATGAAGCCCCTAATGATAACACTGATGATGAAGCCCTTGATGATAACACTGATGATGAGGCCCTTGATGATAACACTGATGATGAAGCCACAGACAAAAACTACACCATGATGAAGCCAACGTGCCCAACGTGCTCAATTGTAAATGGCTATAACAGAACTTCCCTGCCGTCTACAATTGGTGTCAGCTAGAAAGTACAATTATCACATATTCATAAAAGATAAATTCATGAATTTTTTTTTACTGGACTGCTGACAGTGCTGTTGATTAAATTATTGACTGGAATGGGCTATGACTGAGCTGCTGTCGGGGCAAGTAAGTTTGGGCTGCTTGGAAGAATGGGCTTAAATTGGGCTAAAGTGGGCTGAATTGTGTGGGCTAGGGTTTTTGATGTGGGCTGTTATGTAGGCAGATCGGCAGAACTAGAGCCGCGGGCTTGGCGGCTGACAGGCGGCGCGACAGGAGGTGCGGATAGGCAGAGCGCACAGGGAGATCGCTGCTGAGCGGGAAGGCGGACTTGACTTGGATGGAGGCTGGGCTGAGCGGAGCGTGGCTGGGCTGAACGCGTGGGTGACAGAACGCGGCTGATCTGGATGGCAATGGTGAGACCAGATCTGCAGACAAGCGGCAGACAGGCGGCGCACGACAAGGAAGAGGAAGAGGCTCTAGTTTCCCATTGTTTTCTGAAAGAGAAATTTTCTCGCAGATTTTATCAGAACCCAAACATCTTTAATAGATTTGAAATTTCGAGATCTGCATCACTGTCACTGTGCTTGAATGACGATGGTGTCCCTTCATTAGCTGGAAGATTTTGCTGCCTTTTTGAAGAAGAAATCATGTGATCTGATTCAAAATTGGACTGCTTTGCATCATTATGCCTCACAGGTGTAAAATAAGTGCTTTATGGGTTCTGAGTAGCCAGGGAAGAAACTGATCCAGCACGGAGTTGGTAGGTTGAGACACCCTGAGCACTGTATGAATTCGCCGAGGTGTCAGAGTAAGATGGCTGGGCCAATTCATCAATCGGGGAGTCAATAAAGTACATCTCATAACTTTCATTGGAGTAAGAATCAGCTACACATAAACTCTGGCGCTTGTCCGAACCAAATATTTGGTTTGATATGACAAAGTTGTTATCATTGCTTCCCTTCAGCGAGTATAGCATTGGATTTTGGTGCGAAGTGGCAGATAACTCGACTGGCCTAACTAAAGACATGGTTTTCAATTTAGTCTTCAGTTTGAGAGAAGTTCGGTAATTGACTTGACTGATGATGCATCAATTAAAATCTCTTTCCAGCTTTTAAGATGCCTGCATACAGCTACTTCAAGAGGAAACCTTAAGAAACTGAAAATTGAGATCAAATCCTGTAATTACGTGGTGACAACTATGGTAGTGGAGGCGTTGGTGAGAATTATGGGGGGGATTGTTGAACGATGGACTGAGAACGGTGCTTGCTGTGTACCGGAGATATGGTAATTATTAAAAAAAAAAAAAAAAAAAAAGTGTATATTAATATTCAATAATCAAACACTGCTGACGTAAGTATCTCTTTTTAATTAAAAGATTATACTTATATTTATAGTAATAATAAATTAAAATAATAATTTTATTATATAATTTTAAATAAAATTCTTAAATTAATAAAAAAATATTATAATAATTATCTAATATTTAATTAAATAATATTAAATTATTTTAACAACACCGATTGTAAAGAAATTAAGGAACTGTAATATTCATTTGCGGTCCCAGTCGCGAGTGATAACAAAGGAAACGGAAAGAAAACAACCTCAATATTCATTTTCTTTTATGTTTATATTTCTCGCCTTGGGACTCTGTGAATGTAAATTTGTGGGTTACTCTGTTTCTTAATTTGTTTTTGTTCTTCCTGTGTGATGTGCTATAGCTCTATGGGTAAAATAAAATGTGTGAATATTTTTTGTTATTACGAAAATATCCTTAAACTTACAAAATTATCATTAAATTTTTACAATCATCACGATTAAAATTGTTGAAAAAGTAACTGGAAAATTTCTAACGGTAATGGAACTTTCCCATTAGTTTTTTCATTTTTGACAATTTAAAAGTGATGGTGTATTTATGTAACAATGACTAAAGTTTGGTGATAAATTTATAACGTTAATAATATTTTTGTAATAATTATCATAATTCTTCAGAGTTTGGAAAAGACAGCCAATAGGTAAAAGAAAAAACATAAGAAAACAGCTTTGATTAGTAATAAAAAAAAAAAAGTCAATTAACAGCTAGGTTGTTAGTTAGAATGATAGAAACCAAATTAACGCGTGAAGCTGGTATGCATATATTGGTTTGACAAACAATGAATTAAATGGGGTCTTGAGTTGAGATCTTGTTTTGAACTGGGTGAGTTTGGTGGATAGTTATTGGCCGTGCATTGATAGTTTAGTCATGTGAAGCTAGGCGCTAGCTAGCTTGCAATTCTTTTTTCTCTGCTAAATAAACGTAAGAGCAAAAATAAATAAATAAACGCAACAAGCTTGCAATTTGCATTAGTCCAACTATTTACCGCGTGCCATTAATCCCTCAAAGTCAAGATCCAAGAAAGTTCCATTTTAACCACTGGTTTGTTATTGCTTTGCATTTAATTATTTTACAAACTTACCTTCTAGTGCAAAGTGCAATATTTCAAGTTATTTGTAAACACTAAATGGGTGAATGTTCCAAATCATTATTGTTTACTGTTATTTAAAAATATATATTATTAATTTATTAGATTTATAAAAATAAATAAAATAGACACAAAATATGTAATAGTTTAGAAGGAAAATTCTGTTATAATCTTTATTCAAAATAATACTACTTTATATGCATAATTTGAGTTTAAAATAATGTACAAGTTCAATTTTGAACTTAAAGCATGATTTAGATGTACTAATTTAACTATAATTACTTACTATAAAAATAAATAAATTTAATTTAATTTAATTTAATTTTTACATATAATAAAAAATATCACATATAAAATTATAATTTGAGAGAGGTAAGGCAAGTTTAAAGTTGGCTCCAGTTGTATGGTCAGCTAAGTTTTCAATTTTCTAAATCACAAAACATGTTAAATACTCCACTGGACTCAAATTAAAAATTCTTTACATTTTGTTGACCGGGCGAGCAGCGAAGCTCACTGTGTCTGTGAACAATTTTATTATCAAATAGGTTTAATTATTTTATTAATTTTTAAATTTTAATTAATTTTATGCTTAAATTTTTAAATTTTATAATTTAGTCTTTAAATTTTTAAAATTTTACACATAATTTTTTAAATTTTTGAAAATTCATACATAGTCTTATATTAGATACTAAATTACAAATTTTTTGATCAAAATTTTAAGATTTAATGTGTAAATTTTTAAAAATTTGGAGACTAAATTATAAAATTTACAAGCTTAGAGACTTATATATAAAATTTGAAAAATTTGGAGACTAAATTTTAAAAATTTGTGAACATAAATATTAATTTAGGAACTAATTATATAATTTAGTACCTAATAAAAGACACAAGATTATTACAGTGTTGATTTTATGAGAATATTTGATTGTTTCTGCATGGTTGGAGAGGTAGAGCATGCTCTCAGTACTATTATTTTGTATTTTTATTTTTTTTATTGCATTACTCAATTATTGTTTTCGTAGTTCTTTTTAATTGAAGATAACGTTTATAAATTGTATTGATTTATTATTTTATACAGTAATGATTTATTAAATTTTCTGTTTTAAAAAAACTTATATGATGGGGCTGAAGGCCTGAATCCCATGAATAATGTAATGTTATTTGATAAAAATATAAATATTTAATTTAAATTTGCACCATCACAAACATTAGTGTGTTTATTTACTAAGAAATGCTTTAACATTTTCTATAATATAAATAAATAAATAAAAATTTGGAAAGAGATAAATGCTTTGACTACATTCTACAGCCGCATCACTTTGACTTCATCAATGGAAAAGCTAAGACCTAGTTGTTAAACTCTGTCACTTGATAACTAACAGATGTCACCTCTCTATTCTTTGACCTCCTTAGGTTCAAGTGTTGAACCACAAAAGTACCCACCACTCCCTTTACTTCTACTTCCCAGTACCTTCGATTATAAATTTACAATTATATTATTATATATATTAAAATTATTTTAAAAAAATATAAAAATAATTTTATTATAATTAATATTGATAAAAAAATAAATATAGATTTATGGAACTAACATCATTCTTTATCTTACACACACTTTATTAAAATAATTTAAATGTATAACACACACTTTATTTTCAATATTTGTCACGCAAAAAATCAAAGTTTGAACCTTCCACTCAGTTTCAAACTACACGTACAACTACAACCCCATTCGTCCCTCCTATATATTAAATAGCTCCAACCATCTTGAAAACCTCAGTAAGAAGCAAAGAATCACTTAACATCTTGAGCCTGTCTCTGTTTCTCATAATCTCATTTTCACTTTTCAAATATTAAAATTAGATATGGTGAGGCTAAACCTGATTTGCTTCATTCTAATTGGGATCTTGATAGTCCAAGCCACGGCAGAGTCACCAGAACAGAGCCCATCAAGTATAAGTGGGCATAATCATGAAGTAGCAGCAAATCAGCCTTCCGTTTCCAAAAATATAGCTGAAGAGCCATCTGGTAATGAGGCTAAAGATGAAGAAAAAGAGAAGGAAGAAGCTGAAGCACCAATACCAAGAAAGTTAGGAAAACACCACTCTGATAAGTCAGTGGCTGGTGGAGGTGTTATCATTGGCGGTCTGGTTACTGCTGTTTTTGCTGCTGTTTTCTGCTACATTCGAGTCACTAGAAGAAGAGATGTTGCTCCTAAATCCTAATTAAGCTCTATGGTCAATTTTGTTTTTGGGTTATTTCTAGTTTTTTTTTTTTTTTTTGAGTAAAAAAAAGAAGAAGGTGATCTTGGCATATACAGGGCACATAATGTAGTTTGGGAAGTTAGTATACTTGATTTTTATTTCTCATTTTGTGCATATATATCAATATTGCTTAGCGTATAGACATCTGAGTGAAGTATATATATATATTTTTCTTTCTAAAATATAAAGCTGAGTTCTCGATGATTCCAAAATTAAGTAGGAATATGTTACGAGATTTAACACAAGTAAATCTGATTCTTGGCATGCTTCATTTGATGGATAATCTGCATCGAATCATTGGTAAATGGCCATTGCTCTGCCCCAAGTAAACTGATTTTCTTTTCAAGTTCCTTTTACTTTCTTCCCTCAAGAGAGGGGGGAAATCTTCAATCAAAAGGAAAAGAAAAAGGTTTTCATTATGTCGTTAATGCAAAAGTTTGTGCATGCCAAGTCGATGAGAAATTTTTTAAACATTTCACCAGAGAATACGTGGTTTAAATCACCTCCTCAAATATTATTGGATCAAAAAAAGAAACACTTTTCTGACAAAAAAAAGAAAAGAAACACTTCAACAAAAGAAAAAAAAAAAAGCATTTTTTTTTTGGTTGTTGCTCTTAAGTAAGTATTTATTTAAGTCTCTAGCTAGTTTTTACAAAACTAGTCAGGTGCAGAGTGCTGTATCATCGGCACTGCACCCAAAGGGCTATTTTGCTTATTTATTTTTTCACGTACCTATCAAAATATAAAGGGAAAAAAAAAACATAATAATTAGAAATTCGTTATTTATGGAATTTTGTTGCATTGTATCATTTTCATGATAAATTTTTAGGCAAGGTTGATGATGGGGATTTTTTAAAAGGCCACCGAACGCGGAATGCTATTATGATTCATTAATGCAATGATATCTGCCAAACGTTCATTTTCAAAGTGGAGCTCAAAACTCTAATTTTTTTTAAGAGGCATTGTATAGGTCCTCAACTTATTCCAAAAATAATATTTAAATTTTTTATTTTTTTAATGTTATAATTTAGTTCTGTTATTATAAAAATGACTATTTAACAATAAATAATTATTTTTATGTTTTTATTTATTTATTTTCTATTTTTGTTTAAGAATAAATTGTTATCAAAAAATAAGATAAAACTTAAAACTTAAATATCTTTTGTAATAATCATAGGATTCTAATGTTATTTTATTTTTTTTGGGGGGTTATTTCAAATTCAAAACTATTTTATCATATATTACTTGAAAAGTGAAGACACTTGATATCATTATTTATTTTGGAGTCATGTTCCTCAAATAAAAGAGAAAAAAAAAAAAAAAAACTCCTGCTCAGAACAAAATAATTATTAATCTAATAAAAGTAGCCACAAAACTGGCCAGGAGTTGGTAAAGAAGTCCCTTACATTTACTGGAAACACAACCTTTTTTTTTTTTTTTAAATTACTTGATTAAGGCCATTGCTATATTTTTAAATTATAAAAATTTAGTTTAAATGTGCCAATTATAATAATAATTAAGGATGTATTCAATCTCAATACTAGAACACCAATTTCAAATCTTAAATCTTAAATCTAGCAAGATTTTAATCTTATGCACAATACCTAACTAATTTAACTACTAGCTTATTGCCTAGAAACACCGCTTACGAGTGCTGCTTTTTATTTCATTTTATGTTGAGATGAGGTATTATTTATATTGTATGATGTATCTGTGTATTAAAAGCAAAACTAATTATTTTATCCAATCACATCAATTATAATATTATATCAATTTAAAACGGATAAAATTTTAAGAGAATAACAAAACTAATATTCTTTAAAATTTTTAATAACAAAACTAGTATTATTTGTGTTTAAATTTATATTTTTACAATTAAAAAAATGACTAATATGTCATTTTTCTTTGAACATCCATCCAATTAGAATTGAACGACGATAATTTAAACTCGTTTAATATTGAACGTTCAATATTTTAAGTTTAAATTGAATATTGAACGTTCAATATTATTGGGATGTTAGTTTTGTTACTATAAATTTTAGAGGTATTATTTTTGATAATTTTCCTAAAATTTTTCATATAATTTGTCGTACTCTCCCTGAAAACAACGTTTTTTTTTTAAATGTTGAATGGTTGTTTTAGAAAGATTATAGATGTAATTTTATTTTTAATCAACACTCTATATAGTATGTGTGTATATATATAAAAATAAAAAATATATTTTTAATGTATGTTAAAAATGTGATACACATTTTTTTATAACATAAAAAATATATTTTTAAGGAGTTAAAAATAAAATTAAATTAATAATTAAGTCATATAAAATTTAAAAGTGCGTTCTTTTCCATAATAGGAATTTTTTTTGTTTGGGAATAAAAGTGAAATAAGCTAGCATAACTCCTTTATTGATCTTTTTTTAATATGAACAAATATTATACAATAAATGTACAAATGATGTTACTTAAAAATAAGAATAGTAAAAAATGATTAAGTTAGCATATTTTTCAAAATATAGTAAAGTTACACACATTATTGATGACTTGAAGAAAAATATTTTTTATTATAATTTAATATATGTATTAATTAATTTACTATAATATCATTAATCATGTTTTTTTTTTTTAACAAAATTATATGTTAATAAGTGATTTAACAATTGCTTCTAACATATAACTTTACAGATTTAATGTTCAATATAATTCTAATACATCATCTAAATACATGACAAATCATATGGGCCTTCCAAACATTTTAAAAAATTACATAAAATAATACACCTAAAATTTATAATAATAAGTAAAATATTATAATAACATTGAATAAAGTATAAGTTTAACATTAAATGGCATTCAAGATAAAATTTATGAGTTTAAAATTTTTTATGTAGTAAAAATATATAAATTAAATATAAAAAATAATATTTTTTTGGTTATAAATTTCATACTTGTTATAAATGAAAAATATTGTTTTTTCGAAACACTTTGTAAATTTTCCAGCGGTACCGATAAAGTAGTGATACTTAACAAGTAAGATAAGCATCCTCGTTTTTCTTAGAGGAAATTTATACTTGGTGTTTATTAAAAAAAAAGTACATAGTGAGATGTTAATATTTGAATATATTATGTTCTCTTAATTGAGAAAGGTAAGTTATAAAAAGATGGATTATATTCGTTGAACAATGTCATATTTCTTTTCCTGCCGTCCTTTTTTGGTTGGAGTAACGAACTAGCTTTATTGCCTCAAAAGCTTCGATTTAGCTGTCACATGTAAATTGCAATGCTCGTTATATTATTGGGACTAGAAAATATGGTTTTGGTTAAGATATGTAAGTGTCATAGCTTTGTTCTAACTTCTAATTAAGATAAGCTGCAACTTCACCTCTTTTTCTGACAAACATTGATTAAGAGAGGGACTATGTGCAGTCCCTCAGCAACTTAGCACAGACACCATGGCATAAAGAAATGGTAGTTTAGGGGAAAATAAATAAAATAAACAACGGATTTTGAAAAATTAAAAGAAATAACTTTTTAAAATTTATGATAATAAAATAATATTTTATTAATAATAAATAATATTTAATTAAATAAAGTTTAATATTTAACGTACTTAAATTATTATAATTTAATTTAAACGATATTTATTTTAATAGCTTTAAAAAATAATATAATAATTTTTTTTAATAATAAAAATATTATTTTTATTATTATAAAATTTAAGATATACTTAGATGCTTTTATCGAATTTTTATTTACAAAGACATGTTCTTGCTATGAAAATAATTGAAGTAAAAGACATAGAGAAGCCCTTTTTATTCTCACTAGATATTATTGATATTTTGTAAAATATGTTTATATAAAATATATATGCTTTTATTAAAAAAAATTATTAAAAAGATGATCAGAGAATAAAATAAAAATCACTTATTTATTTTTTTATAGCATCAGAATAATAGTTGATGGTCTATACAAATTTGAAACCATAATTTTCTAAAATTGAGTTTTCTTTTTTTGAATTTTTCGAAAAACTACAAACACCATATGAAACTTAATTTAAAACCTTATTTTTGAAGTAGTATTTGTCTTACATGATTTTTTTCCTCACGCGCTGCCATAATTTTCGACTTAAGCCCACGCGTTGTCTAAAGGTTGAAGATGATGATGTTGAACAGTCCAGTATAACGTCGCACAGTTCGATCTGATATAGCATTGTCTATTTCATTCAAACCTTGTCTAGATCAGAATATCACACGTTCGGTTTGGTCTATTTTACCCAATTTTGTCCCCTTTTTTGATTTGATCCAAATTTTCTCACAAAAAACCATCAATTTGGTACTATTTATATCGATTCTTAAATTTTTTTCTCCCAATTTTGAAATCCTCACATCATTTTCTAGTCTATGTTGGAAAAAATTTCAACCTAAAAAAGGAGTAAAATGGTACAATAAGTGATATGTTGAAGAGATAGCTTTTAATGTCCATGAGTCCAAAAATTATAAACCATTATTTATGCATACCCATTGCTCTTGAAATTTGGGATGCTTTAGCAAAAGCATTCTATGATAAAGGTGACAAATTACATGTATTTTTCTTAGATAAAAAAGGCTTCACTTTCAAACAAGATGAAAAATAACTCTCAAAATATTATTGAGAGTTAACTGAAATTTTTTAAGAATTAGATTATCGTGATAAGATGGTCATGAAAGGTCAAGATAATTTAAAATTGTATCAAGAGTTTGTCGAAAGACTGATGATATATATTTTTCTTGTTGATTTGGATGATATTTTTGAGCAAGTTTGTGAAGAAATTATACAAAAGAAAGCACCCCAAATTTAGAAGGATGTTATTCCTTGATTCGGAGAGAGGCAATATGTAGATCACTTGTAATGAAAATTTTGGAAACTATGATGCTTCCGCTATAAAAACTCAAAAGCGTTCATTTTCAAATCAACAAGAATAAATAAATTTAAAAATGATTGTTGATAAATCATCAATCAAATACATCAATTACTTGAAAAAAGGTCATATTAAAGATCAATGTTTTGAGCTTGTGGGATATCTAAACTGGTGGGATTACAATTGTGACTCTTGAAAGAAAAACAGAGATTTTGGGAGAAGTTTTTTAGCAATCTTGACTAAGCCACCTTATTTTTGGTAGAAATAATGAGAATGTGTAAGTAAAAATGAAAATAAATTCAATTATGTTGAGGCGATTCTACCTTTCTTCAAGACACTTCAAAATAATAGTGCCTTATTATTGGTCAATTGAACCAAATAAAGGTTTTATTGGTTTGAAATTTAGATCTATTAAGGCCGATTTGACATCATAACAATAAATAGTATCAGTGCTAAGTTGATGTTCTGATACTATTTAATCATAACAAGTTGTTGCCGTTTAAAATGCAAAGGCTAAATAGCCAGATACGATATTTAGACTTTGTGAAGAGAAGTTGTTACAACTTGAAAAATTTAGTATGAAGATATCAAGCAAATTAGGCATACGAAATATTTATGCACTAATTTGAGGAGTATTGATATTTTTTGATATTTTATAATTAAATATGATATAATCATATATTTTGTAAAATATGTCTATATAAGACATAAATACTTTTAAACAAAAAATTAAAAAATTAATCAGAGAATAAATTATAAATTACATATTTGTTATTTTACATATTACGCTCGAGATGTATATAAGATATTTTTTTTCCTTCAACAATCAAATACTATTAAAAGACATTACAAAAGTTGAAACTATAGGGTCTAACCTAGCTATTAGTTATGGTTACCGATTAAGATATGAAAATTGTACTAAAAACCTAACAAAAAGGCTCCAACGTCTGCTACTAACTAATTAATCAAATATATACTTGTAACTTTTTTAGTTTGAGAAAATATGTAATTGGCGATATTAGATTATGTTTTCAGAAAAAATTACTATTTTTGCTCAAGGGGCATTATGGTAAATTCAATAGTTAATATGGATGACTTTGCACTGTGTGATTGGTAATAGTAAAAATTAGGTTTGAAATTTGTACGGATTAGATTAGTTTGAATTGGCTTGAATTAAATCAATCTAACTTGATTTAACCTTAGCTTGAATCAAATTTAATTCGATTTAATAAAGGTAAGTTCGAATACAAACCAAACACAAACGAGTTAGTCCAAATTAACTCAAATTGCTAATAAACTCTTTACACTTACTGTTACATATATATATTTATAAAAAATGAAGAGTTTAAGTAACTTAAAAGAACACACGAGAATATGACTTTAATTATTACATAATATATGATTTTCAGGATAATAAATTAGTGCAAAAGATAATAGCATAATACATGTTGATAAAATATTTGAAGTTTTACTAAAAAGATTAATGTCTGATTTATTTAAAGATAGAAACTTTATAATACTAATTGAAATTAAAGATTAATATATTTTTTTGTTTAAAGAGATTTATAGATATGAATGTTAAAAGTATTAGCATCAAAGAATGTCACACAATAATGCAACAAAATAAATAAATTATAACAATTTATTCCTTATTTGTTTATTTTTGAAAGTTAAAGGGAAGAAAAATAATTAATATATCATAAAAAAGAAAGACTAAAAAAGTTAAAAAATTATTTTAATTTTAATACTAATTGAAATTAAAAATTTATATATTTTTTTTTTGTTTAAAGAGATTCATAAATATGAATGCTAAAAACATTAGCATAAAAGAATGTAACAAAATGAATAAATTATAAGAATTTATTTCTTATTTGTTTATTTTTCAAAATTAAAGGAAAGAAAAATAATCAATATATCATAAAAAAGATAGATTAAAAAAGTTAAAAAATTATTTTAATTTTAATATAACATTTTTTCTTCTTTTATCAAGGGTAGTATAAGTTGCAACCAAAACACACAACTTCAATAACACTAAGACTGAAGAAATCATTTACATAAATCACTTTTTAGAATAAATCAAACCTTGAGATCTAGCTACGATAAACGACGGTTGTAACTAGTTCTGCGTATGGTGAATGACACCTCTGGTGAGTGAGGTGCTATGAAATAGAATTAGGTTGGATTTCTTCACTTATTTATCTATTCATACCTTATGATATATATTATAATTTAAAGTAATTAAATATATAAATTAATTATTTTATGTAAATTTAATTTAAATAATACTATTAAATTACACAGATTTGAAAATTTTTCATTCGAATTTGATCAAATTGCTTAAAATTCAATCCAAATTTGATCCAACGTTGGATTGAAACCAACCCACTCCTTCGAATTCGGTTAGATTTTTCGTATTGATATTTTGCTCAGCACTAAGCATCACCAAGTACCGGACCTTGTTATTTGTGACGTGAGTAAAGTGTTATATTAGTTGCTTATAGTGAGCGAGTGGCTTGAGCGAAGTGCTAATAGTTGTATTAGAGTGAGAGAAGTAGAAAAGTATCGCAAGTTATTTTGTATAATTAATCTTCTCCGTTAAATTAAGAGGGCTCTTTCATACTCTAAATTCAACATGCCAAAGAAGTTATAATCTAAACCAACAACGCAATGTAATTCTCGAAATTGTTCTTCCTTCAGTCAGTTCTTTTCTCTTTCAACATATATACAAACTGTTAGACAGTACACTAACTCGACTAACAGTATAGCTAACTGTCTAACATCTTCTCATGGTCTTTGCATGACTCTGAGTGTGAGCTTAGTCCTGAGTTCATTAAGCCTCGAATTTGCAAGACCCTTAGTCATTACATTTGCAATCTGCTCCTGTGTTAGCGTATACTCAACATATAATAAACTAGCCATTAATTCCGTTGTTCCTCAAGCTGTCCAACTTAGTCACCCCTCTGTCCTTATCCATAAGCAATTGAAACCCATCACAGAGCTCCTCTATTAGTCCTTGCCAATCTAATTTATCCGCCATAACGGAAGCAAATCTTCGAAATCAGTAGCCATCTTGCCAGGACTACCTTCCATTGTTGTTTTTTTTTTTTTTATCTCGAAGATTAGAGAAAATCTACAAATTGCTGTGAATTTTATGGATCAGATAAAAAAAAGAGTGTATGTATAGATATAGCTGGAGAGGTCAGGTAAGGAGTGTCGGAACAATTAAGTAAAAGTAGATAGGAACGAGGTTATCAAATTATTGAAATGACTGTTTGGGTTGAGTCGCAGACTAGGTCGCTCTTTAAGACGTTTCGCGGTTCTGTCCAAAATTGTGCAAGCAAACATAGCCTCGTCGTTCCCAAGATAAAACAGCCCAACAAAATTCTGTCTTGGAACTACACTGCACTGATGAACTCCAGAATGCTACACCTTTCTAAAATATATTTGTTGCTCAGAAACTAAAAATAATATTAATTTGTATACTGGAAGGTATTTATGGCTTTCTGATTTTTCTTTTTGTGTTGCTCAATAGTTAGAGCGAGTGAGAGAAAATGAGAGAGAGAGAGAGAGAGTTGAGAGCTGAAGGTTTTTTTGGAGTGATTTGGAATGAGAGTTACGCCCTCTACTTATAGGCTGAGGGTGGTCACAAAAAACGGACCTAAAAAGGTCGTGGAGAACGTGCAACGTTCAGAAATGGTCGTGTGGAACGTTCCGTAAGACTCGGTCCAGAACAGAATGGAACGGTCACATGCAACGGTCACGACGTGGGGTAACGGATTCCTTGAGACTCAGTCTCAACGGAACGGAACGTTAAAAAAGTAACGATCATAATTTGGGTAACGGAACTGTTGGAAAGATTAATTTTAATAAATAAAATGTTACCTCACCTCACACACACACTCACACTTCTAAGGAGAGATAAATTGGCAATGTGACTTTGCATTTTTTTAATTTTTGTATTTTTTCTCTTTTCTCCTTTTTTATACAAATTTATAATAATAATTCCAACATAGAGCGAAGGCCGGTTCTTGCAAGGAGAAAGGTTGGAGGGTAATGGTCCCCAAATAGATGATAGCAGAGGAATATACTCTCAATTGCTGCTCTGTTTTGATTCTCTAGCCTCACAGCAATTGCCTCTCTGTTTCGTACTAGTTGGACCATGCGGTGTTTTCATGATTTTCTTTATATTTTGGTCGTTTTTCAACTGAGTCACAGAAATGGTACTAAGATGTTTTAGTACACATGATATTTATCTTGAAAATTTTTCTTACTTGTTATAAACTTAGCAATTAGCATATTATTGGCAAAAAAAACAAATAAATAAATAAATTGGCACAAATAACATTCCACATAGAACCCCCGCAGCACAAAAAATAATATAAATTGCTTCCTCCAAGGAGAACAATAGAAGAGTACTGGCCCAGCGGACACTGTAAACTGTATTTAATAAGACTTCAGTCAACAATATGTGAAGAAGTCAATATGTCCGAGTGGGGTCGTTGACGATGTTGATTGATTATGCTTTGAAAAAGTTGTTTTCAAATTTTCTTTTGTTCTTTCCTCAGTTTTGTTTTCCTGGTTCATTGCAAGAACACAGTCAACTTCTAAGAAAAAAAATAAAAAAGTAATAGAATAAATTTATTAAAAAAAAAAAAAATCTAAAATTTTATTCTTTTTTATTAATAAAAAGAAAATATGCTTACACATTTAAGTAGAATTCAAATTTGAGTTTCTAGTAAGAGTATTGAAAATCTTATAACATGAACTATAAAATATAAACGGATATATTTAGAAGCCATGCAACAGTGAATCGGGTAAGTTACAAAATGTATAAAGGTGATCGTGCTACTGGACCGGTACCATAGCTTTTCATAAAATATAAACGGATACAGAGTAAAAAATGGTACTATAATTGGTTAATGTTTATGTAAAATAAAGATATTAAGTAGAAAATGTAATGATAATAATAATAATAAAATTAAATAAAAATAATAATATTATTATTATATTTATTTAAACAGTAAAATCAAAATAATAATAAATATTAAAATTATATTTATAAAATTATAAATGAAGCAAAATTAAAAAAATATTTTTTATTTTAAATAACATAAAATAATAAATAATTATACAAATGTAAAGAAAATATAGCATTCTAATATTATATTTAGATCATGTCCATGTGTCTGGCACATGTTATTTCTTTTTTAGGACAAATTTGTATTTTCAAAATTTGAATTAAAAAAAAAATAGAAAACGCAAGTGAGGTGGGAAATTCGTGGGTGGAGGTGCAACAGGGTGGACTGGGTTTTTATTTAATTTTTTTTTAAATTTAAAATGTTAAAATTATCTTCATAAAAATACAACATTTATTAAGCATATGTTATTTTGTACTATTTTTTTTATTATTATTATTATTTTTTTGCTACTGGGGATAGGCGACCGCCTAAAGATGGGTGTTGGGGGGAAGAAAGTGGGATGATTTAAGCAAGAGGGATCCTGTACTGAAGCTGCGATCCAGGTGTAACCTGAGTTGGTTTAACCAAATTATGAACCCGATCATTCAAATTGCGTGGAATCCATCGAATAGAAATCATTGAAAAAAGTGGTAGCCTAAGCTTTAAATCCTGAATAATAGTGACAGCTGTGTATAATATGGCTTCCTGCGCATCTTCCATTAAGCCAATCTTTGTACAAATCCTATCTTAGTTAGTTGTACAAATATTTTTTAAGTCAATCTTTAAAATAACAAACAATACATTTTAAAAAAATTACAGTATCATATCAGTTATTATTCCAATAAAAAAACTCAAGGCCTTGTAGAAGCTGTTGCATGTGAACTTGTAATATATGAACTTTTTGTGGTCAGTTCTTCATTAGTGGTCTAAGAACATGTAAGTTATAGTTTTAGAGTTAGTTTAGAATTAAGTGAAATAAGTAATACATATTTTTAATGTATATAGTCTTAAAAACATGCTCACATCATAAAATATTATTAAATTTTTATTCAAAACTACATGCTTGTAACATTTTCCTCATAACACTTAAATGTTTATTTTAAAATTATTTTTAATCAAATTAAACCACTTTAATTATTTTAAAGTTAGAACTTAAAACATTAGAGTCTTCCCAAAGAATTAATGAGTAGTTACCCGATTAGCACATAGCCACATATCAAGTTGAGGTGTTCCCAAACTACAAGTGCATAGTTCAATTTAAAGAAATCTAAATCACTAGTAACGTCTAAGGTTATATGTTTGTATCAATTTATTTCAACTTAAAATTTATTAATCTTAAGATGATAAATAAATTTAAACAAAATAAGTAATAATTATATTATTTATTTACTATAATATTAGTTTTATTGTTTAGACTTCAATTGATATTTTTTAATCTTAAATTTATAATTTTAAAATGTTTAATTTCTAAATATTTAACTCTAATTATGTATGTGTATATATATATTATTAATATTCGATTTTGACTAAATCATATCAATAAGTAATTCGAAATATATATTTAGAATTTAAGTTGTAGCACAAGTGGCCTAAAAATATCCTGTGAGATGTGTAACTAGTGTTGTGTAAAATTTATATACTATAAAGATAAATATCAATAACTTTCGTGAGGTCTAGCTGTACAAATAACATATTCCAATTTTGAAAATAATATTAATGAACTCCATTTTGGTTTTTGTTAATGAAAGTTTGATGAGAACAAGATTAAAAAAGAATCGTATATTCTTGATATATTTAAAAATTATGAAACTATTTTTTATCAAAAAAAAATCATAAAAATAAACTAATGAAAGAATAAAATAAGAATAATATACAAAGGCTTTGACAGAGGATGAATTTTGAAGTCAACATTCTGATTTAGAGTTACTTGCGTTAAAGTTATGAGTTTTGTTTGGGGATAAGAGAAAGATAAATTTTGTAATATAAACAATTAGAGATTTTAGTTGGGATACGAATAGAATTTTTTTTAATAATAATTTCATTCTAAATTTATTTTCCTTTTGTTATATTATTTGATTTTCTTAGTTATAAATTGTAATTTATTAATATTTTAATTTTTTTTTTGTCTTATAAAACATGATATTTTTATTATTTTATTATTAGTATTTGTTAAGTTGGGGTTCCATTGAAATTAATTAATACATGAGTGATGCTAAATAAAATTATTGGACCATTTATATTTATATACAAAGCTTGAAATTTGATTGATATTTACCTTATATTATTGAGAAAAATGTTGCAAAGATCTTTTAGATTTGATCATTTAATTTTTTAGATTGTAAGATATATTATTTGATTTTTTAGATTATAAATAATATTATTTGATTACTTAATTTTAGAAAAAGTAATAAATTAAAGATAAAATACATAATTTTAATAATTTTTTTAATTAAAATACTATTTTTTAAGAAACTAATTAAGAACAAATTAAATTATTTTAATATTTTTTATATTAAAATATTAATTTAAAATTATATATTTTGTTTTTAATTAACTACGTTTTTTAAAATTAAGATATTAAATAATATTATTTATAATTTAAAATATTAAATGATATAAATAATATAATTTAAATGACATTTATGTTCATACTCTCTAAGGTAATCTAATAGATATTGATTTGATTATTAATTAGGATGAATGAAAAGCTTAAGCTTTTGTACCGCGGGGATGGTTGAATAAGTCTTATTATTTATAAAATTGAGTAACTTAATTTTATTATTTTTGAGTTGATTCTAATTAATTTTAAATTTTTAAGAATTAAATAAATTTAAATCGTAATTTTTTCATTAAATAAGATAGAAAAAAATATATATATAAAAGACGCGTGATATTAATCATTATGAATATTTGATGTATTTTAATTAACTTTAATCTATTTTTAAATAGAAGTTTTTTTCTTTATAATGTTAGAAAAAGATATTCTAAGAGTTTTGTTTTACATATAAAAAATTTTCTTCCCAAAATTAGTATTTGTTATAGCATGAAATTATAAAGTTAGTATTAATTTATTAGAAATGTATTTAATAAATATATTTTTTATTATATATAATGATTAATTTTAATAATGTTATATTAATTAAATCAACTTAATTATTTTCATTAGATTACATAATTAAATTAACTAATTATACTTATTTTGTAATAATTATATACCTAATCAATCTTTTTTTTCAAATACACTTAGTAATATATATATATATATGTGTGTGTGTGTATAATTGTTAGACGAGTGGACACTTCTTTTATAAATTAAATATATTAATTATTTTATTTAAAATTGATATATATATATTTGTTATCTTAATTTTTAAAAAGTCATATATTTAAATTATTTTTATATATTTTAGACATATATATAAGATGACTAAAATATATCAAAATATGACTAAAGTATATTATTAGTTAAAATAAAGATAAAAAAATTTATACCAATTTTTATTAAAATAATAAATGTATTTAGTTTACAAATGATAAGTAATAAAAAAATGTATTATTGGTAGATTATACCGAGTATCTGATAAGAAAAATAATAAAATAGCATAACATTATATTTATATTAATTATAATTTATCAAGTGGCATAAATTTTTTAAAAAATAATAATTTTATTATTTATTAAGTTATTTTATTAGATGTTAAACTATAATTAATGTGATTATAATTGGTTTTTTTTTTTTTTTTTTGTATATAAAAACTGGTAAAGAATTTTGGAGTTTAAATGCAGTGTATTATTTTATATATCATTAATATATAATATACGTGAAAAAAAATAATTAATAAAGTCAGAAATAAAATTACTTAAAATGTAAAAAGGTAATCTATTTATTTACCCCGATAAAACGTATACCAATATATTAAAAGTGATGATGGTAATTTTGAGCTATAACTTTGAACCAGTGTAGCAGCAACACGTAGGTTAAATAGTACATGAAATTGAGAAGTCGAAGAAATGAAACGTAGAAGAGTAATTTCGTGAATTGATGAAAGAGCAGGGATGTTTCTATAAATGCCAGCAGGTTGTTGGCACATTCTTCTCTTTTCATCCTCGCTGGTATCTGAAAAAGAGAGAATCTTTAGAAAATAATCGGACAAAAAAGAAGGTTATATATAAAATCCTAAGACTGAAGAAGACTCTCAGAGAAAAAGAGACAAATATGAAGAACTGTGAGCTGTGCAAAGGTCCGGCTAGGTCCTACTGTGAATCAGACCAGGCCAGTCTCTGCTGGAACTGCGATGCCAAGGTCCACGGGGCCAACTTTCTGGTGGCTCGCCACATCAGGACCGTCCTTTGCCATGTTTGCCAATCTCTCACGCCGTGGAAAGCGTCCGGTGCCGACCTAGGTGTTACAGTTTCCGCGTGCGAAAACTGTGTTGTCGGAGTTAGAAATAGAGGTGGAGATGAAGATAGCAAAAGAGACGTCGATTATTATGAGTTTGAAGCTGAGGATGATGAGGACGAGGAGCTGAGTGGTGATGATGAAGACGATAACCAGGTCGTGCCGTGGTCTTCATCTTTAACGCTGCCTCCACCGGCAGTCAGCTCATCCGATAGCGAAGAGTCTATCAATTGGCTCATTAATGGAAGTGTATCTAGAAAAGTATCAGTGTTTCCATCGAAGAGAATGTGTGAGAAGGCTTCTGATCTACGATTTGAGGTTTTACGCTTGTTCCTTTTCCATTTTTCTTTTTGCTTAATTATTTGCTTCTTACCGAATTCAACATGCCATCTCTCTTATTTCGAATTTTTAGTTATTGCTTGTTTGGATTTAAAAATAGAACTCGATAAGTCTCATCTTCTTTTTTATCCGTATCATTCCATGTATCTATTAATTTTTCTGGAATTGTTGTTGTTTTTTTTTTTTTTTTTTCTCTGCACTTGAAATGATCTGATAGTATATCTGGATCAAGGACGATCTTTGTAGTTCATCACATGGACGGAGATATAGCTTAGAATCAAAATCGAAGGCGCATTTGGCCGGTACTGACGGCGAACAAAATATTGTGGATAACTCCCGGCCATCGAGAGACCGTAGAACTGAGATGGACCGTACGGTTCAATGCGAAGCTGTTGCACGATGTGATAACCTTTTGGAGTCGCTTAGGAAATTGCATAGTCGTGATACTCGGCAATTGTACGACCAATATGGAACAGATGAGTGTGAGTGTTCTTCGGAGTCCCCAAACCGTCCAATGACTCCAATTTGACACAAGTAAACTGGTCAGTCGCTTAAGGCGTTGTTTGAGCCATTACATTGACCTTTGAAGTTCTTCCGTAGTAATTCTGCTTTTTTATTCGTAGTGGATTGCGTGTTAATATAATATAAATTTTAGTATTCAACTTATGACTTTTAAATACCCCTGTTGGATCAGTCGAGTTGCGGTAAAGGTGAGAGTGCCTATTCGATTACTATCATAAATATATTCTAGTTTATTGCCCGCGCTTGATGATATCGATTAATATGGCATTAAACGTGTACTATAGATCGATGATAATTATATTATATTAACCAATGTACGAACAACTGCTTCTCTCAATAAAGCTTATGACTTTTAAATACCTTTAGATTTTCGATTAAAAAAAATAATACCTTTAGATTATATTTATTATTTCACCTATATGCGCTAGAATGGCTTTCCGCAATGTTAAGGCATGAAAGTTCAATTTATCTCTTAAAATTTGTGTATCTGCACTTCAAATATATATCACGAGACATTTTTAAGAACAAGTAAAATATATATGAACTTCCTTTTTGTAAGTAGTTATTTAAAAAAAAAAAAAAAAAGTTTAGTTAATTAGATATATGTTTACATATTTAAACACGATCATGTGTCAAATTTTTCCTTAAAAAGTAAATAACTTCTCAATTTTTAAAATTATTTAAAATATGTCATAGTGAGTGCAAATACGTCTTATTAATACTCCACTAATAATAATAATGGTGATACTTCTTTTTTAATTAAGATGAAATTTATAAAATTTATGAATGTCTTTATAGAATAAGTTAAATGATATAAGTCTTAACGATTTTAACAATAATATAAATGTACCCAATTACTTGTTTTTTATTTGAGATTTGTCGTTTCAATATTCTTTCTAGAACTGAGTATATAAAAAAAAAAAAAAAAAACATTCTTATAACTTATGGCATGCAGCAGCTATATGTAAGAATATGATTAATCATTTGATAAATAGGCTCATTGTTAAGAGAAGTTTTATTTTATATATTTATTGTTCTCTCATTAAGTATTGACTTTTTATATATATATATATATATGTTAAATATTTATAAATCAATAATTAAAATTGCTTGACTTTAATTATATGACCTATAATTCTTATATTATATTAAAAATTATTAAAAAATAAACATGTTCATTCTATTTGAAAAAATGTTAACACTTATTTTAAATATTTATTACTTATAATTATTTAATTTTTAATTTAACAGACACATTAATGAAAGTAACATGTGGAGGAGAAAGTTCAAAAATGCCAGTGATATTTATTAACGGAAAAAATTTAAAACAGCATCTTTTTTATTTCTGAACACAAGAGATCATCCACTCGATGAAACCATAAATAACCAAACACCAGTCCAAGAAATGGTGTCAGAAAATGTTATGGCTAATGTTATGGCACGCGAGTCTAGCATTGAATGTCACCTCACAGAAACCCTGAAATGGCAAATTACTCTGTCTTTACATTTCGTGAACTTTTCTTTTATAAATATTTTTCCTAAAAATGTACGTGGCCTGTATAAGACTTTGTAATTTCCTTTAGCTCAGAATTGTGCGTCATACTCACTCACAGCCATAGATGATAGAGTTAATAGTTGGTGGTGTAGTATGAAATGACCTGTCCGACGTTTTTCGTGTGTTCTCAGCTTGTATTTAATGATGAGTGGTCTCATTGGGTGCTCATTCTTAATGGTAATGGAAAGCTCCATTTTGATAAATTATAAATAATGTATTAATTATACACGAACTCACCTAAATGTATTGAATAAAAAGTTATAAGATTAAATATTATTATATTAAAATTGTGATATATAAAATTGCTCCGTAATAATAAGTCCTTGTGCATTTTGGCTATTAAGTTTCGACGTTAATATCAAGTATAACTAATTAACTAACCAAATCATATATCATAATTCATAACAATATGGCTTTCAGCTTTTATACGTATGTACGAGAGTGAACAGCAGATCGAAACTATTTATTTTTCATTAATTTGAATTCGATTTAAAGTAAATTTGAAGATTTTTAATATAAAATGATCTGATAATGTAGTCAATTCGAACTAATCTGAATATAAATAGATCGAATTTTTTGGATCGGATAAGGTCGATTTAAGATTATAATTTACTTTTTTTTATTATCATATATAAAATACAATATTTACCAACATTTAAATTTTAAATTGTTATATTTTTTTAGTAAATTTATGTATTTATTCTCACAATTTAGATAATCAAAATAATAAAAAGTATATTGTTGAACATTATTAAATTATTATAGAGAATTTAATATTTTTAAAACTAAAATAATAATTTTTACGTAATTGTAGTATGTATAATATTTAAATATAATAAATTAAAAATAAATATGCATTTATTTATAATTTTAATAATAATTCGATCCGTATCGAATTGCAGCAGATTATAAAATCTGTCAATCTAAATCTAATCCGATTATAAAATATATCAATCAAATTCGATCCGAATCAGACTATTGGATCGAATTTTTCAATTTAAATGGATTGATCAAATTATTTACTTATCCCTACGTACAGATACAATTTGAACCCCAAATAACATTATAATATATATATAATTAAATTAATTTTAAAATAATATATTAATTATACATAATATGAATATATAATATATGTATATAACTTATAGAGCTTGGATAAATTAAATATTTTTACTATATATACAAAATAATTTGATATTTTGTGATTAGTTTAATTATATATAAATTAATATATTATTATATGCTCACACATTTTGGTTGTTCTAAACAGACTCCTGCCTCAATATGGCTAAGCCTTTTCTAGTTGCTTAATTTATGTAGAATAGATTTTTTTTTTTTTTTTTTATCATTATGTTCATGTCATTGCTTAAGCTGGAACAAGATATTTGTAGTTTATGACTTATTTTAATTGCTTTTTTAGCCAAATATCTCGGAAACTCGGACCACATGACTTATTGCTTTCGAGTTCAACAAGACGAATAGTTTTAACAAGAAAAAGCAAAAACTAAATGGGTGAAAATAATAGTATATATAATTTTTGAGAATTCATTCTTTACAATTTAATACATACATATATCAACATATCATATTATAATTTTTTTATTTAAATAATATTATAATTACTTTATTATCACACATTTTCAATTAAATAAATTACACCTAAATATTTTACTTTAATAAATTAAACACATTGATTAGTACTTTGTTATAGCATTTTATGGATAATTAGTAAAAAATATTTGAACCAATATAAGAGAATAGAGAAAATGTTGGAGAGAAAAGATAAAAAAAAAATATTTAAAAATTCTTAAAAATATTTGAAGTGGTGAAAAAAATGAGTAAAGATATTCTTAAAAAGTTAATTAAAATTAATAAAAATAGTTAGTTTTTAAGAAAAATTAAAATCAACAACTTTAGAATATATCTAGATTTTAAACATGTTATAAAAAAAAATTTAATTGAATATACTTAATTTTTTTTAAAGTACTGTTTATTTGTGAAATAAAACCCTTCCCAATTACACATCGACACGTAAGGCATAAAAATGCATATTAAAACTAATCATATTTGTTTTTGGAATCATTTGAATCGAATGATATATCGCGTATGTTTGGCAATCACGTCAATCAGGGAAGTTTTCTAGTTCGACTTTAATGAATTAGTAATAAATTGTATTATAATAATAATCCATAATATTCAAATATGATTATTATAACAAAAAATACTTTTTTTTTATATACATTAATTTATATTTTATAATTTAATTAATTTTTTATAATAAAATCATCTTATATATTTAATTAATAACTAATATATAATTTAATATATATAATAATACTATTATTATAAAATATCAGAGTAAAACAATGAAACACATGAGAGGTTGATAACCAGGCTGTGAGTCTGTGGAGAGTGGAATTTTTAGCTTCTCGACAAATTACGCTTGTCCAATCACTTTTAAAATTGTTGGTGTTTTTATAAATAGCAATGCTACACATTTTAACTTAAATATATCTTATGTATTAATATTACTTAGTTTTAATATTTAGAATTGATGTATGTTGAAAAAATTTAAAAGAATACTTATTTTTAGAAGTTAATTATATTTATCTGAATTTATTCAATGTCAAAATCATTTTGCTTTCGTAAAAATTTGTTATTAAGGAATCTTGGAATAAAATAATGCAATTAAAAGATTTGAAAAAGACTGATAACAAAAGGGCTTGTTTTTATGTGGTGGAGAATCGTTGAGTGTTTTATGAGAAATGGAGTGGTGTGGGGGTGGTTAATGTTATCCCTTGTGAAATTTACAATTAAAAGAAAGTTGCATAAAATATAAATTTTAAACTTTATAACAATAAAATAATAATATTAATATTAATATTGAAAATTTTATCCTAAAGTTTTTTTTTATAATAAAAATATATAAATTTAATAAAAAAAATAATTTTATAATTATAAATTTTAAGATTTTTATGAATATCATTTTTAACCACTTAAAACAGAATTCGCATGTATGATTTTTATCTTTGTTATTTGGTTCTGAAATTCTCAAAACTAATCCAAAATTGGTCAGATTAGTTCCAAATCTATGAAAATGAGAGCCCATCTAACTCATATAATATTTTTTTATTTTTATTTTATTATGTCATATTATGATTTCACTAAATAAAATTAAAAAAGTAAATAGCGTTGGCGTTTGATAGGATTACTTTATTTAATCAATCATATGTAAATCATGTTAGTATTTATTAATTACATAATTTTTTTAATAAATATAACACTTGTTTATGCATGTAATGTAATTTTTTATATTAATTACTTTATTATTTAGATTTAGATTTGTATTAAGATTATTGATTTATTGTTGAAAAAAATCAAATTTTTGTAGGCCTTAAATTTAATCAATATTTAAGATATAAAATTTCAAACAATATTTCATTTAGTTATTAAAAATATTTTATGATTAAATAAAGAAAAAGAAAAAGAAAAAAAAAAAAAACCGATAGTTTGAAATAAGTTACATAAAACAAAATTCACAAAGTGTTATTAAATCAAAAGTCAATTATATTCCAACATTTCATTTACAATAATCAGAATTTGTGATATCCGTATCCTTGGGATGCATGAAATTGAGAAATTAATTGTTTTGCTTTGGGAGTTTCTTCACTGTCCAGTTTGTTTTCTTCCACACACACGTATATATCAAAAGAAAGATTTTATTTTACAAAGACATAAATATATATATATATATAATAATTCCAACATAAAATATACACAACGCATAATTTAAAAAATAAATTAACTAATTGACTAACAACGCAGCTAGTATTAACCATACATCATAAGCAACAACAATTTTCCTCCTTAACAATTTAACTATGTTACTTGAAAAAAAACAATCAAGTTTATAAAGTTGATAAAACAACAACTAAAACTATATCAGACCACACTCATAAAATTAGGAAAATAATTAGAGTAATATCAAAGAAATAAAAAGAAACAATATTGATATCTAAAAAGATACTGCAGCTAAAAAACCAAAATAATTATCATCAAAGTCCAAACCACTATTTATAAAAGCTTGCCTAAATCTCACACCTCTCTACTACTAAATGCCTTTAGACATAACACATCAGGAGCACTTTATTGAACCACATGTGAGCCATACATAATCCATTTTTTCACACAAACAACAAAATACTATTGAAATTCCTTATTACTAATCACAACCACCATCACAAGATGTGAGATATCTCTTAACTTCTTAATTAGATCACCTTGGTGAATAGAAAAGACCAACAGAGCTACTTGAGCTCTTATCTTCTCCATTATAGTTTCAATTAGTAGAATTCAATTAAAATTGAAACAATTTTGAAATTAGGGTGCACAAAGGTAACAAATCTCAAAACTAATAATCACACGAGCAAATTATAAGAGAAGAACAAGCCAACACGAAGTTAGAAGGAGAAATTCAAAGAGTGTTATGCTTTTTGGAGAAATTTGATATACTAATTATGAATCAATTTTGTTTAGGCTCGTATAGAAAAGAAATCGAAGATCATATAGTGGTGACCACAGATGGATTTGTCAGAGCAACGAGCCTAGTGAGATCAACAAGAACTTCGTTGCTTTTCCTTTCGTTTTTTAACCTGATGCTGAATCAACGACTTCATTGAAGAGCAACGCTAGAAATCATTGAATACTAGTGATAGAGAATCACAAAACACTAGTGAAAACTTCAAAAAACAAAGGATTGAAGACAGCTCTCAATTAAGCCCTCAGTCTTTCACCAAGCTAAAATCAACAACTTATAATTGTGCTAACTAAAGGTCTCAGGTTGAAGAACAACAAAGCAACTCAAATTAAAGTAGCATATTGTAACTCAGATTTAAACAAAACAACGAATCTCAATAAAGCAACAAGAGGAGCGAGAAAGTATTTCTATCTAAATCGCATATGGTAAGCAATGATCAATACAAGAGATTTGAGGACAATAGTTTAGCGACGATCATCAAATCATGAAGATGAAGATGAAGATTAAACACGAGATTTTGTAGAACACCAACAAAATAGTGGAGAAATTGTTGAAATTGACAAGGTAATTAATAGAAGAAATAGAGAAACCCTAATAGAGCATTTTTGGGATATCAAAAATTGTTATCTTCTATAATTGAAAGATGGAGATTTATTGATTTGAAGTTTTCTTCCATTCTAGTAAGGGGAAAAAAATCACAAATGCAATTATATGTCACTATGTAATTCATATATACAATTAGGATGAAAAAAATTACATAAAATGTTTAATATAGTCACTTTATTTATATCTAAAACAAATTTGCAGGGTATGATACTATAATAATAATACATTAATGAAGTTATAGTTCAATGGCACGAAGTCTAATTGTGCCTATTAAATAACTAAGTATAAATCTTAATTAGGAGTGTGTGAGTTATGTTACATGATAGTACTATAAATTTTTAAAATTATGGAATCTCAACAGAATTCTTTGAAAATTGAAGGAAACCAAGACAAGCATAAGATAGTTTTGAGTATTTTGACGTACGATTCAGACTAATTTACCATGTCAATATAAGTTGGTAGGTGAAAATGAAGTTATGTAAGTTCTAAAGAAAGATCTCATATATCTCGCACCATTGGAGGGATTCCACGAACCACGTCATTTTTTAACTACACTTTTACGTAAAGAGAGGGACAATGAACTGAGAATTAAGCACAATATGCATTACAACTTCCGACTCCTTAACTGCCCCAACTTGCAATAACTCTTATCTTTCTAAAGGGGGGGGGCAGGAAACCACCTCTCTCTATGATCTTTTGTCTTGTAGCTAAGACTGCTACTACATAACTTCCCTAGGAGTTAGGACACTAAATTGGCTAGGCTCGCCTCTTTCATTCATGATCAGCGTTTATGAAAATACAATGTTGGTGTCGAATTTTGGCAAACGACCCTTGCTAAATGCTAATTCCTCTTGATCAAACCTGTCTTCCTAAGGTTTGGTACTTAAAGGTCACCTATATTTAATACCTATATATATTCTTATTTTAAAAACAATACATTTTTTATCCCATTATTAATTAAAAAGCACGTAATTGATCAACTTTTAAACAGTGAATATAATTTAATAAAGGTGGATTTTTCTTTCTAAGTATCATTTTTTAATATAAAAAAATACGATACAAAAAAGTGTCATAAAAATTTCATAAAATATTAAATTTACAAAAATAGTTGACCAAAAAATAAATAAATGAAATATTATACTATTTAAATTCAAATTTATATTGTTAAACTAAAATAATAGTATAATAGTTTTTTTTATTTTATATTTATGTCAACTATTTTTTGAGAATTTTTCTGTATTTTTGTGACACTTTTTTGTATCACATTTTTTGAAACTAAATACAGAATATCTAAAAAGACAAACAAGCTCTTGTCAAATTGTATTCACTATTTAAAATTAGATCAATTAAGTACTTTTAATTAAATAAGGGAACTAAAAATGTGTCACTTTAAAAAGAATTGGTACAAATTAATACATTTTATTAAATAGAACACCAAAAAGATACGAAGTCATCTTCCATCCTTAAATCAATAATTTTCCAAAAATGTCCCTACGGACACAAAATTTGCATCCACACCTTTTTATATTGTGTGCGTATACTATCTAAAAAAATGAATATTTTCTTCAATTTTTAAAATAATTATAATATAAAGCACGATATATAAGATGTGTGTGCAAAAGTGAGTAAAATTTATTTATTATTAGCATTTCTAATATCATAAAAGCTAAGTAATGAAAAAAGAACAAAACGTGTTTTCACCCTTAGCCCTGAATATTTAGCCTCCATTTGAAGAAATGTATTACATTAGCTGGTAAATGATATGTCAAATTTCTTAAAGGAAGAGAAACACTAGCTTTTCTTTCTCTCTCTCTCATTTGGCCAGTTACAACAAATAATGTAATGAAAATGGTAATAATAATATAATTAAATGAAAATGAAACAGTATTATTATAGTATTTGTTTTGAGAAGTAGAAAGAATTATATTGAGTGTTTGGTGTGTAATTGGAATGGAATTAAATATATTGTGTTTTACAATAATACTCTAATGTTAATTGAAACTTAAACAATGATATTTGATTATTATAAAATAATAATTTAATAAAAATAATAAATAAAAATGATATATTAAATTAAAAAATAAATAGTCAATTGTCTTGTAATGTAATGAAATTTACTCTTAATGAATACGTTAAAAACGTGGGTTCGAATGCTGTATAAAAAAATTAAAGAAGAAAAAAAGTATACGCATATTTTGCTCAGTCAAAATAAATAACGCAAGAGAAAGAAATATATATTTTTTTTGAGCAAGAAGAAAAAATTATTTGTTCAAAATAAAAATTGAAATAAAATTTAATTTTGTTAAAAATAAAAAAGAAGAAAAAAGTCTGCAAAAGTAGTTGGTGACTTTGCTTCATTGTTTGTGTTAGTAAAAGTTATTTTTTGTTTTGGAGAATAAATAACGCTGTAAAAAAAGTTAGTAAAAGTTACTTGAGAACATGAAATGTGAAACACTTCCTCAGCTGAATGGGTGGAACAACTTGTGTAAAATTGTAAATACATAGAATTCCATTACCTATTGGTTTCCAAAGCAAACCAAGCATGGAAAAAGACTAACGAGATCCATATTAAATTACATGCATTGCCATTGAAACTGCGAAAAGCTTCATATTAACGAATCCATAAAGAGATAAGTAATTTGTCAGACCTGATGAGAAGCTAAGAACGGTGTATGGGTTCACCACACAATTTCACCAACTCGCCTTCAAATACTTCTAATAGGTTTGCTTTAGTCCGCCTACAACCCATGCTTGAGCAGTCCTGTCCCAGTCGAACCTGGAAGGACCACTGCACCAAGAAAAACACAATCATTGAGTAGGGAGTACAGAACTTTACAAGGAAACAACTACAAAACTGGGCAAAATAGCTGATCATATGGTTGGTTTAACATATCCATATCATTAGTTAAAGTAGTTCAAGACCAATAATGTCACATGAAATAATGAAACAAGACATTTCCTGGATCACCAAACACTGGAACTTTATGTCCAAAAGAAAATTGAATGTAATATTGGCATTTAAATTATATCGTAAAGATGGCATACAAATTGTAATAAAAAATGTTGGTGTATTAGTCTGTCCAGAAAACAACAAATTAAACCACCTTCGACTTTCAGCAGAAAAATGAATATCTTGTTTGAGAAAATATTTGGCTTTTGAGTTAAAGAAATTCTCAAGTTACAGCGGTTCTCACAATATGAAAAAAACCAAACTTGAATGTGATTTGAATGATGCAAAGTCATGAACGCAATATGTGAAAATTGTCTCTTCAAACAGCTTATCACAGAATTCTTAAAATTATAAAACTGATATTTACACCTAATAATTTGAAATAAGTATTGCCCACACATGCCTTTGCAGTAATGAGATACAATCCCTCATGGGAACAATAAACATGAAAAAAGAAGAAATTAATAAACAGGAACAGCTCAGGAAATAAAATACCTCACAGGGGAAGATAGCCAGAGTTGCCTGTTAGGAGTCTGCTTGTTCAAAACATATGTGCCAAGCTCCCCAAGTTTCAAGGTCAACACCTCATTCTGCCAAATACAGATCCTGCTAGTGTTAAGAAACCAGAAGACCAACTTTACTAACATTGTAAATGGTAAATATCATTCACTCATTCTCACCCCATAGTCTATATCAAAGCCATCAACTTGAACAGTATCTCCACATTAATGAAACCTGACGGTTACAATCACAGACAATAATAGAAACAATATATGCAAAGTAATCCTCAAAAATAAAAACAAATGATTGCGAAGTTGCAACTTCGTTTTGAGATTGTATGCACTACACTCCATCTTCATCCGTACTACCTATAACATCATTAATGATTTACATGGCCAAAACTTTACGATCAATGGCATGATTAAGATCAAGCACAATGTTATATAACCTAAAGAAGATCAAATCATGAAGTTGTCTACTCTTGAAGGCTAAAGAAGAATTAACCAATATCAATGTCAAGAAGGTTTGATGATTTTAGACCTAAAGTACTATAAGGCATTATGTGTCAATCAGGAATGCAAGGAGACTAGTGAATAATTACCTCAAGTTTCTCTTGAAGATCATGTATTGTTGAATCAGCTATACTGTGAAATTCATCCTCCTGTAGTACAGAACTGTATTCGTATCAATAATTAGCAAACACACAATTAATCATTGTGTTAAGAGGGAGGATAAATTCAATAAACTTATAATAGTAAAAGTGAACAAATTATGAAAAAGAATAAAAATAAGTTTTATATAAATTTTTCTTCTCTTTTCAATGGAAACTATAGTATTTGAACCAAGTTTGAATGCACTAAGATAGATAGCTAATCTATTCAGCAAACTAACAGAACCTGGACCTAATTTCCTTATCCATAATAACGATTTTCCTTCTTAAATAAAAAAGAAATAACATGAAAGAGAGCATACCGATAGTCAATGGCAGAAGGGACATGAGCTTCATCTAGATTTAATGGTTGATAATGTAATGTAGTTTGGCGTGAGAGTTCTCAAATATAGAGAATGTTCTTGATGCTACTAGAAGATATGAACAAGATTTGTAACTTGATGAAGATGACTGAGATGTTGAAGGTGGAAGCTTGAGAAGCCTGAAGAGCCTTCTCAGCTTTGATGTCATTGCAATTTAGAGAGAACAGCTAGTGACTAACACCTTGCTTTGATGTTTTCCTTTTCCCTTTATTTTCCGAAGTCAATGTCTAACAGCTTCAGTTGCCTATAGACGTAGCAAAAGAGAACCTAATTAACAAGACAACATAAACATCAAGACAGGTGGTTAAGGTTGTAATCACCAAGTGCGCTACGTTTCTAGATTGAATCGTTAAAGGCTCTGTTTCATAAACACCATTTTGTGACCAGTTACAAAAATATAACAGGTTCAAAATTGTACAGATGCTTCCATTGTTCCAAAAATCCACTAGCACAACCCCTATTTTGTACACTCCCACTTTTGAAGTTGGAACACCCATTATTCAAGAATATATCTGCCAGTTTTGAGCAGTTAATTTGAACACCCTATTTCAAATGCTCTCAATTCTGAAAGCTCTTGGTATCGAACATTGCATATTTGTACGCTTTTCAAAGTTAAACACCCTATTTTGAAGACAGGTTCACACTCTCCCCAGTTTTGAACAATCTCTTACTTTTTAACCCTCCTATTTTGAGCAAATTCTCATTCACCCTTTGAAGGGTGGTAGTGACAACTGACATGTGTGGTGGTTAGTGTTTAAAAGATAATAAAAAAGAAGTTGAAAAGTGTTGAGTATGTAGAAGAGTTGTAGAAATAAAATGGCTTTTATGCGTTTTATGTTCATATCTTTAGACACGGTCTAAATGTTTAATTTCGTTAATATTTATATATTTTTTGTCATTTTTGTTAAAAAACTAACAAAAGAACAACGTTCAACCTTAATTTTTTAACGAAAATGTTAATTAAAAAAATTAAATAAATAAATATTAAAAGAACTAAATATTGGGAGCATTTTTGCATATTTAAGCCAAATAAAATTAGGAAGATAAAAGGACACGGTTATATTTAGCATGCTTATATACATCTAAGAAAGTTGGGAAGAAATATATATAAATAAAAAGACAGAGAGAGAGAGAGAGAGAGAGCATCTACGGTAAGAGGGGGAGGGAGGGAAACAAAGAGCGCTTTACGCAAAGGCTAAGAGGGGATTATATCTGAATCTTCTAAAGGGAAGGGGGGTAATTCACAGACTAAAGCCATAGATTAAATCTTAGTTTTGATTTGCTATACAGATTTTTATTTTAATTCCCTAAGCCTAGTTTGGCACACCAGATTTTCCAATTTAAAAAATAAAATAACAAAGTTTGGCACGCCGCACTCCAGATCTTACGGGAAGCTGAAGTAAGTGATTAAGCTTAGACCCAAAAATATACACAACTTTACAAGAACCCAGTAAAAAAATAAAGCATTGTCCGAGAAACACATTGAAGCACTTTTTGGTAGGAATCTTGTAAAAATAAAATTAAAATCCTATCGTACCTCGTCTGATTTCGATTCATATTAATTATTTTCGACGCATGTTTAGTAATTTAATCCATAAAAGGCCCAAAACAAGCACAAGTACTTTAAGCCATATATTTAGAGTTATTTTGAAAAACTAATTATTTTTAGTAACTTTAAAAAACTTGATATATTAAGGGCTTGTTTGGTTGGTTAATTTAAAAATTATTTTTAAAAACTGTTTTTAAATTATTATTTAAAAATAATTTTATAATTTTTAAAAACAATGAATTGTTTGGCCATTATTTTAAAAACTTATTTTTAAAAATAAAAAATTAAAAAAATGATTATATTGTTTGGCCAAATTGTTTTAAAATTTGTTTTCATTTTACACTTTTAATAATAATTTAGTATTGTTAAAATAACTTAAACATTATAATTAAATTTAAATCGTCTCAATTCTTCGATAATTAATATAATTAAAATAAAAGAAAATACAAGCATTAATAAATGTCAAATTCAAATACAACTTAGTAATAACATTTAATTATAAAAATAATTATCTAGCGTGTTCCTGCCACATTTGATAAGAAATGTGATCTCGACAACTTGTCATTTCTTTTGAGGCCGCATCAGATAGATCAACTGCATACTTCCTTTGGTTTTCCTCTTCATCAATCACGAGCTCATCATTTTCATATCGTCTAAACCAAGGATCATTACGAGCACATAATCTAATGAAATTATGAAGAGTACAACATGCTACAACAATTAAACTTTGTCGACTCAACTTGTAAGGAGGCATCAATTTCAAGATCTTAAAACGTGCTTTTAGAATGCCAAAACACCGTTCAATGATATTTCTAAGGGAAGAAAAAGTTATTTGTTCAAAATAAAAATTGAAATAAAATTTAATTTTGTTAAAAATAAAAGGAAGAAAAAAAATCTGCAAAAGTAGTTGGTCACTTTGCTTCATTGTTTGTGTTAGTAAAAGTTACTTTTTGTTTTGGAGAAGAAATAACGCTGTAAAAAAAGTTAGTAAAAGTTACTTGAGAACATGAAATTGTAAATACATAGAATTCCATTACCTATTGGTTTCCAAGGCAAACCAAGCATGGAAAAAGAGTAACGAGATCCATATTAAATTACATGCATTGCCATTGAAACTGCGAAAAGCTTCATATTAACGAATCCATAAAGAGATAAGTAATTTGTCAGACCTGATGAGAAGCTAAGAACGGTGTATGGGTTCACCACAAAATTTCACCAACTCGCCTTCAAATACTTCTAATAGGTTTGCTTTAGTCCGCCTATAAACCCAAGCTTGAGCAGTCCTGTCCCAGTCGAACCTGGATGGACCACTGCACCAAGAAAAACACAATCATTGAGTAGGGAGCACAGAACTTTACAAGGAAACAACTACAAAACTGGGCAAAATAGCTGATCATATGGTTGGTTTAACATATCCATATCATTAGTTAAAGTAGTTCAAGACCAATAATGTCACATGAAATAATGAAACAAGACATTTCCTGGATCACCAAACACTGGAACTTTATGTCCAAAAGAAAATTGAATGTAATATTGGCATTTAAATTATATCGTAAAGATGGCATACAAATTGTAATAAAAAATGTTGGTGTATTAGTCTGTCCAGAAAACAACAAATTAAACCACCTTCGACTTTCAGCAGAAAAATGAATATCTTGTTTGAGAAAATATTCTGCTTTTGAGTAAAGAAATTCTTAAGTTACAGCGGTTCTCACAATATGAAAAAAACCAAACTTGAATGTGATTTGAATGATGCAAAGTCAGGAACGCAATATGTGAAAATTGTCTCTTCAAACAGCTTATCACAGAATTCTTAAAATTATAAAACTGATATTTACACCTAATAATTTGAAATAAGTATTGCCCACACATGCCTTTGCAGTAATGAGATACAATCCCTCATGGGAACAATAAACATGAAAAAAGAAGATATTAATAAACAGGAACAGCTCAGGAAATAAAATACCTCACAGGGGAAGATAGCCAGAGTTGCCTGTTAGGAGTCTGCTTGTTCAAAACATATGTGCCAAGCTCCCCAAGTTTCAAGGTCAACACCTCATTCTGCCAAATACAGATCCTGCTAGTGTTAAGAAACCAGAAGACCAACTTTATTAACATTGTAAATGGTAAATATCATTCACTCATTCTCACCCCATAGTCTATATCAAAGCCATCAACTTGAACAGTATCTCCATATTAATGAAACCTGACAGTTACAATCACAGACAATAATAGAAACAATATATGCAAAGTAATCCTAAAAAATAAAAACAAATGATTGAGAAGTTGCAACTTCGTTTTGAGATTGTATGCACTACACTCCATCTTCATCCGTACTACCTATAACATCATTAATGATTTACATGGCCAAAACTTTACGATCAATGGCATGATTAAGATCAAGCACAATGTTATATAACCTAAAGAAGATCAAATCATGAAGTTGTCTACTCTTGAAGGCTAAAGAAGAATTAACCAATATCAATGTCAAGAAGGTTTGATGATTTTAGACCTAAAGTACTATAAGGCATTATGTTCAACTCAAAACATCAATCAGGAATGCAAGGAGACTAGTGAATAATTACCTCAAGTTTCTCTTGAAGATCATGTATTGTTGAATCAGCTATGCTGTGAAATTCATCCTCCTGTAGTACAGAACTGTTTTCGTATCAATAATTAGCAAACACACAATTAATCATTGTGTTAAATATGGCGCAAAACTGTTTTCTTAAAGAAAGGGTATATATGTAATTTGTCTCTTCAAAACCCTACTGCAACACATATATATATTGTTTGTTTGGGCTGCTGCTGATAAGTGAAGAAGCCAAAAATCAGTATTGCCGCAAGTGAGAATAGAAGAGCAGTAGAGAACCATCGAAACAGTGTTGAGAGAGAAATCAAATTAATATTATCATCTTCAATCACCAATAGTCAATTATCCCACTTGAATTAATATTAGTGATTACGTATCCTTCATTTGCTGTTTGGAAATCAGAATCTTCAATCATTCAAGGTTCCTCCTTTTTTTATCTTTTCTATTTGTTCGGCAAGTTTGTACAGTAATATTATTTATCTCGCAAGAATTGATTTATTGTTGTTCTTGCTTTGATTACTGTTTTGCCATTGGAAGGATATGTTAGTGTATTAGTAATTTGGTATTTTTGAGTGGCTTTTGAATATTGGGGTTTGTAATCTCCATTTGGATTTTGATAGTGGATTTTCCTCGGTGTGCCGTCGTCAGTGGAGTAGACTTTTTACATTGAAAGGTTGAACCACTTAAATCATTGTGTGCCATTTATTTTTCTTATTGCTATTAGTTTGCCGTTATCCAAAATTAAATATTTGTGCAATTAAATTAGATCTGAATTACGCTTTCGCAAGCGCCGATTTATAACACATTGTGTTAAGAGGGAGGATAAATTCAATAAACTTATAATAGTAAAAGTGAACAAATTATGAAAAAGAATGAAAACAAGTTTTATGTAAATTTTTCATCTCTTTTCAATGGAAACTATAGTGTTTGAATCTACTAAGATAGATACATTTTTATTCCCTCTTCCAACTAATCTATTCAGCAAACTAACAGAACCTGGACCTAATTTCCTTATCCATAATCACGATTTTCCTTCTTAAATAAAAAAGAAATAACATGAAAGAGAGCATACCGATAGTCAATGGCAGAAGGGACATGAGCTTCATCTAGATTTAATGGTTGAGAGCAAAAGCTTCTAGAAGTAATATAATGTAGTTTGGCGTGAGAGTTCTCAAATATAGAGAGTGTTCTTGATGCTACTAGAAGATATGAACAAGATTTGTAACTTGATGAAGTTGATTGAGATGTTGAAGGTGGAAGCTTGAGAAGCCTGAAGAGCCTTCTCAGCTTTGATGTCATTGCAATTTAGAGAGAACAGCTAGTGACTAACACCTTGCTTTGATGTTTTCCTTTTCCCTTTATTTTCCAAAGTCAATGTCAAACAGCTTCAGTTGCCTATAGACGTAGCAAAAGAGAACCTAATTAACAAGATAACATAAACATTAAGACAGGTGGTTAAGGTTGTAATCACCAAGTGCGCTACGTTTCTAGATTGAATCGTTAAAGGCTCTGTTTCATAAACACCATTTTGTGACCAGTTACAAAAATATAACAGGTTCAAAATTGTACAGATGCTTCCATTGTTCCAAAAATGCACTAGCACAACCCCTATTTTGTACACTCCCACTTTTGAAGTTGGAACACCCATTATTCAATAATATATCTGCCAGTTTTGAGCAGTTAATTTGAACACCCTATTTCAAATGCTCTCAATTCTGAAAGCTCTTGGTATCGAACATTGCATATTTGTACGCTTTTCAATGTTAAACACCCTATTTTGAAGACAGGTTCACACTCTCCCCAGTTTTGAACAATCTCTTACTTTTTAACCCTCCTATTTTGAACAAATTCTCATTCACCCTTTGAAGGGTGGTAGTGACAACTGACATGTGTGGTGGTTAGTGTTTAAAAGATAATAAAAAAGAAGCTGAAAAGTGTTGAGCATGTAGAAGAGTTGTAGAAATAAAATGGCTTTTATACGTTTTATGTTCATATCTTTGGACACGGTAGCAAAAATTTCCTAAATGTCTAGTTTGTTAATACTTATATATTTTTTTGTCATTTTTGTTAAAAAGCTAACAAAAGTACAGTGTTTAACCTTAATTTTTTAATAAAAATGATTATAAAAAATTAAATAAATAAATATTAAAGTAGCTAAATATTGGGAGCATTTTTGCATATTTAAGCCAAATAAAGTTAGGAAGATAAAAGGACACGGTTATATTTAGCATGCTTATATACATCTAAGAAAGTTGGGAAGAAATATATATAAATAAAAAGACAGAGAGAGAGAGAGCATCTACGGTAAGAGGGGGAGGGAGGGAGGGAGGGAAACAAAGAGCGCTTTACGCAAAGGCTAAGAGGGGATTAAATCTGAATCTTCTAAAGGGAAGGGGGGTAATTTACAGACTAAAGCCATAGATTAAATCTTAGTTTTGATTTGCTAAACAGATTTTTATTTTAATTCCCTAAGCCTAGTTTGGCACACCAGATTTTCCAATTTAAAAAATAAAATAAAAAAGTTAAAGTTTGGCACGCCGCACTCCAGATCTTACGGGAAGCTGAAGTAAGTGATTAAGCTTAGACCCAAAAATATACACAACTTTACGAGAACCCAGTAAAAAAATAAAGCATTGTCCGGAGAAACACATTGAAGCACTTTTTGGTAGGAATCTTGTAAAAATAAAATTAAAATCCTATCGTACCTCGTCTGATTTCGATTCATATTAATTATTTTCGACGCATGTTTAGTAATTTAATCCATAAAAGGCCCAAAACAAGCACAAGTACTTTAAGCCATATATTTAGAGTTATTTTGAAAAACTAATTATTTTTAGTAACTTTAAAAAACTTGATATATTAAGGGCTTGTTTGGTTGGTTAATTTAAAAATTATTTTTAAAAACTGTTTTTAAATTATTATTTAAAAATAATTTTATAATTTTTAAAAACAATGAATTGTTTGGCCATTATTTTAAAAACTTATTTTTAAAAATAAAAAATTAAAAAAATGATTATATTGTTTGGCCAAATTGTTTTAAAATTTGTTTTCATTTTACACTTTTAATAATAATTTAGTATTGTTAAAATAACTTAAACATTATAATTAAATTTAAATCGTCTCAATTCTTCGATAATTAATATAATTAAAATAAAAGAAAATACAAGCATTAATAAATGTCAAATTCAAATACAACTTAGTAATAACATTTAATTATAAAAATAATTATCTAGCGTGTTCCTGCCACATTTGATAAGAAATGTGATCTCGACAACTTGTCATTTCTTTTGAGGCCGCATCAGATAGATCAACTGCATACTTCCTTTGGTTTTCCTCTTCATCAATCACGAGCTCATCATTTTCATATCGTCTAAACCAAGGATCATTACGAGCACATAATCTAATGAAATTATGAAGAGTACAACATGCTACAACAATTAAACTTTGTCGACTCAACTTGTAAGGAGGCATCAATTTCAAGATCTTAAAACGTGCTTTTAGAATGCCAAAACACCGTTCAATGATATTTCTAAGGGAAGAATGTCTATAATTAAATAATTCTTTTCGTCCTCTTGGTTGTCGACTCCTACCACGAAAATCTTTCAAATGGTATCTTTGACCACGATAAGGAGAAAGAAAACCCAAAGTACATGGAAATCCAGAATCAACGACATAGTACTCATCTGTTTAATAAAAAAATTAGTTCATACTAATTAAATGCAAATTATTTTTAAAATATATCACTCAATTACCTTTCTTTGGCCAAGGAAAATTATTTTCTGGTCGTGAAACTGCATCTAAAAATACTCTTGAATCATTTGCAGTACCTTCCCACCCGGCATAGACAAATGTGAACAACATATCCCAGTTGCAAACACACAAGACATTTTGAGTCAAGTCTGACTTTCTATTCCTAAAACTAACTTGTTTTTCAGCAGGAATAAATGCACTTATATGTGTACCATCCATTGCTCCTATGCATTTCTAAGAATTAAATTACTACAAATTTGATTACAAAAATGTGAAGTAAAAGCAATAACATATATACATAAAATAAAAATTACCTTAAACCATGGATAATATTTTGAATTGTTGGTGATGTGAGAAGATAATAATGGTGTGTCAATAGGACAAATAACCTCCTTTGAAAATTTGCATAGAGCCTTCAAAACCCAATTGAAATGTCTATCCACCGTTTCTAAAGAATGTTAAAAACGATCTGCCACAAGTCTCATTCCCATGTTATGACCAACAACCATAAGAAACATTGCAATTGCTTCTTCAACACTTATGTGCTTCGTGTCACTTAAATATTCCTTTTCCTTTAATGCCTTACAAAGACGAAAAAATGTATTCTTGTTCATTCGAAATAATTGGTAACATGTATTCTCATTTCCAGCAAATATCTCTTTCAAATAGTTTTGTCCTTTTAAGGAAGAAGTTCTTTGTGGAAGTTTATGAACAAACTCCTTCATATAATCAGACATATTGCATAATAAATAATAATCAAAGAAATCATCATCACTGCTTGAATCAGAGATTTGATCACTTGCATGATTCAAATCATCCATTATCAAAACCCTGTTCATTTAACATTCATATGAAAGTTTAGTATAAATATAAAGAATAACATACTAGTCTATATATAAAGTTTCATAAAAAAGAACTAAATCAAGTCAATATATCAAGCTTTAACAATCCATCCAAAGTTGAGTCAAAACACTACAAGAATATAACATCTAAAGTGAGTCTAGCCATATCCTTTTCATATCCTCGCTCATACCAACAAATGATTCTCTCCACTATGGATCTTTCAACTTCTCCAATGCTTTCACCTTAGTAATTCCATCAACCCCTTCTATCTCTTGAAGAAGTTTAGTGCATCGAAATGGGGAGAAGTCTTCACCACTAGAGCTAGTATTTTCCTTTCTCTTACCTTCTTCCAACTTTTTAGCTCTAGCTAATGTAAACTCAATCTTTGCATCTGCCACCCTAGCCCATGTATTGAGTGCACTAGTCATTTGCTCTGACCTTGACTCTTTTCTACTTCTGCGTTCTAAACTCGTGGATGCAGTGCGTTTCTTTGAGTTACTACCTGATACATCAATAGCTTCATTGAAACTAGATGCATCTGCATCAATATCAAAGTCATGGGTGTTTGAGGGATGAAACTCATCCTCCAAGTCATCATCAGTAATAGGTGGATCTTGAGTAGATGCAATGTGAAATAATCCCTTGGCTGTGGACTTTTCATATATAAGTCCCAATAGATCATAATATTCACACCCTTTCTTACGAAATTGTGCCGCTTTTGGATGTACCTAAGGAGAAAAAAAAAATACACATAAGATATAAAACTAACCAATAAATTTACCTTCAAACATGGATCTTTCAACTTCTCCAATATGGATCTTTCAATTTCTTCAATTGGGTAAAATAAATTTACCTTCAAATAGCTTTTTCAGGTCTCTTCTTCAGCAGTCACAGTGTTATTTTCTGCATTCCAACCAAATCCTGTTTGGTTTAACATGTCGCTAAATTCACGGTGCTTAGCACGCAGCCTATTGAACTTCTGCTTAATTTGTTTCATTGAATAATTTCTTTTTCCCTTAACTTTAAGCTCTTCAAGAATCTTGTTCCAAGTTTTGGATCCAAATTGACCATCTTTCATACTCCCCTTATTCACTTCTTCAACCATGATATCAATAAAAAGTTTTTTCGAAAAAGAACCCCATGTACTAACATCCTCACAATCAATAATCTCAGTAATCATCTAAATAAAATAACAATCAAATCTAACATTATCTACATAATTAGAATAATCAATAAGACAAAGTAGATAACAAGCATTTACAAAAAATGGATGCTTCATTGAAAACCATCATTTGTCAATTGATAAATGCAATTTTTTTTTTTCTTTTTTCATAAGGATAAATGCAAATATGAGAATGTCAAAAATCAATAGTCAAATGTAGAATTAAGTGTACAACACCCTGAAAAAAGACTTGAGTGACTTTCTTGCCTTCAGTTAAAGCAAGAGTATCAATTCAATTCTATTAAATTTTACAAGTATCAATTCTATATATATATTACTAAGGCATCCTTCTAAAATACTTCGCTTACAATACATACTACTTTTATATATATATATATATATATATATAGCAGAAAATCAACTGATTTTAGAGATATTTTAATGGAAAATTACAAATAGATTATAGCTTGAAAAAAATTAATAACATGATAATCATCTCATCATAATGTTTTTAAATTTATTAAAAGGTGACCCTTTCCCTCAGTTGAGGTGATTAACAAGGTTATGCCCAATAACAGAATGAACAGCATATTACATTTTTCTTGGGGGGAAGAAAAAGAAGAAAGATGGTGTTTCCTTTTGTATGTTGATTACTGTCCCACCTTATACCTTTGTAATGATTACATATTTTAGAATAATATAATATTTCTTATCAAAAAGAAGAAAAGGCAAAGATGGCAGCACATAGTGAACCATAACCCAGTGAAAAGAAATGAAAAATAGGAAGAAAAAAAGAAAGAAGACTCAAAAGAGTAGTAAACAATGGCAGTAACCAGTAGTAAACAACAAGATATCAACAGTAACACTAGACTCTGAAATCAAAAACTATACATTGATGTCATACATCTTATCTTATACACGTTAATCTAGATTATAAATAAAATTCACCGTTCTTATAGAACAATTTCATGTTCAGACTTGCTGGAAACCCTGTATGCTCCACCGGTATCTCAAGTTAAAAAAATGGAGAACTTTACTTGTGAAATAAACTTCTAGAAAGCTAAACCATTTTATATCAACAACATTTCGAAGACCCAAGAATCCAAACCTTACTATTTTTACTAAATTTGAAAAACTTATTTAGTTTAGAACAATTGGATCACTTATTATTTTAAAATTTGTTGGAGAGCTTACAATTTTTGAATTGTATATAAATAATTTATATTTAGAAAATTTAGAAAGCTTAATATTTTAAGAAGTTATAAAAAACAAATTATTTTTATAAAGTTTTGAAATTTTACTATTTTTAAAAAAATTAAAAAAATTTAACATTTATAGTCATTTTTAAAGACTTAATGTATTTAGAATTTATAGAAAATTTGGATAACTTAAATTTATTGAAATTTTGCTTTTTTTTTTTTTTTTTTTTAGTTAGTGTCAAAAACTTGCTATGTTTAGAAATTTTGATAAAAATTTTTGGTCGCTTAATTTAAAAATTATTTTTAGAAATTATTTTTAAATCATTATCAAAAAATAATTTTTATAATTTGATAAAATAATGAGTTGTTTAGCAATTATTTTTAAAAACTATTTTGTTTAGCAATTATTTTATAAGGTGTTTGACCAAATTGTTTCTAAACATCATTTTCATGTTTTCAATTTTTATTTTAAACAGTCTTCTAACATGCATAACATTCGGAGTAATAATTTGTGCTATAGTTCGATTGATTGAATAAAAAAATATGAATCGAATTAAATTTTGGCTTATTTCGGCCCAGTTCAAATAATACGAAAAAATTTGAGCTTGATTGAGGTCAGCCCATTAGCCCTAAATAAAATAAAAAAATAAAAAAATTATATTAAAATTAAAATAATATTTCATTTCTTTCAGTACTTCTTTTTTATGATATATTAGTTATTTTTCTTTCCTTTAAAAAAAAAAACTGATAATGAATAAATAGTTATAATTTATTTATTTTGTCATAATATTATGCTACATTTTTTTATGTTAATGTATTTAGCTTTTAAATCTACCTAATTCTTTAAACAAAAAAATAATATTTATATTTAATTTAAATTAGTATTATGAAGTTTCTATTTTTAAATCGATATTTGTGTTATGCTATTCTCTTTTCCAATTCTTCATTGTCTTAAAATTTATATATTATGTAATAGTCAAAATTTTATCTTTGTGTATATAAAAAAAGTTATGTTCTCTTGTAACATTTTAATTTAATTTAACTGTTTATTTTTTAGTAAGTATAATTTAATATATTCATCTCTATTTATTTTGTGTAGTAGTTAGAAGAAATTTTATTTGGACTTGAGAACTCTTTATTCTAAATGTGAGTGACGATTTCTAACTTTTGCATGAGTGAAATTTAATGCATTTACTCATTGACTAATTAATTTATTAATTGAATTTTTGCTTTAATAATTAATTTTTTCTTATATTTATATATATTTTTTATTATTTTATGTAATGTTGTTTGTGCTTTAATTATTAAACATATTTTTTTAATAAAAAAATTCATATTAATTAAAAAAAATATATATAATTAATAATTTGGGCCAGCTCGTTTGTATTTGGTTTGGATTCGGGCACATATTTACTAGATCGAATTAAATTTAAATTGAGCTAGTATTGAACTAATTTAGGCCAACTCAAACTAGCCCAATTCGCACAAATTTACGCCCCTTAATAACATAAACATATATTAAAATATAAAGATTTTTTATTTATTTTCATTTGGTAGCAATATAAGCATATTTCATATTGATAATTTATATGTGCATTTTCTTAAAATTATTTTAAAATATATATAAAAAATATTTTTTTATGTTTTCAAAATTAATTATGAAATTAATATAATATTTAGAATTTTTATTAAATATAATAATTTTTATATTATTAAAGTCTCAGGATGTAACTCTTATTATATTATCATGTTTAAAGTCCTTAATTAATATGAATATGGTAATAGATCCTAAAAATACTACTAACGTCAATAGCATAAAATATAAAAATAAATGAATAATTTTATCTAAAAAATATTAAACATTATTAAATAAATAAATAATTATATATATATATATACACACTCTAAAAGGATAACTTTTGTAGGTATGTTGTGTCTATGAATACATGATCCAAGTTATATGTGAAATATACAATGTGAATATATATAAAGGAAAATATTTTTAGAATTTTTTTTTTTTTTGAAATTTCCTTAAAGTTTATTATTTCAGAAATTTAAAAAATATTTCAAAAATTTTCAATCTTGGTTAGTTTGAAAAACTTGCAATGTTTAGAAAATTTGAAAAACTTAAATATTCTTAGAAACTTTAGAAAATTTAGGGCCTGTTTGGCCACATGATTAGAAAATAATTTTTAAAAACTGTTTTTAAATCATAATTTGAAAACAATTTTCAATAATTTTTAAAAACAATAAAGTATTTGGCCAACATTTTAAAAATAATTTTTTAAAAGCTAAAAATAGAAAACATGATTGTCTTGTTGTTTGGCCAAATTATTTTTATAACATATTTTCATAATAAACTTTTTATTATTAAATTAAAAAAAAATTCAATAATTTAAACATTTAAATTTATAGTGTTTACAAAAATGCCCTTCATAATTATCGATATGTTTGGCCAAATTATTCTAAAAAAATAATTTTACTATTAAAATGTTTTTATTTGAATTTAACATCTTACTTTCTTTCTCCAATTTATTTTTAGAATAATTTAAACATTTATAAGTGATTATAAAAAATAAAAAAATAATAAATATTTTTAAAATTAATAATTTTTTAAAATAAAACAAAAGATAACAATATATATATATATATATATATTATATATATATATATTAATATATATAATATATATATATTTATATGTTATTGAAAGGAAGCAAAAAAAAAAAAAGTGGTTAATTGGCTCAATCTGTCGACTCAATATTTATTGGAATGGTCAATGAGTTATACTGTTAAGTAGAACCAATTATATTGAATCATTTGGCACAAGTTTATTTTACACCCAACAAATAATATTATAGGGATAAAATATACAATTATAAGCTTCTAATCATCCAATTTTTTTAAAAAATTGATCTATTTTTAAGAATAAGTTTTTATTTGTAAAACCAGAAAACTGTTTTCTGATTACACGGCCAAACAGGCCCTTATTAATTTTAGACATTTTTGAAAACTTATTTTTTTAGAAATTTTTATAATCAACTACTTTTAAAAATTTTAGAAAACTTCCTATGTCTAGAAAATTGAAAATTTTTCTATTTTTAAATTTTTTAGAAAACTTACTATTTTTAGATTTTAAATATTGAAAACTTAATATTGTTTATGAAATCTTAATGTAAACTTAACTATTTTTATGAAATGTTCAATGTAATCTTACTATTTTTAGAAATTTCTATCAATATTTAAAAATTTAATAAAATATACTTTTTTTTGATAAATTTGGAATACTTAAAACATAATATTTTTTTGAAGCAACTTACTTTTTTTAGTAAATTTGAAAAACTTAATATTTTTAAAAATGTCTTAAAATATAAGGGCTTGTTTGGCTATTTAATTTGTAAACAGTTATCAAAAACTGTTTTTAAACCAAATACTAAAAATCTTTTTTCAATATTTTTGAAAAACAAAGATTTGTTCATCCAAATTGTTTTTAAAAATCATTTTTATAGTAAAATATTTTTATCTTAAAATTAATATTTTTAACATAATTTATACACATTTATGTTTTATAAAATTCAAATATTAAAGTAATATTTAAAATTAATAAATTATTGTCAAAATAACTAAGGATTTGAAACGAAAAGTGTCTTATTGTTGTATTGCACTGAAATTACATTTAATTTTACAACCTATTTATAGCAATAAGAGACCTAAGAAAAAAATAATAATGTACAAATATCCCTCATTAAACTGTTTTGATTACCGAATAATGCACACAATAAAAGTTGATATTTTAATTAATGTATAATATCAAATTCTATTTTTGAATTAATGTACAATATCAAAATTTTTGCTTGGGATTTCAACAATTATTAAACTAAATTAAGTGATAATATATAATAAAAAAAACTTGGATTTCTTTTGCTATATAAGCAATTAAGAAATACAATAAAAATAGTTTTTTCTTTTGACGAAGCTGAAGGCCCCTTCCAACTTCCAAATCAGACGCAGGCGCACATCGGGGATAACGATTTGACGCAACAATTTGGGTCACATCGGGTAGGCACCAACTTGGAGGTAGAAACGGGGTCAAAAATTAGGTTGGTTTGGAACATATTTAGGTACTGGCATTTTTTTTTTCTTTTTTAATTACTTATTTAATTTTAACGATAAATAATTTATACATTTTATAATTAAAAATAATCCATAATTTATATACATACTAATATTTTTTTTATAATTATTTACTATTAAACTTATTTATAAATAATTTTAGTTTTAATTTTTATTAACTAATATTATTTTAAATAATTATATAATTAATATTTTTAATTATATATAATTTATATAATAATCTGATAATCTGATGGTATGACTTTTCGTCGACGTAGGACTCAGGTTTGGTCTTTTGAAGTTTCGGTTATGGGCTGTAGTTTATTCACTAGAATAAAAATATTCAATTTATTTCTTACAATTTTTTTGCTCCTTCTTGACCTAATATCATTCAAGGTCAATTGGGGTTTTCATACTAGTGCACAGTATGAAAAGGACATGGCTAAAGCTTACTAGTCTGTCATGTACAGTAGAATACTGAAAACGTGTTTCTGTGGTTGAATATCTCTATCTCATAAATAATGATGTGTATACGATTGAAGTGAAATGAGTAATGATATCCATTAATATTAAAATTTGCATTAATTTTAACTTGTAAAATTGTGATTAATCATGTAAAACATATTTATATATGTCTCACATTAATTAAAAATTAAATAATGATATATTTATAAAAAATGAATATTCTTTAAATAACAAGACGTTTTTTTAATAATCGACCCTCTTGCATCGCATAAACAAAGAAATTAATACACCTTATAACATATATCAAACCAATATTTGTTATGTAAATATCGACAAAATCATTTCTCTATTTTATATTTAATACTGGTAAATAAATATCATTTTATAAAAGCCAAAGAACAAGAACAGGGCTACTATGAATTTCTTTTTTTTGGCGTGATTCAGCGGATATGTTGCCACCTTGGACGGAGTTGGACCTTTCCTACCTCAACTCTCTCTCTCTTGAATTTAATAGCTTTCCTTTCTTACCCAAAAAGTAGTTGAGTAAAATTTGTGAGCAGGTTATTTCCAGCATCTGGTCTGAAAATTCTTGTGTGCAGCAGCCACGGATATGGCAACCAAACAAAGATTCAAGCTTCCTTTTCTTTTCTTGACCCTGCTTCTCAATTCCCATATCTCCCTAGGAGCTGAATCTGATTCCATCTCTGGTAACCAGTCTCTCACTGGCAATCAAACTATTGTATCTGCAGGTAAGAAATTTGTTCTGGGATTCTTCAAACCTGGTAAGTCATCCAATTACTACATAGGCATGTGGTACAAAGAAGTTTCTGTTCAGACCATTGTTTGGGTAGCAAATAGAGAAAAACCAATTTCTGATAAATTTACTTCCTCTTTGAGAATCTCAGGTGGAAATTTAGTTCTTTTTAATGAATCAAAACTACCCATTTGGTCTACTAATCTGAACTCCTCAACTTTAAAGTCTGTACAAGCAGTTCTTCAAGATGATGGAAACCTTGTCTTAAATGATGGATCTAATTCCTCAAAACCCTTATGGCAAAGTTTTGATTATCCAGCTCATACATGGCTACCTGGTAATAAGATTGGGTACAACAAGAAAACTAAAACGAACACACTCCTAACTTCCTGGAAGAACTCAGAAGACCCTTCCCCTGGTCTTTACTCACTTGAGCTAGACACAAGTGGAAGCAACTCTTTCATCATAAAGTGGAATAGGACTGAGCAGTATTGGACTAGTGGATCTTGGGACAAACAAGCACAAATATTCAGCAAAGTTCCTGAAATGAGGCTCAATTACATCTACAATTTTAGTTATGTTGACAATGAGAATGAAACCTACTTCACTTATTCTGTTTATAACATTTCAATTACATCTCGTTTTGTGATGCACGTTTCAGGGCAGATTCAGCAATCTTCTTGGCTGACGCCGGCAAATCAATGGAATTTGTTTTGGTCTCAACCTAGACAACAATGTGAAGTCTATGCTTTTTGTGGGGCATATGGGAGTTGTAATGAGAACTCCTTGCCATTTTGTCATTGTTTGACAGGGTTTTATCCAAAGTCTCAAAGTAAGTGGGATCTGTTAGATTATTCTGGTGGCTGTTTGAGAAACATCACACTGAAGTGTGGTAACAACACTCTTGATAATAGTAATAATAATGAGAGAGATCGGTTCATGGAATTCTCAAACATGGTTTTGCCTGAGCATAAACAATCTGCAATAGCAGAAAGTGTTGCAGAATGTGAATCAACTTGTTTGAATAATTGCGCTTGTACTGCTTATGCTTATAATAGTGATGGCTGTTCAATTTGGTCAGGAGATCTCCTAGATTTGCAAAAGGTTACAGAAGATAACAGCAATGGGAAAACTCTCTATGTTCGGCTTGCTGCTTCTGAGTTTCCAAAGTCTAAAAAGAACAAGAGCAAAATTGTTATTGGTGTTGTTGTGGTTTCAGTTGCTGGTTTAGCAGTTCTTCTAGCCCTAATGATGTTTGTGATTTTGAAGAGAAAGAGAACTGTTGGAAAAGGAAAAACAGTAGAGGGTTCATTGGTGGCCTTTGGATACAGAGATTTGCAGAATGCTACCAAGAACTTTTCAGAAAAATTGGGAGGCGGAGGCTTTGGTTCAGTTTTCAAAGGAACATTGGCTGACTCAACTGTTGTAGCAGTCAAGAAGCTCGAAAGCATTAGCCAAGGAGAGAAGCAGTTCAGATCAGAAGTTAGCACAATTGGGAGTATCCAACATGTTAATCTTGTTAGGCTTCGGGGATTCTGCTCCGAAGGTACTAAAAGGTTGCTAGTTTATGATTATATGTCTAATGGTTCTTTAGATTCTCTACTTTTCAGTGCAAAGAGTACTAGTGTGCTAGATTGGAAAACAAGATACCAAATTGCTCTTGGCACAGCAAGAGGGTTGCTTTATCTCCACGAGAAGTGCAGGGACTGCATTATTCACTGTGACATTAAGCCAGAGAACATTCTTTTGGATTCTGAACTTTGTCCGAAGGTTGCAGATTTTGGCCTGGCAAAACTTGTTGGAAGAGAATTCAGCAGAGTCCTGACAACCATGAGAGGGACAAGAGGTTACCTTGCACCAGAGTGGATTTCAGGTGTGGCAATAACAACGAAAGCTGATGTGTACAGTTATGGAATGATGCTTTTTGAATTTGTATCAGGAAGGAGAAACTCTGAACAATCTGAAGATGGCAGGACAAACTTCTTCCCTAGTTGGGCTGCAAGTGTAATAGTTGATGGAGGTGATGTGCTTTGCCTATTAGACCCGAGATTGGAGGGATATGCTGATGTACAAGAGCTTATCAGAATTTGTAGAGTTTGCTGTTGGTGCATACAAGATGAGGAAACTCAAAGGCCATCAATGAGTCAGGTTGTTCAAATTCTTGAAGGGGTTATAGATGTGAACATGCCTCCACTTCCAAGATCTCTTCAATTGTTTGTTGACAACCAAGAGAATGTAATTTTCTTCACTGAGTCGTCCTCAAGCCAGACTTCACAGGAAAAGAACAACATGTCAACTGCTTCCTCGCAGGCCAAGAGCTCATCCACAAGCTCCAAGTCCTGAGCAATGGGAACATTTTTTTTTCTTTTCCAATTTCGTTCCTTATATGGTACGTTCCTATATTTTCCTCTCTTTCTTCCCTCTTGGCTATATATAAGCCAATTTGATAAGTAGCTTCTATGTTTTTATTCTGTTTTGCAAGAATTACACATCTGTATATAGAAGTGTGAAAATATATCACTGTAGAAGTTGGTTGTTATAGCAATATAAAATGCAGAAGCACTTGTAACAGATAAGTTACCTAAAGTTTCAACCATCAATATAAATTTTCACACTTAATGCAGGACATAAACAAATTAGTATTTTTCAAGAATATAGGACTTATTGTTTTGCCGCCTGATATTCTCAACCTTTCCATGTGAAAGTGAAAGTGAAATAAACATGTAGCAAGTGTCCTGGTAGCTTTCAGTGATATCAAAATAGCAGAGTGGAGCTCTGTTATCCCTAAATTTCTTGAAAACCTTTGCAACACCACTATACTAGTCAACGCCACTTACGTGGCACAAATCTAACAGTTTTGTGTTTCAATTATGTTCAATCCATTATAATTCATTCATTCACATGAGTAGTGTTGCTGCTCTAGTAGAGCTAATATTTAATTATTTAAATTTCTTGCTCTCTTTGTTATATAGTGCACTAGTGAGGCGCACAAATCCAAATTAAAGTTGAATTCCTTGTATAATGTTATTTTTAAAAAATAATTCTTCAAATTTCTCAATCAATATAATAAACGAAGTAGCGTAGATGGCTACTTGAAAACTCATAACAATTAGAAGATCATAATCAATTAACCAATAGAAATGGATGTAATATCAAATAGACAGAGATCAATAGATGTTAACCAGTCAATGAGGATTGACAGAATGTGAGTAATACGTGCCTCATAAACTCCAAGTTGAACTTTATCATCTTCTAATCGGACACAAAAATGTTTGACTTCCAAATAAAGTCAAAATTTTCATATGTAAAACAAATTATTAGCTGCATACTCAAGCTAATAATTTGTTTTACAAGGTAGCAAGCTCACCATATGGGGTAGCTGGGCTTTGTTTGCAGGGATCATAAATGTACGGTTTGGGATTAATGATGTATTATAGAACTGATTTAAGACAGAAGTTAGCGACTTGCAACGTTTCACTTGAGTAAGTTTACCTTTTTGTCCTTTATTCATTTATTTTGTTTTTGCATTCTTTAAACCAGATGTTTCTAAATCCTCTTCGTAAAGAACTTATTGGACTTGGAGAAACTGGATCTGGTAAGACTTGAGCTTTTGCTATCTCTGCAAGCTTTGTTTGCTTGTGTACTTTTCCCCAATTTCTCTTTCTTAATTTATTTTCAAGAGCTTTTCTGCTTAGTGAAATATGATTTAGGTAATATTTAATTAGCATCTAATTCTTTCCTTTGGTTCAAGGAGATTGCGGTTTGAATTTGAATTCAGATGTGCAGTGGTCAACATTTTGTTTAATTACTATTCAAATTTAAACATGTTAATTATTATGATTTCGAAGTTAATGGCTTTGACTGTTGTAATTACCATATAACAATAACGCCGAGCATGAAAGCAAAATATTTGGGTTTTCATTCAAGTAAAAAATAATAAAATATTGTATGTGGCAGTTTTACTTAAGTTTCCCCTCGATATAAGGTCTTATATATTATGGGTTTGGATGTAAGGCCTTATATTTACTAACTTTATTTGAGTTTTTTGGTGACCAGATGTAACGCCTCATATATTTTAAAAAAATACATGTAGAGTGTTATATATGCTTTGGATGGAATGTCATAAATATTTTTTGTTTTGGATGTAAGGCCTTACATTCGGTGAATCCATTTGATTTACTGCGATGTTGCCGAATACAAAATCTTACACATCTTTAGGAAAACATATATAATGCACTATATATGGGCCTTACATTCAGCAACTTTGGTAGCGGTTATGGGAATTCTAGCAAGATTGTCGATGACAATTGTCTTGCGAGATTATCGATGATAGTTGTTGGAACTCTGACGAGCTCTTGGTTACATATTATTTAAGTTATGAAATAAGTTTTTTTTTTTTAATCTTTTTATTAAATAATTTAATATAAAGAAATGAATTTTGGGTTAAATTATTGGTAATTAAAAAAAATTGATCAATTAATATAAAATGAAGCAATTTAGAACAAAAAATACGTTTTGTCAATCATGATTCATTATCTGAGGCCTAAAAATTTATTCATGATCTTTATAAATAGAATTATTGGTCGCTTAAATGGCGAGTAAATGAATCGGAAAAACTTTCGCTTGAACGGATAAAAGATAATGAGAATTTACAATTAATAAAAATTGGGTCATATAAATAAAATAAAAAAAGTAAAGCCTATTTTTTATTTTCTTATTCTCTGCTCTCTATCTGTTATATGTTATTAGTTTTAATTTAATATCAAAAAATAATTCCTCTAAATTGGGGACAAACTTTGATTTTGTCAATGTAGAATAGTAAAGATATAACATAATTGTTATTTATTAATTATGGTCATGTTAGTATACTTTTTATTAATTATATTATTTTTTTTATTAAATATTATGTATTTATGACTTTTTAAAAAATAATTATACTAATTTTATATTTTAGGATGAGGGGTCATTGAAATTCCTCAAGTTCTTAAGTTGGTCTCTTTTAATCCACCATATTATAAAACGTGTTTTTTAGACCTCATATTAGTCTTTGGTGTTCATTTAATTTCTTAAATTATAAAATATATTTTTTAGTATTTATTTAATTCATTAAATTATAAAAAAAATATTTTTTTAGTCCCAACTTTGATAAAAGGGAACAATTAAGAATAAATACTATTAATTTATATTTTTTTATTAAATTATTAATTTTTTATCTCAAGTAATTAAAAATGTCATTAAAACTCGGCACTTTAACAATGATAAGCTGACAATTAATGTAAATTTTTAATTTTCTTTTTTAATATTTTATGATTGCTACAATTTTTATTTTTATTTTTTATTGAAAAATAAAAAAATTGTATTTAAATAACAATTTGTGAAAATATTATTAATGTTAATTTTTTTTTTAAATAATTTCATATTAAATTTTATTTTTATCCATATTAATAGATTGTATTTTATCGTACTTTAATCAATTTAAAAGAAAAAATATTTTACTTAAAATATCATTAAATTAATATAATTTATTTTTAATTATCCATTTTTTTAACGTTATGGATCTAAAAATATTTTTTATAATTTGAGGGATTAAATGTCCTTTTTACAAAAATAAAAATATGAGACTAAAAATTGTATTTTATAATTTGAAAAATTAAACGAACTCTTAAGCCTTATACGAGAGACTTGGTTGAACATTTTTCTATATTTTATTACTCTTAAATGCCAACTGCTCACTCATATCAACAATTTATCTACTTGCTCAACATTTCTATGACTCCGCCCAAAATTTTAGTAATTTGAAAATTTTATGATGACTTTTATTAATTTTATCCTTGGGTGATTTTTTTTTTATTCCTTAATTAAATTTATTTTAAAAATAAATTTGTAATTAAAAAGTGACCCAAAAGTCACATATTTATTGAATTATTGGGTAAAATATTATTAATGTTGTTATTATAAAAATTAGTATATTTAATCTCATAATTATTAAAAATAATGATTATTCAAAAATGCACTTTAATTTTAAGATTAAAGTATAATTTTTATACTAAATTTTTTAACTTTTATAAATAATAAGAATAGAAATACTCCAATCATAAATTACATGTAATATCAAGACCATTAGCCTTTTTTCTGATTTAAAAATAAAATTTAATTGAAAACTTTTAAATTATTGTTAATTGTTTAACATTTTTTTCTTGTGCAGCATCATTTGCGGATAGTACGACATTTTTTCTTGTGTAGCATAATTTGCAGATGGTACGACATGTTTGGTGATGCATGTTTTTAAGAAGAAAATATTAGTACTTCTTTGGATAAGAGCCATAACCTAAAAAGTGGGTTAATGAAGGTAAATAAAATTATATATTATTAATTATTTTATTATACTTTAATAATTATAATTAACGAATAATGATATTAGTACTTTAATACTTGTTGCACTAAAAGAATATTTTCTTTAAAATAATTTTTTTAGTGTAACTTTTGCATACAAAAATTACATTTTTTTTTTATCTCTAACTCATTATATTAAATATCAAACTCAAAAATATATTTAAAAAAATTCAAATCTTTTTTTTCATAAAAAAAAAAAAATAGCGTGCCAACATTGTTACGTTAAATGAACACTATTGTGTTAAATATAATACAATACTATTCATTGCATTATTTTAGTGCATAGCCTTCAAAGCCTTTTTATAGCAATTTTAAATACAAAACTTTCATTATTTTAGAGTTGTAAAGGCTTAGTGGAGTTGTCCAGTGAGCAACTAATCTGATTAATCCGCTTAAATTAATAAATTCGATCCAATCCAATCCGTCGGATTCGGATCGGATTTGATTGACATATTTTATAGTCGAATCGGATTGAAAAGTATACAATCCGTTTGGATTCGGATCGACAGATTTTATAATCCGCTGCAATCCGATCCAGACTGAATTACTATTAAAATTATAAATAAATGCATGTTTATTTTTAATGTGTTATATTTAAATATTATACATACCACAATTACATTAAATTGTTATTTTAGTTTTAAAAAAAATAAAAATGTTAAATTCTCTATAATAACTTAATAATATTCAACAATATACTTTTTATTATTTTGATTATATAAGTTGTGACTATAAATAAATAAATTTTACTTAAAAATATATCAATTTAAAATTTAAATGTTAGTAAATATTGTGTTTTATATATGATAATAATAAAAAATAAATTATAATCTCAATTCGACCTATTCGATTCGAAAAATTCGATCTGCTCGGATTCGGATTGACTACATTATCGGATCGAATTCGGATTAAAAATCTTCAAATCTGCTTAGGATCAGATCGGATTCGGATTGGTGAAAAATAGACAGTTTCAATCCGCTGCTCACTCCTAAATATTTTGTTGATCATAATTTTTATCTTAAAATAATAATTAGTTCTTAATATTTTAAAACGTATAATTTAGTCCTAATTTTTTAAAATTTAATAATTTTAATCTAATTTAACAATTTTAGTAAAAAAGTTAGAGATCAAATTTTATTTTTAAAAACTTTTTGCTACAACGCTAAAAATTAGAAAATAAGTTAAATAAGCACTATCATGATTTAAAACATAAGCTAGTAAGATTTTTACTGATTTTGGAAATATATTATTAGTTTGTTGAAACATATGATTATTTATTATCAATACATAAGTTCTAATTGTAAGTTATAGAAAGGGCCATGAGTTATCGTAGAGCATTATAAGACTTGACACTCACGTAGCACATGGCAAATGTCAAGTACTCAGGGATTAAACAAATGAGTTTTAGAAAAAATTGTAAGTTTATTATATTTTGAAATGCAATTAATAGCTCTAATAATAAAAATATAAGGTATTACTACATTGCTTTATTAATGATCCCTTTTTTTTTTTTTTATCACTACAAGAGTTTGTAGGAGATATTGATTAAAACTGTAGGAATTAGAGAACTCAAAATAAAGGCAGGTAGAATGAAAGATATACTTGAAATGATATTATATGAAAAATATTTGAGTTAAGTTCGTGGCTTAAAAAATAGATAAAATTTTGTATCATATTTTGGAAGAAGAAGTTGTAATACATATTCATAAAATAAGAAAGATGTGAATTATAAAATAATTGAGGAACAAATAATGAAAAATATTATGAAAAAATTACAACACATGAATAAAAATGAAGGTGAAAAAAACACAAAAAGTGAGAATATTGAAGTTCATACGGATGCTTCGCATTAATTGAATGACATACTTCATGGTGATGCATGTTTTTAAGAAGAAAATATTAGTACTTCTTTGGATATATAAGAGCCATAACCTAAAAAGTGGGTTAATGAAGGTAAATAAAATTATATATTATTAATTATTTTATTATACTTTAACAATTATAATTAACGAGTTTAATCATTATAATATTGAAGGATGTATCATATATAAATACAAATTTTAAATCATCACATTGTATTACAAATTTGCTAATTAACATAGAAAAAATAAGGCTATTGTAAATTTATTAATTAGAAAAATGCAATCTATTTTTATTTTATTACATGTCTATTTTTATTTGATTGTACTTTTTAAGGAGAGTTGTATTTTTTAGTAATTGATAACCTCTCAAATATTTGTGCCAAGAAAACTTGCTTTCTTTATTGTAAGTCAATGGAGTTAGAGAGTTTAATTATAAAGTTTTTGTATTAACTACGTCACAATCAATAACACATCTACCACATCTATATCAAAAAAATACTTTTTTATTTAAGTAATGCAATTAATCAATATGTTAGATGGATAAAACAGTAAAATATGATGCATAATTTTATATAATTTAATATTATTTAGTTATATGTGTATATACTTTAAAATAAGTATAATAGATTATTTCAAAATAATAATTATATTTTGTAGCCACCTTGTGAAAATAATTTCATAATTTAATATTATTTAGTTATATGTGTATGTAGTTTAAAATAAGTATAATAGTTATTACAAAATAATAATTATGTTTTGTAGCTCCCACGTGAAAAACAAAGATAAAGTGATAAAGATGTGTCATTAAGACGCAAAAATACAATCAAAGATAATGATGCAATTTTCTAATCAAGTTTGAGTGTAGAAAATATAATAAAATTGAAATTTTATAAGGATGAAAATTGAATAATATGAAAATAAAATATGATAACTCTCATCATATAATTTTATATAATTCAACTATCTTAGGGTATGAAATAATAATAATTTTATTAACTTTAGAAGATATAATGTATTACTTTATTTTGAGTATGTTTCACATGTCTAACTAATATGTAATTATAAATGATAAATTATTTTTTGATAAATAAAGGAGACAAAATGTTCTATTAGAAAGACATTTCATATTTGTAGATCTTGAGTATGGATGCACTTATAATGATGAAGATTATAAAATAAATATGCTTGTAAATAAATTTAGTAGAAGATGCTTTATTGTGTTTCATGATTTTATATTGGAGATCGTAAATATTACATTCTTACATTAATATTATTTTATAAAGTTATAAGCTAATGTTATATTATAATATAATTTATTAATATATAGAAGTTATTGGACATAAATTGTTGTCAATTCGTTCTTATGTGAACTTTAATAATTTAATTTTATTAAGGGTTACAATTTTTTTAAAAGATTGCTACCTAATAAAGAATATATGAGAATTTTTTTTAGGTAGCATGCTGTTGAATAATAGGGATCGAACTAACTTTGTAAAGAAAAGCTTTATTTGACAGAGGAAAGAAAATAATACTTGCTGCTTAAGTTTTGATTTACTGATCTTATTCACCACACTCTGGTTTTACAAGTGATTAAGCCATATATAGGCATTATCAGCAAGTGATTTACACGTCTAAGCTTAGTGCGTGAACTTGATACAACAACCTTTTAACTGATTATAAACTCAGTTGTAACAGATTTTTAACAATCAAAACAGTTTTAACAAAAGCCTAACACACAAAACTACACTCTTCCTGTTATAGTTCAATCTCTGATATGCTAACACCCCCCCCCCCCCCCCCGCAAACTCAGTGGCAGGGAAGTGACACTGAGTTTGGGCCTCAAAAACAAATGCTGAGCAGTGGGTAAAGCTTTGGTGAGAATATCTGCGCGTTGATCATGAGACGGCACGTATTGCACAGCAAGTTCATTTGCCAGCACCTTTTCTCGGACAAAATGATAATCTAATTCCACATGTTTAGTTTTAGAATGAAGCACAGGATTAGCACTTAAGGCAATGACACTTGTACTATCACACCAGATGACCGGTTTAGATGACACAACCTGAATTTCAGATAACAAAGATTGAACCCAACTCACTTCAGCTGCTGTAGAGGCTAAGCATCTGTATTCGGCTTCTGCACTTGATCTGGCAACTGTGGGCTGCTTACGTGATGACCAGATAATAGGATTAGCGCCAAGATACACGATTAAACCAGATGTAGACCGCCTTGTATCAACACAAGAGCCCCAATCAGCATCAGAAAAGGCACTGACAGTGAGTTGTGATGACGGTTTAAACTCAATGCCAAATTCCAGAGTACCAGCCAAGTATCTGAGAATCCTTTTTACAGCAGTCCAATGAGTTTCCAATGGATTAGACATAAACTGAGAAGCTTTATTCACTGAAAAACAAATATCAGGTCTTGTGAGACTAACATATTGTAATGCTCCAACAATACTTCGATAGTGAGAAGGATTGATATAGCAGGCACTCTCATCTTTAGAAGACAGATGCACTTTTGAGCTCATAGAAGTAGTGGCAGATTTTGCATCAACCATACCAGCTTTAGTAAGCAAAGTCTTCACATACTTGGACTGTGTTAGTAAAAGAGAACCAGTTGTGGTAGGTGTCACTTCAATGCCAAGAAAGTAACGCAAAATACCCATATCTTTTAAGGCAAAATCATCATTTAGATGCTTGACTAATTCTGAAATCTTGGCACTGCTTGATCCGGTGACAATTATGTCATCAACATATACCAATAAGTAGATTCTGTAAGCTGCCGTGATCATGAAAAAGAGAGAGTCATCTGCCTTTGATCTTGTAAAGCCATGCTTGATTAAAGTGGAACTAAGTTTGTCAAACCAGGCCCTAGGAGCCTGTTTTAATCCATATAAGGATTTATGCAATTTACACACATGATGGGGTTCTTTGGAGTCAACAAATCCTTGAACTTGTTTCATATAAACCTCTTCTTGAAGAATGCCATTAAGAAAGGCATTGTTTACATCTAGTTGCCTTAGTGGCCAATTGAAGGAAAGTGCAACAGTAAGAATTACTCTTACAGTGCCAAACTTAACAACCGGGCTGAATGTCTCCAAGAAATCAAATCCAGCTACCTGTAAGAACCCTTTTGCCACCACTCTAGCCTTAAGCTTATCCAGAGTACCATCCATCAGCTCCTTTACTCGAAAAATCCACTTATTGTCAATTATTTTCCTGTTATGAGGAGGAGGAACCAAAGTCCAAGTTTGATTTTTTATGAGAGCATCATACTCACATTTCATAGCTTTGTACCATTTTTCATCCTTCAAAGCTTCTTTCACTGACTTGGGTAAAGAAAAGGTTTGAGCAGCATAAAAGATTTTTGGTTTCTTGATACCTGCCTTTAAACGAGTAAGCATAGGATGACAATTTTTCTGAGATGAGTAACTAGAACATGACCCAAGAATTGAAGAAGGAGGTTCAGAAACTGACACAGGTTGTGTAAAACAAGGTTCAGGATTGGTTGGCACAGTATTGAAATCAGAGAACTGGGAATTAATAGAAGTGTAACCATGGGGATTTGAACTGCAGACATCAACAGTATGAGATGGAGAGGTGGAGAAAGAAGGAGATGACAAGGACAGAGGATCAAAATGAGGTTGAACGATTGTACTCAAAATTGGAACATTAGATGGTGCAGTAGAGTTAATAGATAGGAAATTTTCTTTTGACAGAACAGGTAGAAAAGCTTGCCTAGGCTTAGCAACAGAAACAGAGATGAACTTAGGATCAGAGAATGGAAACACATGTTCATCAAATTTAACATGTCTGGAAATAAACATTTTTCCAGCAGCATTAAGACATTTGTACCCTTTGTGAAAAGGACTATAACCCAGGAATACACAAGGCTCAGTCTTAAAATGAAACTTATTTGCATTATAAGGCCGCAGGAAAGGAAAGCATTGACACCCAAAAACTTTGAGAAACTCATAATCAGGTTTAACATTTAACAATACCTCCATAGGGCTCTTATTGTGAAGAACTGGTGTGGGTAGCTTGTTTATGAGAAATACTGCAGTGAAGATAGCCTCATCCCAATATTTATGTGGCATGGAGGCTTGAGCAAGCAAAGTAAGCCCCACTTCAGTAATGTGTCGATGTTTACGTTCCACCAGTCCATTTTGCTGAGAAGTATGCGGACAGGACACCCTTCTTTGAATACCATGTAATTGCAGAAAGGCATTAAGAGCAGTGAATTCACCTCCACCATCTGACTGCAAAACCTTAATCTTGGTTCCAGTTAACAATTCAACATGACTTTTGAATAAAATGAAAGCCTGTTTAACTGAACCTTTATCCCTTAAAAAATAAATCCAAGAGAACCTAGAAAATGCATCAATGAAAAGGACATACCAATGGTAACCATTGGACGATATTACTGGTGAGGGCCCCCAAACATCAGCATGCACAATTTCAATAGGAACATTACTTTTATTCAAAGAACTGACAAAAGGTAATTTGTGAAGTTTACCCATTTGACAGGCAGTACACACATTTTGATTATTAGCAAAAACAATGTTACAAGGTTTATTACAACTTGACAGAGCAGTTTGCATAACACTAGTGGAAGGATGGCCTAAACATCTGTGCCAAAGCACAACATCACCATTTTTACTAATACATGCTGATTTATTGCTAGAGAGAGTATTAACAGAAGTATTACCAAAAATCTCCTGATCTGTCTGACAATTCAAAGCTGAGCAGCCATCAGATTGCATATTTTTGTCTAACTCCAGATCAAACTCATATAGACCATTCTTAACTTTCCCTTGTAGTAGTACTTGGTGGCTGAGTTTGTCCTTCACATAGCAATAATCAGAATGGAACTCAACATAAGCATAGTTATCTCGTGTAAACTGAGAAACACTTAGTAAATTCTTAGCAATCTGAGGCACATGCAATAAATTCTTCAAGAAAAGCTTCCTATCACTTGTTTTACTTGAGAAAGAAGTCATACCAACATTGGCTATGCGCAATCCTTCACCACTTCCTACTTGCAACTGCTGATTGCCATGAAATTCATTGATGACAGCAAGATTCGCTGGGTCAGCAGTGACATGATGAGTAGCTCCTGAGTCAGGGAACCAAGAAGCATCAGAAAAGTTCTGAGATGATGCATACATTGCCATCAGATGAGGTTGAAGTTGAGAAACTTCTTGACCAAGATTCTGTTGTAACTGTTGAGGAGTTTGAATATTTCGAGTGTTCACAGTAGTAGAGATAGGAGGTTGTGATGCAGATTGAAAATTAGAGTTATAATGCTGTGAGAAATTTGGTTGAGAGTTGTGTTGCGACTGCTGTGTTACTGGTATAAATGACTGATTAAACCTGCTCCAACAGTTACCAGCATAATGTCCCCATTTTCCACATATTTGGCATTGAGGTCTTGAGCCATTGAAATTTCTAGGCTTGTTTCTGTCAAAATTTTGTGTATATGAACCAAAATTTTGAGACTGCATAGGTGGACCAAATTGTTGAGATTGATAAGGTATGGAACTTTGATTTTGTGAAAAAGGTACACGAGAATACATTGGTTGCTGACTAGAATATGAGAACATTTGACCATGATAAGAATTAGGGCCATTTGGGTTAGTTGAGTTATACTGTACAGATCGTTGAGCTCTAGAATCAGAGATACCTTTATTGATCATTTCATTATTGAAGCCAAATTGTGTTGAATTTGTTGCATTTGTTTGACCTGGAAATCCAAAACCTCCATTTGCACCAAGAAAAGATTGTTGTTGAGTCAAATTTGCCATAGGTATCTCATTAATGGTAGAAGTAAGGTTATTCATCGGAACTACTGGTGCAAGATTTGCAGAAGGTAAAGATTGAAGTGAAGTATTGCGTCTTTCAATTCTTGACTCATGACCAAGCAATTTATGCATTATTTCTATTACAGACACCCCGTGTTCTTGAATATTTGCCACAACTGCATCATAGCTTTCATCAAGACCATTACAGATGGCCAGAATTTGATCCTCTTCATTTACACAACACCCAGCTGCTGCCAATTGTGAAGCAAGATTTTGAATCTTTTGAATGTATTCATTGATTGTTAGACCTCCTTTCTTAATAGAATTTAGCTCTGCTTTGTATTGCATTATCTTAGCTCTGGAGTGTGAAGTAAAATAGTTTCCAAGAAGAGCCCAAATCTCTGAACTGAAATCACATTCGGAGACTTTCTTAACAAACTCCTTTGACATGGAACCAATCAGCCAAGAACTGATCATTTGATCTTGCCTTATCCAGTAACGATACTCATTGCTCACTGTATTATCTTCATTCAATCTTACATGACATTTTTTTTATACCCAGTACAAAACCTTCTAACTCATAGCTTCTTAGAATTCTTATAACTTGTCGCCTCCATTCATTATAACCATCTTGATCCAACGTAATAGATGAAATCTGATGATGAAAAGTGACTATTTCTTTCTGAAATGCAGTTCTTGTAATTCTTGAATTTCTTCTCTTTGAATATCCTCTTGAACTTGTTGAGCCATTATCAATTGTTTTGTTTTCTCTGGTTTCAGAGTGTGCGAATAACAAGTAAAAAACTAGTATGAAACTGAAAGAAAAATGGCGTTTGCCTAGTGCTCTGATACCATGTTGAATAATAGGGATCGAACTAACTTTGTAAAGAAAAGCTTTATTTGACAGAGGAAAGAAAATAATACTTGCTGCTTAAGTTTTGATTTACTGATCTTATTCACCACACTCTGGTTTTACAAGTGATTAAGCCATATATAGGCATTATCAGCAAGTGATTTACACGTCTAAGCTTAGTGCGTGAACTTGATACAACAACCTTTTAACTGATTATAAACTCAGTTGTAACAGATTTTTAACAATCAAAACAGTTTTAACAAAAGCCTAACACACAAACTACACTCTTCCTGTTATAGTTCAATCTCTGATATGCTAACACATGCACATATTTATATTATATTATATTATATTATAATATTTATTATTTTTAGTATATAGGATTATATTTGTATAATCTATAAAATAAAACAATTGTTATAATTAAAAGGGTATTACAAATATGATATATTCAACATGGTTGCCAAATGTTGCTTTTAATTAAATTTCTGTTAAGATAATTGTATTAGTTAGTTTATAATTTTTTAAATTTTTTGTTGTGTTTATAATTTAATAATTTTATGATTATTAACTACTTTTATTTAATTGTAGTTGTTAAAATAATTTAAATTTTATAAATGTGGATACTATGTTATAAAATTTATGGACATATTATTAGTAAATTCATTAAAAATGCAGTAAAAGTAAAAAGTGATATATCGATAAGTTTAAATTATATATTTATATATATAAGTTAATATGTAATATTTCTCAATTATTTAATTTTAAAATGTTAATTATTTTGTGTAATTTTCAAGTAAAAATCAATACACACCAATAAAATTAGAGCAATTAAGTTAAGACCGGTACATGTGCATGTTTAATTATCTTTCAAATAATTGATAAGATTGACTTAATCTAGGGAGAACCTTTATACGTATAAGTTTGTGTGTAAGCTTATATCGATCAATAAGACAACATATTTATATATGTATAAGTTTTAGTATATTGTATGTATTAATTAATATATATTTCCTAATAACACACATATGTGTGTTTAATTATTTGAATGATAAATTAATTGTGATTAATGGAGGATTAATGAATGTTGATGGACTTGTTGTTGGATGAATTGAGATTTAAATATAATGTTTAAATTTTTCTCTATATATATATTGTGTAATTTTTTATATTATATTATGCAGTGATATGGGTATATAGTGTAGAAAATAAAGTATGAAAATTCTAAAAATAAAATATTGGAGAGTCATAAGTCACCTATATAAATTTTATAAAATAGTCAATAACTATCTTATTAAATTATTATAAGACGGCTAATAATCGCCTTTAAAGAGTTATATAAGACATTTCTAACATAAATATCAACTTTTATTGAAAGTCTATTGACTATCTTATAAGTAGACGGTCAGTAACGATCTTATAAAAAATTTATAAGACAATAAATGTTTTATTTATATGATGATTTATGAACGTTCTATTTGTTAAATTTTTATAGAATTGACGATTATAATAGTGTTTATGAAATAACTTAGGATCATTTTATATTATTCTTTTTGTAATGGTGTTTGTGAAATATTCTCTAACAAATTTTGATAAATTGTAATAAAATTATTAATTTTAAAATATTAAATTATACGTTTAAAAATATCATTTACGAAATGTTGTAACCAGGTACATAAGTCTATTTTAACACTAATACATTTTCACCGCTTCTTTCTTATAAAGGCTATTCACTGACTTGCACTACACGACGATTAGCATGTGAGTATTATATAGAGTCGACTCATTGACTAGCACTACCCGACGATTAGTCCCATACGAGTTTGTGACATAGTGATCTTGATGGATCAAAATTAAATAATTACAAGTAAATAGAATTAAATAGTTACAAGTAAATATTTTCTTGTTTTAAAGGAATGATGGTGAGAGGTCCGTTCTACGACAAAAATGGACTGAAAAAAGGGAAGAAGACGATAAGTTAACAACTTTTATCCAAAGACATGGCCATGGGAATTGGCGTCAACTTCCCAAACTTGCGGGTAATATTACTATATATAATATTGATTTTTCAGTTACTTCTGTTAATTTGTTGATGTGGGCTAGCTAGCTCTTGCAGTCGTGCCTCTTGAATCGATAATGATAGCCCAATGAGAGTTTCTTTTAAAGGGTCTCTACGACTCTTTTTAATAAGAAGTGTGCATGTCTTTAATTAAGATTTTGAAATTTTTTTTAAAAGTTATAAACTTAAAAAATTTATGAACTTATAAGAACTCTTGATAAATTTGAATAGAATTTTGTAAATTATAGTAAATTTATTTAAGATAAAAATAAAAATTCTTAAAGACTTTTATAAATCTTTAGGATAGAGAGAATAATGAGTGAACATTTTTTTACGTATATATTTAACTAAAAAAATTCATCAAAAATTGTAAAATATTTTAAAATCAATAATTTTTTGAATTTATATAAATTTTTAATTGAATACACCTGTACTTTTCTAAATTTTAGGATATGTGCATGACATCTTTTAATTATTATTATTTTTTTAAATAAAACTCAAAATTTTGTAGGGAAAAAAGGCACCAAGATTGAAAAAAAAAAATTGCAAAAAAATACCACATAATAAAAATTGAATTTAAAAAACACAAGTAAAAAATAAAATAAAAAATCAATTCATATTTGAAATGAAAAAACTGAAGAAAAAAAAGTATAAAATATTTTTTATTTTTATTTTTGTTCAAAAAAATTACATTCATTTATTTCTTTTTTTCCAAAATTCCAATATTTGAATCTTCTGCATTTTAAAAAAGTTACAAATTTTTTTTATATTGATTTTTTTCTTTTACCTTTTTGCATTCTTTAAAAAAAATCCAATTGTTCATTAGTTCGTATTTTTTTTCTTTTAAAATTTCATTTTATCCTTGAAATAATATATATCATTTGGAGTTTATTGAAATTTTAAAAAAATAAAAGATTTTTCATGGGAAAATGCTACGCATCCCTCACTAAAATTGCATCTCTATTGTATACCTACTAAAAAATATATTATATGGAGATATGATTGTAGGTTTTATCTGATTTAGTTATGTGACTCTAGTTTTAAAATTAATAAAAAAGTAATATATTAATAGAATTTGTGCTTTAATAAAAATAAACAAAAATTTTCATATATTTTACTCAAATAAAATTGTTTCGTATGTATATATTAAAGGATAGAAGAATAAATTTATCTTTAAACTTTAACCCTTGCTCCCAAATTTGTGTGGGTATTGTTTGATTGTACAACTGAACGTGACATTGCTATTTTCATTAATAATAAAATAATTAAAGGTTCTTGGAAAATTTCTTGAAACAATACATAAGTGTCGCCCATTAATATAATAATTAAAGAATAATTTTTTACCGTAATTTAATATATATTATAATTAATATAAAATAATTTAATTAACCAACCATATAATTAATTAAATTGTTAATAAATATAATTAAATTATATTATATAAATTAATATATATATTAAATTATAATTAAAATAATTATCTATCAAATAAATATTGCAATTATATGAATATCTTCTATTAACTGTACCAAATAACCAATAGAAATTAATAAAAAGAAGACTTAAGTGGATGTATTTTATAATTAGAGATTATTTTTAACGTCATTTCAGCTACTAAATATATGTTTAAATTCTATTAATTTTCATATTTATAAATGTATTAAACATTTGTTACATTATAAACATATATTATATTAAACGCATATTTCTTACGCTTATTTCATAATATAATTTTTTTTAATAAAAAAAGCTAGAAGAATTGTAACTTACATAAATAAAATGCATAAATCTCGTACTTTTTTTAGAGGACTACATAAATTTTATTGCTTTTATAAAATTAATACTAAAATTTTACTTTGACCAAAAATTAGAACATATTCTATCATGTATACCATCACCTTAATAACATAAATAAAATTATTGTTTTAGAAGTATGTTCACAAATTTGATAACATATGATTAATAAATAATAAAATTTTGCTCAATTTTTTATTCAATAATTAAAATAAAATTTAAATATTAATTTTATGAAAATAATAGAATTTATATAATTCATTAAAAAATTAAAAAATTTATGCGCTCTGTTTATATAAATAAAAAAAAAACTAATAACGTCCTTCATCCATATTTTTTATATTTATATTTGTGTGCATGTTGTTGGTCCATTTGTATTTAAGTTAAGCCAGTAGAATTTTGTCAAGCGAAAAACTAGTTCTAGTGTGAGTTTAATGTGCTAAATTTGTGTAAATTTAAAAATTTTAATATATAAACATAGAAAATAGAAGTCTTTTTTTTTTTTTTTTTTCCAATAGTAATAGAAATTCAAACTTCTTCTGGTCGGTTTAACAATAGTAATAGAAATTCAAACTTCTTCTGGTCGGTCCATGGCTAAGTTTAAGTCTCTAATGTTACTGTGATGCAATTAGAATAAAGAGTATCGATATATTTATATAAATTTATACTCATATTAGTTATATTTTAATATTTAAATAAAATTATTTTAAAAAGTGAATTATTATTTTTTATTTTTTAAAATAATTTATCATGTATCAAAATCTAATTAATATAAATACAAAAATAAATTTAAATTTATGTATTTTTAACATTTATTTTATAATAAAATAGATGAACTAATGTGTCTTTGCAAAAACCAATAAAAAAGTCTAAAGTAAATTTAATCTAAATTCATAAACAAATGAATGCAATTGATCTAGTAGATAATTGACCAAGAACAATGAGACAATTTGGCAAAAACACGTATGTGAGCTTGAAGCTGTCAAATTATATAGCCTCTATGATAATTCTCTTTTAGCCTCAGCACCTTCTTCAAATTGGAGACAACAAGGAACTATCTCATTTATGATGTTTGGAGGCTTATCATTGTGGCTTGGCTTATTTGCCGTTCTCTCCTTCTCTCTCTCTCTCGGATACCTTGTGACTTTGTACTGTGGATCCACAAACTTTAATTGCAAAGCAGAACCAAGAGAGTAACACAATCTTAAATTAGGAAACTTCTGCAACTCCAAGCTAGCACTTATTTTATTATTATTTTTTTAACACAAAAAGTTTAAGGGAAGAGATGGTGTAACGTTCGCTATTCTTCATTCATTCGAATCAATGCCTTATTTTGATAGTACTAACAGTGACTAGCACCTCAAGCTGTCATCAGAGGGATCTTTATGCACAATTACGACTGTTTCATCCCTCGAACTCATAACCTAATATATGTAATCCAATAGGTAACCATTACTGGTCCAAGCTAGTACTTATTGCTGCTATATCTCTTACACTATTTATTGCATGTGATTCACTTCTCTTGGTTGTAAATGGAACACACTTTGCGTTTGATATTTATCTTTGGTCCCAAATTTTTTTTTACTATCATTATTAATGTATAGGACTCTCCCTTTACACTAGTACTAAAAAGACCTTGTTACTGCTTTCTAGTAGTTCAATTGATAACTTTATTCATATTTATTAATATGTTATTTTTAACTAGTAGGATCAAGTTCCATAAAAAAAAAATACCTGCTTACCTTTTTAATGTCATAAAAGAAAAAGAAAAAAAAAATCCTCAATGGAGGTGATAAGGCCAATATATATATATTTGTCTCACCCTCTTTCGCATGAGTTAGTATGACAGTTGCTTAAATGTTTCTCTTCACTAAATTCCCACATGGTTTATATGTTTGACTTTGATGGGAAAAAAGACATGCCAAGTAATTATTCTTGGTATTGTTGAATGGTTAAATAAAAAGTAAAAATAAACCGACTAACTTGTGTAAATTCAAGAGGCATGTTTGTCTTATGATCCCCTAGAGACTAGACTAGCCTTGTTAATGTTAGGAATCACATGATCAGTAAAAATGGTCAAACTCTCCTTACCTAAAGTAATGTCTAGTTTCTGAAAGGAGACCAAATAAAACTACTTTTTCACCAAATTATTAGACATTTTTTAAGCAGTAGTTAGATGTCTGTCACCTTAGATAAACTTATGGAGCCTCAATTTTCTACTTCTATTTTATAGTGAATAAAAGTCAGATGTTCAACCACTTTCGAGTTTGGAGTCAGAATTTGGGGTTTGACATGAATACCCTTTATATCTTATATTATTAAAATATTTTATTTTAATAACTTAATTCAAGTATTTATATTCCTTTTATTCATTTTAAATGATTTTTTTTTTTTTTCAAAGTAAGCCACATAAGTCCTATATGTCAAATTTTACAAGCATATAGTGGAAATTTAAAAAAAGAAAAATAAATAAATATTACAATCATAGCTATTAGGGTCACTGTTTGCCTCTGTGGCTATGTTGCCCATAATATTGCTTCCTCATGAACATTTTTCAAATTTTAGGCTACATCTTGAATATTTTGTTACAATCAAAAGCCCGAATTTGATCACTCTTCTCATATTCACAATAGCCAAATTAATTTCATTGTGTCAAAGGTTAAATTTCTATAATATCCTTGTAAAATTAACCAAATAGGATTCATGTGATATAATTTGACCCCAAAAAAAATAAAATAATAATAATGTTAAAAATGATTAAAGAGATACTAATACTTGAGTTTGGTATTAAAACAAAAATATTGTAATAACATGTATATAAAAAGCACCAACACATTAACATAAATATTTTTTAGATACCAAATCCTCAGAATTTAACATCAAACTCTTTCTTTTATATTCGATTTACCCTAATAATTGAAAACATTCGCACTGCTCTCATTTCTAATAAAAGAATTGATACATAGTTTGGAATTTTAGTACCAGCGGCCAAAATACGTAGGTATGTAATAATCCGGTGGTCCAGTTACTAGTGTCTGTACAGTTGCTATCACCTTTCAGGTAATAGGAACAGAGATCTCGTAAGCGGGTCCAGATATCTTTTACAAAAAATCTCACTCCTCTGGACCATCAAATTCTTCTCTATACATTAAATACTGTTTGATAAAAATAAAATAAAATATAATTTTCATTTATTAAAAACACCCACTTTAGCCACACGGCATATTATTAATGCTAAACTCTACAGTATACACTTTACCATTGTGAAGAAAAAGAAAAAAGGTTGCGTAACTTTGCAGCAAGATACATTACCATTCAAAGAAAATATAACCAACAGTGGCAAATTTGTAATTATTATTTTTTGTTTTTTTCTAGAGGGTTAATAAATTATCAAAGCATTTATTAAGGCATTACTTTATTTATTCCCTTGCTAGAAACCAAGAGACACAATTATAAGACTGAAGTAACACAATATTGAACCCAACAATTCAAAACTTATGTTTTGTCTCTTTTTGATTCTTAATATAAAACAAATAGAAACAAAAATTCCCCTTCCTTTTCCCCTCATACCAGATAACATTGATTCGATCCATCAGATATCTCATATCTCCTCTTTTTTTCTTCTTCTTTTTCTTCTTCTGTTGGCCTTTTTTTTTTTTTTTTTTTAATAAGCCAGAGTCGTTCTCAAATGGACCTAGATAAGCTGGAAAATCAGATAAATCACCGCAGCAAGATCTGAGAAACTTGGACCGTTTGATTGTTGCAATAATCAGTGATTTTCCTCCTCTTGATGTCCCTTTCCAATGGTAGAGTAGAAATAACATTTCCATTGGTTTTTTCACTTTCTGAAATCGAAAAATGTTGGTCTAACACATTGACAGGTGTCACACAACTTGAAAAACCAGACTCCAACACCGACTCATCTCCCTCGAGTAATGTAGCCTCCATAGCATTGTAGCACTTCAACAAATTTTCCTACAAACCAAAACAATATAAATTTATATGAAACGTTATTATTATTATTATTATTAAGTAAGCAGAAAAAAGTATAGCAACCGTATTAACCTTATTTACATCTGAACAATTGAAAAGTGCTTTTTCAAAGCATTGAAATTGCATAGGAAACAACTCGTGAGAGGCAGAGAGAAGAGCTGCTGCTGAAATTATTGACGGCTTGAACAGCATAAATTTAACATTTTGAGCTTTGAAAATGATTTCTGTAGCTCTGGACTTTAGAGCCTGTTGAAATTGTGGATCTTCAAGTTTGAACAAAGAGATGAAGAAGGAAATGAAAGAGAGAGGAGTTATAGAACGCATTCTCCATTCAAGTGCTCCCAAGATTAGAATTTCCATTCTCCGTATAGTTTGGATGTCGAATATAATGCCACTTTCAACCTATACACAACAAAGTAACGCAAATAAAAAAAAAAATTGGATTGTTTAATATATTAACCAATGAATTAATAAGAACAAACACTTGATTACAGAAACATGGGAGAAAAGTTTCAATCTTTACCTGGAAATCAGACATTGAGAACTCTGTTTTCTTCATCTTGGCAGCTATTGAAACACAGGAGATTGCAAGGAGCTTTAGAACCCACTGCTTTGGTTTCTGCTACAGAAAGAAAGATGGAAAAACATAAATTAGATCTCAAAAGAGTTGAACCCAAAAACAGTTTTGAGATGTGGTTTATTTACCAGCAATCCATGGGAGGACAAGAACCGATCAAGATAATTTACAGCCAGATAAGATACCAGAGGACCAAAGCCACAAGAAAACTGCAAAATGAAAGTTAAGAAGCCCATATTGAAACCCATTAGATCATTTAGAATAACACTGCCCATTGAACCAAAAAAAAAAAGGTGGAAAGATTATTATTTTCTATTTATGTCGAAGAACGATTTAACAGTATATCATGATTCTTTCTTTTCTGGTGTTTTATTCTCTTTTAAATACTGTACCTTTGAGATTGAAGTAATCACTTCTCGTCTAACACATATGTCAAAGTTTCTAGCTTGAAGATTGAAAATGTAATTCTCCGATAGCATGTGATCAGACTCAATATGAAACAGAGAAGTGGCAGAGTCAGAGCAAAGGGCATGGAAATCTATTAATGGGTTTTCAAGGTCGAAGTCCATGGATTAAATAACTAATATATTACTGCAAAAATTTTCAGTGGCTTTGAGGATAAAAAACGAAAGGCATTGTTAATAAAAGAGAAGCGAGAATGGGGATAAGGTGATAAAAAAAGAAGAAGAAGCTGTAGGTGGGAAACTTCAACTTCACTCCTTCGGGGATTTTTTTAATTCTATCTTATAGTGTTTTGCATTACAAGTTTATCCTAATCTCTCTCTCGCTGTTAGGCTAAGAAAATTGGAAAGTGAGGAAGGTAGTGATCAGATACAATGAGGCTGAATAGTGTGAACTGTGAACAAGGTACGTCAAAAGAGTATTGGCTGGGGAGTGGGGACTAAAAAGTCAGGCACTATCAACTTTAACAGTCTTTTGAACTTTGAACTTTGATCTTATGGTTTAGAGTAATGCTAATCATCTCAATCGATTTTGTAATCGGTAGAAAAGTTAATTTATAGGATTTAATTGGTAAAATATAAAATCCACTTAAAATAAAGGGAAAAAATATATAATAAATAGGTTGAGTTTTATATAAAAAAAATTATATATTGATCTTATATAAATGTTGATGTGTTGGTGGAAGTTAATCATATTTTAGTATTTTAAATTTTATTTGAAAAAAAAAAAAAAGTGAGCTCATTTTAATTCTTTTTACTCTTTTTTTTTTTTTATTATCATGAAAGTCATTTAAACGGTTCATTTATGTTATTAGATTCTTTAGATTATAAATAATGTTATTTTACTTTTTAATTTAAAAAATAATTAAAGTTAAAATATATAATTTAATAATTTTTTAAAAAATTAATTAAAAATAAATTATATTATTTTAATATTTTTTATGCTAATATTTTAACTAAAAAATCGTTAAAATTATATATTTTATTTTTAATTGACACTTTTTTATAAAATTAAGAATTAAAAAATACTTCTTATAATTTAAAAAATTAAATAATATAAAATACAGGATTTAAATTACATTTATATTTCCGCTCCCAATAATATAATATTGGTTTACATTACTGATCCGACCAAAAAATAACTCCAGATACAAAATATTTTTGTACATTTTAGAGCCAACTTAGATAACCATTTGCTTTGAAAAGAAAATTTAAAAAGAATAACCCATTTGCTACTTTGGATTACTTATTTTAAGTACACGAAACTTTTTCGTTTGTGTCAATATGTTATTGGTGATTACTTACACAATGAAAAACACATAAATTTATAATTACATTAATTATAATATATCGTGTATCAAATTTTTTTATAAAATAAATAATTTTAACTTTTATTTTGTTAAGTATTGATACAGATTATTAATTTGTGTGTATTTAATATTTTTTAGTCAGTATTAATTTATATCAAGAAAAATGTTATATATTATTATTTAGAGAAAAGTGTCATCGAGGTCCTTCAGATTATGTCATGTGTGTTATTTGGTCCCTTAGATTATAAGTGGTGTCATTTGGTCCCTTAGTTTTAGAAAAAGGGGCCAATTAAGGACAAAACACATGATTTTAATGATTTTTTAATTAAAATATTATTTTTTAAATTAATATTTTAAAATCATAAACATTAAAATAATACAATTTTTCATTAATTGACCTCTTAAAAAATAATATTTTAATTAAAAAATCATTAAGATCATGTGTTTTGTTCTTAATTGGCCCCTTTTTCTAAAACTAAGGGACCAAATGACACCACTTATAATCTAAGGGACCAAATGACACACATGACATAATCTAAAGGACTTCTATGACTCCGCTCCCTATTATTAAGCAAGTAGAAAAAAGTAGAGAAAATTGTCATGAAGGTCCTTCAGATTATATCATGTGTGTCATTTGGTCCCTTATTTAAAATATTATTTTATCATAGTAAATAGCAATTAATTCCACAGTATTGCATACAATGTACATGAATTTTTGCAATTTTCTTCTCATATTTAGGAGAAAAAATCGCTTTCATCTAGCTAATTGCTTTAAGATTGTGGGTTTTAACGCCGCTTCGCTTTTAGTATTTATCAATTCTCTTCAACTTTTTCTAAAACAATGGTCTTGCCTAATGCAAAGTAAAACCCAGTTGGATCTTGGATGCAGCAAAGTACTATTGTACTGTTGTACATTCCGAGTGGCCAGACTTCTCCAATTTTTCAAGTCTTCTTCTGTGCAGCTCCAATTAGTACATAATTGTTAACACGATAAGGTTACATTTTTCTTTTTACCAGGAAGGAGGTATTCATACAACAAAGATGTGTTAATATACGAATACAAAAATTGTATATATTTAAAAGGTATATTGTATATATATTAGTAAGCTAGATTCGAGGAGCTGGAATAAAAGGTAAAATATAAAATGTTTTGGCATGATATAAATCTTTTATATATGTGTAATTTTATATTTAATCTCTTCTTTAGTTTGTGTACATAATTATTTTTTAATAATAAAAATATATAATTTGAATATAATTTGTGCTAATTTAATTTTTTTTTTTTTAAACAAAAAAACTTTAAAGAATCAAACTTTTCTGTGGTGATCGAAAGGGCATGATTTTCTTCTGTTGTCTTGCATGAGTATCTTTTCTTCACTTCATCATTGAAATTCTTTCAGTTTATTTCCTCTTTTACCATCCTCTTTCTCTCCACTTATTTTCTTTCTCAAATTTTCACAAAATTAAAAACCATTTTTCAAGTAACTGAGAAAACATGGAGATTTCAAGAGATTGAGAATTATGCTTATGATGACGATGAAGATGATGATGAATATGTCTTTAATATGGCCATAATAACACTTCACAGATTTCCAAAGGTTTAGTAAGATATAATTATTTTGTTCAGCTTGGATACTTCTATTTAAGTAGCTAGAGTTAGTGGTAGAGAGATATAAAGATAAGCAAAATGAAAAAGCTCAATTATACTTCAAATAAAAATGAATTTGAATATGTATTAATGAATTTCATCTCATGTATTTCTTGAATTTTTTAGATCTTAATTTTAATGAAATAATTCACTTTTTTATATATCAAAAAAATCAATTATGCTCCAAATGAAAATTATAAAAATTATTAATTTATTCGGTTATCAAAACTCTAATCCTTCGAAAAATAGTTATTCTTTTCACAAAAAAGAATACAAATTTATCGTCTAAAGGGAATGGGCATTTTCAATGAATTATAATTTTTAGGGATGTGTATATTATAAATTAGTTTATATTTAAATTAAAATTGAAATCAAGCTAATAAAGTTAATTTTTAAAATTAAGAATTGATCTGATATAATAAAAGCTAAAATCAATCGATCTAAACCTTCTGATCGAGTAAATTGATTGCTCTGCTTTGTTCTTTTTATTGTTGACTTTTAGTTTTTATTTGAAGAAGAAAAGACGAAACTGTTCTTAGTTCGATGGAAGAAGAAAGCATAGAACTGCAGAATAAGCACAACCCTACGATTGATACAGTTGGATGGAGATTAAAAGATGAATGACAATGTTCGCAATAAAGAGAGGTAGAGAGCTTTGTGAAGCGACAGAGCTTGGGGTCACATTTTAGACTTTAGAAGGGATCTGGATTAAGACTAAAGGCTTTGACATTTGATTGGACAAAAAAAAAACTTAACATACAGATACTATTTTTAAATTTTTATTAAATAAAATTATAATATAAAATTTTAAAATAATAATATAATACTAATAGAGTTGGGATTGATTCGAATCAAATTTTCAAGACCAATAACCGATCCAACTCATTTATATTTTATTTGATACTTTTTGAACCAAAATAATCTATAAATAACAAAAACTAGACAATTTAAACTAAATTACTTTGAACAATATTAATTTAAATTAGATAAATTTTAAAAGTGAGTACGAATTTATAACTTTAAAAATGCAAGTTTTGATATTATTATTATTATTATTATTATTAGTATTGTTATGCTCAAATTTAATTTCCTAGATATTGTACTATTGATTTTAATTAAACACAATAAAAATTTTCAAGCAAACACTCAATAAAAAATATCAATTCAACAACAATTACTACAAGTCTTAGATATTTAATCAAAAGCAATGGAATATAAATAATAGTAAAAGAAAATAACATACCAAAATTATAGTGGTTTAACTCAATCAATGTGGTGAGTTTACTCCACTTTTTCATCCTTCCAATGAAAATGAGTTCCACTAACTTCAAAGTTGAAGATTACAAATACAATAGAAAAGTTACTTGAAGAGAAACACTTTCTTAGAAGAAAAACACTCAAAGAGACACTCAAAAACTTTTCTCACTAACAATGGTGAGAAGCTCTTTTTTCTTTTTCCTTTCTTTTCTAGTTTTTCTTCTCTCAAGTTTAAGCACACAAATCCACTCTCTTGTCTCTCTAAGAAACCCTAGGAGTTCTTAAATATGTTTATGTAAAACATTTGCACAATTACAATAATGCTCAAACTATTCCTAACTTCCTAGTACAAAGTTCATGCCCTTAAAAGCATTTATCCTATTTTTTGCAAAAAAACAGAAACTGTCAGTGAGGGCGGAATCGATCCGGACAGAGAGGGATCAATCCATCTTCATGTTTGGGCATCAATTTTCCAGCAAAAAGTCCAGGATTGGATAGCGATCGATCGAGTGTGGGACGACATCGATCTAAGTGCTCTCGGGTTGAGATAGATCGATCGATACCTCTAGTCGATCGATCGATCGAGCCAGTAGTTAGATCGATTGAGCCAGTTTTCTAATTGTGCTAAAACTCCTTTTTAATTCGACCCTTACGTTACTTTTACCTAATTGACCCCATTTAATGTTAAGAACAAAATTCTTGTTTGAGGATAATCGCGGTAATTGGTAAATCCTGATTAGTGTAGAGTTATAGTCCATTGCAAATCCTTTTTAAGCTAAGATTGGACTCTATATAAGTGAGGGTTGTTTTGTGCATAATATTAACCACATTGAACTAATATTTTCGACATCCGAATTGTGCTTTTAACTTCTTCTCTTCATCTATCATACTTAGGCGTTTTCATCTTTTAATTGTTCAAACATATTATGTGGTTATGTTTGGATAATTCACGTGCCTAATTGCTTTTCATGATATTGAGCTTTGCATGATATTTCTAGAGTTTACTAGCTGATTTGTTTTTACATCGTATGCTGTTAAATCTGCTAGTTTGGGTTTTTCATTGTTTGAATCCGCTCTAGGAAACACTTTGCACTTGTGCTATTTGTGCTAACGTTTCAGGTGACGTGTTCGGTATTTCGTGTGACTCGAAATTACCGAATTTGACGGGTTCGATTGATCTTGTGTGACTCAAGTAGATCGGAACGTTGGTCCGGATCCAGACACTTATCTTGTGGAGGCTATGAAAGGAGCGACGGCTCGTAAGTAAATTACAGAAAGGGGGATCTATCTGTGAAAGGTAGTTCTAGGACCTATGGTTGTAATTGAACATTGATTTTCATAGTGGATAGTTAAGTGGTCCGGTGGACCGGTGGTTTTCCTCTTAGGTTATTGGAGTGGCCTAGGTTGTTTCCACCTAAAATCGTGTGTTATTTTTATTCCGCATTTTATCTTTACACGCGATTGCATGTCTGGCCGTTGTGATTAGGTTACATAACTAATTGTTGTTAAAATTAAAAATAACTTATTCACTCCCTCTAAGTATATTTGATCCGTGATTAAAACCTTTCACTTTTGATCGAGTAAATTGATTGTTCTGCTTTGTTCTTTTTATTGTTGACTTTTAGTTTTTATTTGAAGAAGAAAAGACGAAATTGTTCTTAGTTCGATGGAAGAAGAAAGCATAGAACTGCAGAATAAGCACAACCCTACGATTGATACAGTTGGATGGAGATTAAAAGATGAATGACAATGTTCGCAATAAAGAGAGGTAGAGAGCTTTGTGAAGCGACAGAGCTTGGGGTCACATTTTAGACTTTAGAAGGGATCTGGATTAAGACTAAAGGCTTTGACATTTGATTGGAAAAAAAAAAAAAAAAAAAACTTAACATACAGATACTATTTTTAAATTTTTATTAAATAAAATTATAATATAAAATTTTAAAATAATAATATAATACTAATAGAGTTAGGATTGATTCGAATCAAATTTTTAAGATCAATAACCGATCCAGCTCATTTATATTTTATTTGATACTTTTGGAACCAAAATAATCCATAAATAACAAAAACTAGACAATTTAAACTAAGTTACTTTGAACAATATTAATTTAAATTAGATAAATTTTAAAATTCAGTACTAATTTATAACTTTAAAAATGCAAGTTTTGATATTATTATTATTATTATTATTATTGTTATTGTTATTGTTATGCTCAAATTTAATTTTCTAGATATTACACTATTAAATTTAATTAAATACAATAAAAAATTTTAAGCAAACATTTGATAAAAAATATTAATTCAACAACTATTACTACGAGTCTTAGATATTTAATCAAAAGCAATGGAATATAAGTAATAGCAAAAGAAAATAACATCCCAAAATTATAGTGGTTCAACCTAATAAATGTAGTGAGTCTACTCCACTTCTTCATCCTTCCAATGGAAATGAGTTCCACTAACTTCAAAGTTGAAGATTACAAATACAATGGAAAAAATACTTGAAGATAAATACTTTCTTAGAAGAAAAACACTCAAAGAGATACTCAAAAACTTTCCTCACTAACAATGGTGAGAAGCTCTTTTTTTCTTTTTCCTCTCTTTTCTAGTTTTTTTTCTCTCAAGTTTAAGCACACAAATCCACTCTCTTGTCTCTCTAAGAAACCCTAAGAGTTCTTAAATGTGTTTATATAAAACATTTGCACAATTACAATAATGTTCAAACTATTCCTAACTTCATAGTACAAAGTCCATGCCCTTAAAAGCATTTATCCTATTTTTTGCAAAAAATGATAACTGTCAGTAAGGGCGGAATCGATCCGGATAGAGAGGGATCAATCTATCTTCATATTTAGGCATTAGTTTTTCAGCAAAAAGTCTAGGATTGGATAATGCTCGGAGCGAAATCGATCCGTTTATGGTGGATCGATTCGTCTTCTTGTCTGGACATCAATTTTCTAGCAAAAAATTCAGTATTGGATCGAGCTCGAAGTGAGATCGATCCATCTATGAAGGGATTGATCTATCCAAGCTTGGATCGATCCTGGATGCTCTATAGTCCTGTTTTCTTTCTCTTCTTTCTCTACACTTGATACCATGCAATGTTCTTAGTCCAACCTTTAATGTTTGATCACCCACATTAGTTTTCAAGCATCTCCATGAATTTGCATCACAATATCAAAATTATTTATATGATTATGTTGACATAATTATTACATTTTTATATTTTAGTACGTTATTTTATTAAAATAATATAAATACTACACGACTGGAATTAAATTTGGAAAAATCGAGCTTCAAAATTACAATTGAGTTAAAAAAAATTAATAAAAATTTTGGGCCCACTTTCATAATTTAATAATTTTTTTTATCTCAATTACGATCATGTCACAATTTATGTTAAAAAGAAGTGTTTTTTAAAATTAGGTAGATATTTAAAAAAAAAATTTGTTTTTTTAATTTGAGTGAGAGGGGTTTTAATCGCGCTGCTCCTCTTTTAAATAAGCAAAGTTGTTTGATTTAAGTTGTCGAAAGAAGAGTCAGAGGTTCAAGCCTTCTTAACGGCCCACGTTAAACAGATTGGGCGAGAATATTGAAGAGTAATAATTTCAGCAAGAGCTAGACTACTAGAAGGTCTACCTTTTCAAGTCTTTGGGATCTCCTATAAACCCCCATGATATGGAGGATATTAGGGGAAACAGTGAGTATTCCCCTGCAGAGAGCTGGATGATAGGAGACCTTCACGTCCGGTTCGGAGGGTAGGGATATCCCAACCCTATAATCATTATGCCTTTGCAATGTTACTTGTTCAACTCTATTTGTGACATTTTTTCGTATGTGGGACTCTCTATTTTCTTGGCTAGATAATCGATCGTTTTTCATTTTGATAGTTAATAGTTTTTATATTTTATAAGAAAGTCAAGAATTAGAAGAACAAGATTGCCAACTCCCAGTTCTTTCTCTTCTTATAGTAATACAAAATACTATTAGAGCTAAGTACTTTAAAATCTTGAAAGCGAATAATGTATTTAGTTTAGACATTAATAGCACGAACAAATTAAGTTGATGTTTAGAAAATTAAACAATGAATTCTCTCTCTAGTTTCTACATTTATACTAGAGAAAGCCTTGTAAAAAAAAACAAGTACTTTAGAAACCAATTTATCCTATGGAAGAGTAATAAGAACCCCCTTTTCACTTTTCTCAAATTACAATTTACAATAGTTGTAACATATAATTAAGTAATTGTCCCAAATTAGTTAATATTAGTGTTACTAAAAAGGAACAAGAGAGAGAGAGAAAAAAAAAACGCACACACTTGAAGATAAAGTGTGAAAATTTATTTAAAATATGAATTTTTAAATCTCAAATTTTTTATAAACTGTTTTATAATATAGTCTTTTATTAATATAAGATATTTATTTTTTTCTCACATTTTTTTTCAAAATATAATTATTTTTATTTTTATTTTATTTTGCAAGGAAGATCATTAGTTTTTTTTGCCCCCATCAATCGACTGAACATTCGAAACTATGTTAAAGTCTATAAGAATCATGAGTCCTTCAATTCTAAAAAGTTAATTCAATAAATAAAGACACTCACATTTCTTATAAACTCTTTCATATTATTGTCTTTTATTAATGTTGGACATTATTTCTAATGTTAGAAAAATTATCTTACATTGATAAAATATAATAATACGAAAAAATTTATGAAAAATATTTGTATCTCTACTCATTATATTAACCTTTTGAGATTTTATGACTTATATTGTCTATAAACTTTCACATATTATCATAGCTTTAATAGCCAAAATCTTAAACCTTATCTAGCAAAAAAATGATGGGCCTTACGAAAAAAAGACAAGTATTTCAAATAGAATAGAATATAATAAATAGGTTAAAAATATAAAATAATAATATTTACAAGTGATAAAGACCCACACTTTAAAGAAGAATATTAAAAAAATTATCTCACAATAATGAAAGATAATATTATGAAATAATTTTATAAAAAATATAAATATTTTTAGTTATTAAATTAATTTTTTGATATTAAGAAATTAACGTGGGAGAGAGAGAGAATCACATAATGAGGTTAAGGTAACACTCCATACCACCGTGCAGATAAAATAGATTTAATTCCCTGAAATGATACATATACAATAAAAATTGACTTTTTATCTAATATAGCAAAACGACTGTGTTTTGGCAAGATACAAATAACATTTTTAACCCCAAACCCAACGCAGAAGGAAATCTCTGATTTCATAAACGAAGCTTTCACTAATATACATGGCAGATTTACTCAGTTAGGAAAGTTTGAGATAATCAACTTACCTTTTATTCAAGGACTGCTTCCGATAACTGGAACGGAAAAGGAAATAATATAAGAATCTAGGAGATAATCTGTTCGAGTCTGTTGTTGACTGTTCGTATCCTGATCTCCAGCGAGTTCATATAAAGATTCATCCAATATTGCCTGTACATATGAAAGTCATGTGAATGTACAGGTTACATATAAAATGTGAATGTACAGGTTACATATAAATTTGTATGACACTCACATTTCTTATAAACTCATTGTTATTATTGTCTTTTATTAATGTTGGATATTATTTGTAATGTTAGAAAAATTATACAACATTGATAACAATACAATAATACGAATAAAATTTATGAAAACCTTTTATCTCTACTCATTATATTAACCTTTTGAGGTTACATGACTTATATGTGGTCTATAAACTTTCACATATTATCATAGCTTTAATAGCAAAATCTTAAACCTTATCTATCAAAAAATGATGGCCTACGAAAAAAAATAATTATTTGAAGAGAATAGAATATGGTAAATAGGTTGGAAATATGGAATAATTAATATTTACAATGCAATAAAGACCCAGACTTTAAACGTAGAATATTAAAAAATTATCTCAGAATAATGAAAGATAATATTATGAAATAATTTTTAAAAAATATAAATATTTTTAGTTATTAAATTAAGTTTTATTGATATTGAATTTGATTAACGTGGGAGAGAGATAATTTTTTAATGTTTTTAAGGTAACACTCCATACCACCGTGCAGATAAAATAGCACGATAGTGTGTGTTTTTTGTGATATATGCAAACTAGTAGGAGCGCCAAGAGAAATGGGCCTTAGACCCGTTTGAGACAAAACAGCAAAAAGCTACAAACTCAATTATTTATCTTCTTTGGAAGGCATTGCCAGAGTACTGCATCCCTCCCAGACATGTACCCATACAATCACGGACAGATTTAGAGAATTTTTGTTACCTAACCCATTTCGTACTTTTGTCCTCTCTCTCTCTCTGTCTCTCTCTCTCTTTATTTTTTGTGTGCATGTTGTTGTTAGAACAATTCTAACATAAAATTTTATTTTATCGTAATTAGAACAATTCTAATTTTTGATGCCAAAATTAGGCTATCAATTTTTTTTTTTTTTTACCTCTAACTCATCATACTAAATATTATACTAAAAAATATATTATTTAAAATATTATTTTTATTTTCTTTTAGTGTAACTTTTACATTGTTCTTTTTTTTTTTTTTTTTAACTCCAACTCATTACACTTAAATATCAAATTAAAAAATAGGCCGGTTCCACAATTAAGAAGATCAATTTCTGCCCACTCTGTAAAGAAAATACTCGTATGAATTCCACATATCATGCTCAAATGTGATATAATTCGCTCTTGGTAGAATAACATTGGAGTATGGCACATCCGATGGGATTAAACTAGAGAGGTAATAGACATTTTAGATTACCTCAACTTGATCATCAATGCCTCCTAAAAATGGCTACCCAATCAAATTACTGCTGTGAGTTCACTCTAGTATCCACTATCATGATAGAACAAGTTTGGTGGCTTAGGAATGAGATGCTCTACAAAGGCAAAATCTTCCATCATAAACAACTCATTTTCAGACTTCATCACCGAATCGACGAATTCACACCAATCCTCAACAAATCTTGGACTCGGGTAAATGCAGTAGGAGAAAATACTTTCATTCCTTCTACATGGCAACCTCCACCACTTCACGCTATCAAAGTTAATTTTGATGCTGCCTGGCAAGATGGGAAAGCTGGAATTGGATTTATCACTACGGACAGCCATGGACGCACAACTTAGGCTTGGGTTGATTTCAGGAACACTATCAACAGTGAAATTGTTGAAAGTTTAGCTTTTAATGCAGCTTTTTCTCACTTGAAAAATTATTCTCATCAACCAGTCTATTTCGAAGGTGACAACCAAACAATCATTTCTGCTTTCCTTGAAGAAAATTGGACACTCCTTCATCCCTCAACTGCACAGATTCTACAGGGAATGAATCAGCATCTCTCATGCTTTAATATGATCTCCATTAGATGGATACCACGAGATCTCAACTTTAGAGCGCACAACCTCATACAATGGGCTTCTAATAATAACAGAGTAGGCGACATTGATATCACTCTCCTACCGTCTGATATAGCTGGATACTCTTAACTCCTGAAGAGTCCCCTTCATAGACATGTGAACCAAACACACATGTCTATTCTATGTAGCAAAAAAAAAAAAATATCAAATTAAAAAATATATTCAAAAAATCATTTTTTTAAAGAAAATAGCGTGTGAATAGTATCATGCTAAATTTAGAGCCTCTTTAGAATAACTTTTAGTACGAAAATTAAACTAAATTAATAAAATAGAGCCTCATTGAAAATGCCTTTAAAATGTATAAATAAAATATTGTTGATCTATTTTTCATTAATTTAAACTTTTGGGCATAGAATGCTCTCAGTGAGCCCTGGCAATTGGAGTTATGCACTATTGATTCCTTTCGGTTTACATATAACATATTCTTCAACTAGTTTCACACTTTCACTTTTAATTAGGGATGTCAACTGTGTCGTATTTATTCGTATTATTCGTGTCGTATTTTCGTGTTGGTTGACACATTAAAAAATTTACTTGAATTTTTTTTTTGTGTTACTTATTTATAATAGTAAAAAATAACAAAACCTTTAAGAACATAAAAAATTATTGATTAATTTTTACTAAAAAAATTCGTGCCATGTCGTATTCGGATTGTGCTATCGTGTCGTGTCAGAAATTGCTACCCCTATTTTTAATTTCATCTATAAAAAAAATTATGTTATAAAAAAATATGTGTTTTTATTGAAAAGGATTAAAAATAAAATTAAATGTATGAAAAAAATGTAATTAAACCTTATTTGGCTTTTAGATATAAAAAGAAAAAAATTAATGGTTTAGATTAGATCTATTGCCCACATGTACAAGACTTTTCCCATTTATGTGTGCGTTATTTTACAGTAGTTTGTAAAAGAAAAATATTTGAGAATACTCCTTTTAGAATAATATTCTAATTATGATTCAATTCCCAAATTTTATTTATTTATATATAACTAAAGAATCAATATTCAAGATGAGAGAAGAAAAGAAAGAAACTGAAAATAGTTTTAAATATTGATAAGAGAGGAAAGTAAAATAAAATAAATTGATAATTTCTGACTGTAAATTTGACATGAATTTTCTATAAAATAATTAGATCTGAATTGAGCTTTTATGAATTAGGTTATAAATAAGTCAATTTTTTTAACACATTTAAAAAATCAGGTCATGATGAATTAATCGGGTAACTCATAAGCAACATAAGTAAATAACTAAAATTGTTAAAGTATATAAGTAATTATTTCTTATTTAATTATTTTGTAGGTTTATTCTTTGAAATATTATTTAGATAATGTTTAAATTCATTTCATATTTTATGTTCTTGTTTTTATTAATTTATAATAATATGTTATTTAATTCAATTTTATATATTTTTATTATTGATTATTTATAAAATAAGCTTTTACTTATAAAGAGTTTATGATATATATTTTTCATAGACTTTTTTATTACTGTTTGAGACTTTCATACATTAATTTTGACATATCACAATATTTATGATTAATGAAATTATTTTTATTTTATATTAATTAATATTTTTATATTTTTTTTTGTTAAAATAATACTTAAATTAAGTTAATTTTTAGGGTCTAATTAAAATTTATTATGTTAATATATTATATAAATATATATTAATACTCGATATAATATCTTTGATTTTTTTATATTATAAAATATAATATATATTATTTGATATATTTAAATGAGTTAAATAAATTAATATATTTATTAAATAAGTTAGGTCATAATTATATTTTTTAATATGTTTAATAAATAAGTTGAATTATAATCAAATTTATACAATTAAATCGTAAATAAATTGATATGAATTCAATCCGACTCACCAATTTTACGGTTCTAATTAGTACTTATGTCAACTCTGAAATGGATCTAATCCACTGATCCTACAACTCAGTGTAACAAACTATAACCATTTATAACTAATAGTAGGTAAAGTGAGTTTATAGTCTAATATATATATTTATATATTTATTTTATTTTTGACCTTTTCTCCTCATGATTTCATTGTATAAGATAAAGTCATGACTAGAACACGACTCTTTGCTAGAGTGTAAGATCATACATGGTAGATAAGAGCTAGAAAAGATCAGACATGAAAGGACGTATGATGTCTCGTCTACGGTACTTCTAGAGATAAAATAATGGAACTTGAAAGACAAAATGCCTATGTTTTTGGAACTTGACAGATGACCCTCTACGAAAAAAACTATTTTTTTAACAACAACAACATTATTAATAATAATAATAATAATAATAATAAATTATTTGACACAGCGGGTTGCTAGATTGTTCTGGCTTACTGTCAATTTGACGTTAATTTTCTATAAGAATAATTAAATCTAAATTGAGCTTATGAATTAGGTATAAATATATTAATTTTTTTAACATATTTCAAAATTAAGGTTATGACGAATTAACAAGATAACTCATAAGCAACATAAATAAATAATTAAAATTATTAAGAAATATCACAAAGTTTTCTTATTTAATTATTTGGTAGGTTTATTCTTTGAAATATTATTAAGATAATGTTTAAATTCGTTCATATTTTATGTTCTTGTTTTTATTAATTTATAATAATATTGTTTTAAATTCAATTTTATGCATTTTTATTAAACATTATTTATAAAATAAGCTTTTAATCATAAAGAGTTTATGATATATATTTTTCATAGACTTTATTATTACTGTTTGAGAATGTCATACATCAATTTTGACATATCACAATCTGTATGATTAATTCAATTTATTTTTATTTTATATTAATTAATATTTTTATATTTTTTTTGTTAAAATAATACTTAAATTAAGTTAATTTTTAAGGTCTAATTAAAATTTATTAAGGTATATATTATATAAATATATATTTACACACGATATAGGGTCTTTGATTTTTTGATATTATAAAATATAATAATATTATTTGATATATTTAAATGAGTTAAATAAATAGAAATATTAAAGATCAAAACGCACAGTTTAAAATTATCTTGTTTTAATATTTAATAAATAAATTAAATTATTCACAATTAAATCGTAAATTATTTATATATCCAGTGCGACTCACCATTTACACTCTAATTAGTACTTATGTTCAACTCTGGAATGGATCTAATCCTTACCACGTAGACTGATCCTACAAAGCAGTGTTAACAAACTATAACCATTAATAACTAATCCTAGGTAAAGTGAGATAAAAATAGGGAATAAATATATAACACATCTTAATATTGAATTTCTACCTTTTATCCTCATGATTGCATTACAAGATACAGTCATGAATAGAACACGACTCTTTGCTAGAAGTAAGATCATACATGGAAGATAAGAGCTAGAAAAGATCAGACATACAGGACGTTATGATGTCAGGTCTACGGTACTTCTTATTTAAAATAATGGAACTGACATTCAAAATTCGTATGTTTTTGGAACCTTGACAGACGAACCTTCTACGAAAAAAACTATTTTTTTAACAACAACAATTATTTTGTATGTAACCTTACATAATGAAATAATAAATTATTTCAAACATTTATTTCGAACTCAAAATTAATCATTAAAAAAAAAAATGTTATACATGTATTATGTCGTGTCACAATGTGTTTAATCAATATATAAAAACATCTGCGTGTGTTTTTCATATTTAGGTTTTCTTCGAGTGGTTCATATGAATTTACAAGACAAGTGATAAAAGAGTGATACTTTGGAAAAATAAAAACAAGACAAGTGATAAAAGAGTTTCTAAGAAAGGTGCATTCACCCATTTGATTAATTTGACACACGGATGAGGGTACTGTATGGGAGGATGAATATTCCTAGGGGCGGCAATTTTTGACACGATACGAAACCCGACACGAATTCGTACGAAATCAATTCGGGTCAAAAACAGGTCAACTTGAAAATGACCCGAAAAAACAGGTCGGTTTCGGGTTGACCCGTTTGACCTGTTTTTTTTTTTTTTTAAATAAAAAAAATTAAAATACAGATGTATAAATAGACTAACCCTAGTATCAGAGTGACAAAGACTTAAAAGATTAATAGCCGTCGTACTCGTGCAGAAGAAAATACCAACATATTTCCTTGTACTTCTGCTCGAAGTAATTTATAATATAAATTGTGCTTCCATATTGATTTCTTCGTCTGGACTGTCGAGGTCAAAATTTCCTTCAATATATTAAAAACTTTTTGTTTTTTACATATTTAGGTTGTCTTCGAGTGGTTCATATGAATTTACAAGACAAGTGATAAAAGAGTGATACTTTGGAAAAATAAAAACAAGACAAGTGATAAAAGAGTTTCTCTAAGAAAGTATTACTCCATTTGATTAATTTGACACACGGATGAGGGTACTGTATGGGAGCAGTGAATTACCTAAATAAACAAGTTTTGCTATCAGAGTGCTTTTATACGTAAATAGCAAATATAAAGATCAAAACGCACAGTTTAAATATTACTTAAGTTTTAAAATTATAATATTATCCTCGTCTTCCTCACGCCTTACGTCCAATTTCTTCTTCATCACCTCCATACGTTCACGCTTCTTCTCTCATAACTTTCATCTGCAATTTATTTTACAGTTTCAAATTTATTAAGGTCCAGCTCTAATCAACCACCCTAAAAAGTAGCTTTTTATTAAATATTAATTAATTATTATCCTCTGCAACGAATAACAAGAACAGAGGAACAAAAACAAGGAACACATCTTGAATATGAATCTTTATTATCACTCTATATTGCAAGAACATTACAAGGAGTCATGTGAATGTACAGGTTACATACAAATAATCACTTGAGCCCACTGGAAGAAGAAGAAGAAGAACAGCTTATGTACATTCACATTTTATATGTACAGGTTACATACACATTTATTTTGTATGTAACCTGTACATTCACATTTTGTATGTACAGGTTACCTGTACATACGAACTGTTCTTCCTGCAAAATGTGAATGTAGAGGTTACATACAAATTTATTTTGTATGTAACGAAGTACAAGACAAATGCATTGTATTGTTTGTATGTTATTGTTATTTTGAACAACTTATAAAATGTGAATGTACAGGTTACATACAAAATGTGAATGTACATGTTACATACAAATTTGTATGTACATGTTACATACAAATTTGTATGTACAGGTTACATACAAATTTGTATGTACATGTTATATACAAATTTACATACAAAATAAATTTGTATGTACAGGTTACATACAAATATGACCTGTACATACAAAATGTGAATATACAGGTTACATACAAATTTATTTTATATGTAACCTGTACATACAAAATAAGCTATTCAAAACAACAATAACATACAACACAGTATAATGCATTTCATGTAAATGTACAGATTACATACAAAATAAAATTGTATGTAACCTGTACATTCACATGACTTCCATAAGCTGTAAGCTGTTCAAAACGACAATAATATACAAATAATACAATGCATTTCATGTGAATGTACAGGTTACATTTTTTTTTTACAAAATAAATTTGTATGTAAAACCAATGTACATTCACAATGACCTGTAATAAAAATTAAATAGCATCTCATCCTCAAATTATTTGGTGAGCGACCCAGAAAATGTGATCCAAACTACGTTTTAATTCATTTGAAGGTCACAATTAACTTTATATTATAAGTTAATAATGTTAAATTTGGAAATTAATTAATTGTGTGTTTTGAATGATCTTCTGAATGTATGTTGCATGGTAACTGCATTTTTCGCAGCTAATATTTAGTCGAAGTTGTGGAGAGCTTGGTGTGGGAACAATGTTATTGCTGCTTTGAAAGTGATATATTATTGAACCAGAAGACTAGAAGAGGCAAGATTGGCAAGTATTTTCAAAATTCCTTTCTTTCAATTTTAGTTTGTTTTAATAATTATTGCAATTTTACTTTTTGGAGATTAATTATATGTAATTTTAACATCCTTGAATATTGGAAAGGAAACAATATTCGTTTTTCTTTTGTGGCTGCTATGGCTCGTGATATTCTAGCCATTCCAGTTTCAACAGTTGCTTCAGAATCTGCGTTTAGTGTTGGTGGGAGAGTTTTAGATCAATTTCGCACTTCACTTTTGCCTACCACTGTTGAGGCATTAGTTTGTACCAGAGACTGGTTTTATGGTGATAAAGGTATTGTTACTATTGTACAATTTTTTTTAACATACTGATTTTTTACAATAAATTTCATTTTCTCTATTTTTTTTTATAGATAATAAACCAAGTTTGGATGAGTTGGTACAAGATGTTATGAGCGAAGTTGTAAATGAAGCTCCTTCTCAAAGTTCAAATACTTAAAAGGTAATGATTACTTTTATATTTAAATTTTATTTTTTATAATTACATGTTTAATAGTGTGAATATTTTGGTTTTTGAAATGTTGTTTATTTTGTACATTTTCATATTTTCAATTTGCAAGGGTCAAGGGATGCTGCTATTAAGAGATTTACAGAGGATCCAGAGTTATTCATGTTGACATAATTGTTATTCAATATTCAGATTTTCAATTTTCAATTTGTTGAAATCACGCATTGTTTTTTATTTTCCTTCGGATTCTATAACAGTTCGGTTCGGGTTTGGATTATACTATTCATGTTTCGTGTTTCGGGTTAACCCAAACACGAAATAAAATTCAGGTCGTACTATTCGTGTTTCGTGTTCAGGTTCGTGTTTCGGGTTAACCCAAACACGAAATAAAATTCAGGTCGTGTTCGTGTTATTCGTGTACGGGTTCGGGTTTGCAAAATATAACCTGATTACTATTCATGTCGTGTTCGGGTTAAGCATGTTCGTGTCGGGTTGAAAACGGATTAACCCGAACACGACCCCGAATGACACGAATTGACACCCCTAAATATCCCTTCATCTTTACAAGTAAATCTCAAAATCGTACCAGTCCATAAGAATCATTCAACATATGCACTTGTCTCCAGAGAACACCGTTTGGGCTTTTATGGCTTCACTATATCTACTTATTTCAAGGGCTTGATAACTTTAGGCTGCTTGATAGTGGTTTTGATTTTTTTTTTTTTCCGTCAACTTCAAACAATAAAAATCACAATGTATGATAATAATTGTAATGTGCTTAGGAATTTTTCAATTTTTTTAATTAATTATAATTTTGATTATTAAGTCTTTTTTTTTTTTCCCTTCCATTTTTTAAATGAATCATTTATCCAGTAAGTTTAAAAAATTACCGCCAGATGCCTCCCACTACATCTTCCAATAATTAATGAAAAAATTGATTACTTTTTCCGAAGGATTCAGATTTTTTTTTACAAATGATATAGTAGTTGTGATATTATTCTACTTAAAAAAAAGTATACTCGAACTACATATAAAAGAATATCATTTACAACCTTTTCTTTCAAATCGAAAAAAAATAAATAAATAATAACAAAACTAACATCCTTCAAAATTTTTAATAACAAAATTAGTACCTCTTGTTTAAATTTATATTTTTACAATTAAAAAAATGACTAATATGTCATGTTTCTTTGAACATCTATCCAATTAGAATTGAACGACAATAATTTAGATTCGTTTAATATTGAACGTTTAATATTTTACGTTCAAATTGAATATTGAACGTTTAATATTATTAGAGATGTTAGTTTTGTTACTATAAGTTTTAGGGGTGTTATTTTTTATAATTTTCCAAAAAAAAAAAAAAGACAACCTTAAACGAGTGAAAGGACAAAAAAACCGAGATTTTAAATCACTAAAACATAATAAGAAATCAAACTTTGTAGCATTTTTATCTGAACCTTCTATAAATTTCTCGAAAGCACTTTGCTAGGTTGGACGGCTTTAGTAGTATATTATTAGGGCCTTCAACAACAAAGAGAACAATGAAGAAATTAATTAACTTTTTTAAATTTTATTTTATTTATTTATAATTTTTTAATTATTATTATCTAATTTGAGACAATTTATAAAATTAATAATTCAATAATATTTATAAAAAAAATTAGAAAAAATAAATAAAAATAAATAATTTTTTTTTTTTATCATTTATCATTTATCATTGTATTATCATTTATCTACATTTATACTTTATATATAAGTCTAAATCACAAAAAAAAAAAAAAATTTGTAAAATTATCTTTATATTTTAAGTCATTAACTTTAGTTACTCTTTTATAATCTATTATCACTTATTTACATTAAATAAGGATTCTATAATTACCACATCTAATAAGTATCACACTTAATAAAGACTATAATTATAGTACAATTACCATATTTAATAAGAATTTTAAATATTATTTTATTTTTATAATTAATTTAAAAATATAAAAAAAAATTAATTTTATATTTATTTTAATATATTATATAAACTAAAAAAAAAAAAAAAAGATAAATAAAATATTTTATGTGTAATGCCTTTTTTTTAATTTGTTTAAAATAAATAGATTAAATTATTACAAAATTTTTTTAAAAAAAATTAATTACTCATTCTAATATAACTAAAAAAATACTTTAATAACGAATGGATATAACACGTGGCTATGTTAAATCCAAAGAACTACGCACCTTATCCAAAACCGATGTAGTCGTTGTGAGTTTGTGTAAGCCAAATGTGACATATTTCATTATCTTTAGAAATCTAGTGATCGGCCTCACCCCGAAAACCATCAAAATACTATCAAGAGTATCCTATCTCTATAGAATTGCAACCATGGCTTCCTCAACCTTATCTCCTACCTCCGCTTCCCAGGTGAACATCCTCACTATTTTCTAACAAAATTTTCATAATCTGTATAACTCAATTCTCTTTTGCGTTTCGTTTTGATTAATTTCAGTTATGCTCTGGAAAGAGCGCAATGTTCTCAACCTCACAAGCCCTTCTTGGGAAACCCACAAGGACTCAATTCGTGGGTAACAATGGAAAAGGAATGAGAATCACTTGCCAGGCCTCAAGTATTCCGGCCGATAGAGTACCGGACATGGGTAAGAGGGAGCTCATGAATCTGCTTCTGCTTGGTGCTCTTTCTCTTCCTACTGCTGGCATGTTGATCCCTTATGGTTCTTTCTTTGCTCCACCTGGGTCAGTATTCTTCTTCTTATATTTGATTGACTCCTCATCAAATTTCATTCTCTTAGTATATAAAGAATTGAATTTGCTAATTTGCATAAAGAATTTCTGTTTACTGTCAAGTTAATTATGTATCAAGAATAAAATTAAAACAAATAAAAATATGTATCTTCATGAAGAATAGGTGTATGATATTTTGTCTCAACCAGATTCTGAAAAAAAAAAAAAAAAGATAACAAGGAACTCGGCAATGGGATTTATTTTATTACTATTTGCAATCACTAAGCTTAATTGGCTAAATTAGATAACATTAGTTTCTGATTGAGGCAATAGAAACATAATTACAGTTCTGGAGGTTCTGGAGGTGGTATCATTGCCAAGGATGCCGTTGGAAATGATGTTGTTGCATCTGAGTGGCTCAAGAATCACGGCCCTGGAGACCGAACTCTCACTCAAGGATTGAAGGTAGTCAATTCATTTCTTTTCTCAGAAACTAACTTGAATCAGTTTGAGTCATCATAATTAGGAATGATATGTGCATGCATTCAATTTTCAGGGAGATCCCACATATTTAGTGGTGGAGAAAGACAGAACACTAGCAACATATGGAATTAATGCAGTATGTACCCATCTTGGTTGTGTTGTACCATGGAATACAGCAGAGAAAAAGTTCATCTGCCCCTGCCATGGATCCCAATACAACGACCAAGGCCGTGTTGTAAGAGGACCTGCTCCTCTGGTAAGTATTTACATATCAAAACCTCTTTTTTTTTTTTTACTTTCTTCTACTCTCTACTGAACTGATTAGCATTTGATAATGTGTTGTTACTTCTTTGGAAATGGTATCTATCTAGATATGGCCATATGGGGATAATTTTATAATTTGAGAGACTGAAGATAAGCATAACATATAAGATAAGATAAGCCTCTGGTATTTTGAAGACAGTACTTATTAGTTATAGTCAATAAAGCACCACCCTAACCTTCAATATTGTTAGCAAAAACTGACTGATATCCTAATTTGGGTAGTTTCTTTCTTTATAAGATCTTAAGCTTCTCTAGAACTGCTTAGCAATCTTAATGCTATTCCATTATATATTTGGAGGGGTTTTTTTTTTTTTTTTTTAATTTTGTGGGCCTTATTTGTTGTATTGCTTGGTCGGTGGTAACAATTTCTTGTTTTTACACAATTGAACAGTCTTTGGCACTAGCTCATTGTGATGTCAATGTGGATGATGGAAAGGTGGTGTTTGTTCCATGGGTCGAAACAGACTTCAGAACTGGGGATGCTCCATGGTGGGCATAAACCACACACTTCTAATCTATCTTCCCCAATCACTTGCTATTCATTTCCAGGGGTGTCATTTTGATTTGTATACCATAAAATTTTATCCTGTATGTAATGTAAACATGCAATTATTATCTATATAATCTATTGTTTTCTATTTACCGTGTCACATTTATGAACAATGTACATGGTTAAAAGCTAGTGTGGTCAATGATTTAGGAGTTTAAAGCATTATATTTTGCAAGCATGAAACAAAAATTTCCAGGGTCGGTCCTTCTAGCATCCAAATTGGCTAATTCCAACTACAAAAGACCTGCAATGGAGTTTATGTTAGGAAACTCCGGTTTTAGCACCGATGATGAATGGACTCTGGGGTACAAGGTGGGGTTGGACCGATGGAGACTACTCTCCCTGTCTCGCCTATTCTCTAATTTTGATTAAAAAAAATTAAAAAAATTTGATTAAAAAAAATATTTTTATCACTGAATTAATACTTCAAATACAAAAAATACAAGATTATAATGTATAAAACAATAACTATTTTAATGATTGTCAAACTATAAAACATAAAAGATTTTGACATCACTATGATTTATAATATCTAAATTTAGAAGTTTATTATATTTAATTACATAATAAACTTGAGATTTTATGTTCAAATTATTGATCTATTTAAAGATATAATTGGTCACAACTCATAAGACTTCTCATTAGTGAGGACTCTCCTATTCCTATCAAATCATCAATTCTTGGCTAGAGAATTTCCACTATTATTTAAACACAAGATGGAGACAGCTGCTTCCCAATTTAGTTCTGCCTCGGTAACATTCTTAAATTGAATTCAAACAGCTTATCCCTTAAATTGCTGATGATTGAAGCCCATGCTCTTACTCTTAAGTCTTAAATAATCTAGCTTACAGGCCCATACTCTTACTCTTAAGTCTTAAATAATCTAGCTTACCCCATGTATATTACAATATAATTTTCACATACCATACCTGATATATATTGGTTGTAGAAACGATATTTGTTGAGTATATATGGTTAGACAAAATGTGGATATATAAAGAATATTTATAATTTGCTTAAAATTACCGATTTTGACCTAAATAATATCATTTTTCATAAATTAATTAATTTTTTTCAAACTAACAATAATTTATATCAAAACTTTCTGTTTTATATTAAATTATTCTTATAACTTTAATAAAATGGAATTAGCATCAGACCATCACATTTCTTGTAGCTACTAACTTGCGTCATCACCAGAGGTTCGATAGTCCCTCCGACAACCCCACTGGCCTCATTAAAGTTCCAACGATCCCGCCAGATATAGACGTAACATGTTATCTACAAAAATAAAGTTAGATATAACGTATTACATACAAAAAAAAATAAAAAACTAATATAACATGTTATATATAAAAATAAAAATAACATGCTACGTAATTTCAATTATGATAATTTAAATTTGCTTCCTTTATTAAAACAAATTAAATATTATAAAATTATTTCAACATGTTACATAACTTTTAATCACTTTATTCACATATACTAGTATGCTAGTATGCATTGTTGTCCAATTAAAAAATAGAGTAAAAGTAAGGCCGTGTATCTTACAACAATGGCTGACATTCATATTTTATTTATAAATATATAGATAAATATAATATTTTATAAATAAAAATAAAAATAAATATAACATATTATATAAAATGGTAGAAGTAAATGTAACAATATTTTTCTTATGAGATTTACAAATAACATTTTGAAATGTAAAAAACAGACATTTACTGTATGACGAGTCAAGAAGTGAATTAAAAAAAATAGCTTTGTTCTCAAATCTATCTGCATTATTAAACAAGAGAAAACCTTTTAAGGCAAATTAAAATTACTTTTGACATGTGAAAGTCTGAAGTACTAAAAGGAAGCCAAAGGTTTAAAATTACTAAAAGGAGGCCAAAGGCTACTAATGTTAAGGAAATGCAATGGTGGAAAAAAATTTAGATGGGTGTTGGTTAAGCAAGGAATTGGATTTTAGTAAAGTATTGGTGGAATCTGGCTGTTTGAAGGCCGTGAATATTCTTAATAATGGTAATGTTTTTTTTATTTGTTTATAGGAATATTTGTATTGAGATTTTGAAGTTTGTAGTGTTGGGGATTGGTAGTTTGTTTTTAAGCTTAGAGAATATAATAGGGCTGTTTATGAGGTAGCTACCTACGGGATGAGAATTGGTATTTGTGATATTTAGCTTAATGTTTACCTATGTGACTTTATTCCTATGTCATGTAAATATATTGTCTTCAAGATAAAAAAAAAAAAACTCTCTCATTCATTCACAGCAATCGAATAAGAAAGCTAGCTTATAAACTAAAAATACGATATTAATTTCAATATCTTGACAAGTTGACTACTATTGGCAAAAAAACAAAAAGTTTTCACGAGGTCTTCTATGAGCATTGCCCTTCCAAGTTCCAACTCATCCTCCATGAGGAGCACAGAGCAGCTTCAATAATATATGAACAGCAGGTCTAGAAGTTTAGGTGAAGTTTTTCGTATGCAGTGTAAAGTAAATAATTGGACGTGGGAGCGTTAGTTTGTGCATGTTAAGCTAGATTAGTTACTGTTAGATATAAATTACTCCAATTTAAATTAGTCTAATTTTTACTTAAATTAAATTAAATTTATGTCATGTATTATCAATTATAACTCAAGCTAAAAAAATATAGGTTGGTGCAAAATAGGCCAAACTTTTATTTGCATATATTAATTAATATTTTTTTTATCTTACTTATTTTGATGTTAATTGAAAATATTATAAATTTTTTTATAATTTTTAATCTGATTAGAATAATAAAAGTTTCAAACTAAATTCAATGCATTTTAATAACATTAAATATATAAATAAAATTTTTGTACAAATTTTCACAAAATTTAAAATTAAAAATTTTAAAGCCATAATTATATTATAAAATAAATCAAGAAACTGCTACATAAAATTAAATAATATTTTAGCCTTAAATTTTTGTAATTGTGCTTCGTGAAAACATAATATATTTAAGAAAAATACAATAAATTTTTATGACAAAAATTAATACTTAACTTTTTTTTTTTTTTTTGCTACATACAAGCCTCGAACTCGAGAGCTACCCCTTATTAGGGCGGTTACAATGCCATTGGGCTACCAGGGCCTTGGCATTAATACTTAACTTATAATAATAATAATATAAATTTTTTTTTTTGTGTCATTCGAATATATTCAAATTAGATCTTAAATTTAATTTAGAAAAAAGTATTATACAAGTCCTTTTATTTTGGTAAATAATAATATTCGGTCCTCTACTTTACAAAATATATTTATTAGTTATTTTGCTTATAATAAAAGGGTCAAATAAAAATTTTTTGTATTTATGATTAATATTTTATTATTAAAACATTTCAACCTAAAATATTGAAGAGGATAAATTTGTCATTTCGTGAATATTAAAAAAATAAGAAATAAAAACCAAAAGTTGCAATACCTAATAACCTAACATTCATAAAACCCACTAGCTCATTCGTTCCTTAGACCTAAACAAAAATTCAAAACCCATTAAACCACCATCATTTGTGAACTACCTCCACCCATTTTTAATATTGAAATAGATAATCAAAGAAATAGAAAAGAAACAAATACTTGTTTGATATTTGTAAGGAGGATTAAATCCTTAAAAAATAACAAAGAATCTCAAAGAGGATATTGAAGAAAAAAATTAATATATTACAACAGAATAATTAAACATAAAATAAATTACTTATTTAACTATCTGAATAGGAGAAAAGTTAATGTCATTTAATGGATGATTTTTTGGTAAAATTCAATAAAATAAACAGTTTAATCACATTTGAACCATCACCATCATCAATTTCTCTTTAAAAACATAAAAATAATAAAAAATTCACATTTATTCGTCACTAACCAACAACCTAAAATAGTTTGTAGAAAAACTTTACATGCCATTAAGCAACCAAAAATTGCCTCCCAAGATTTTTTAGAATCGATGAAGTTGACATTTCAACCTCAATCCCACAAAAGCAATATGAGTTCATTTTCATGTTTTCTTTCATTGTTGGGAAAAAAAAACTAAATAGAGATGGAGAGAAAAGATACGGCAAATTTGGAGTTTTGGAGTAGGCGGAGATGAATATAAAAATGGAGATCAATAAATTTTTACAGAAAAAAAGGAGTGCAAACAAGAACGATAGTGAAAATTAAAATGTTAAAAAAAGAAATTTTAATATGTTATTAGAGTTTTCGAATAAATAGGAATTTTAATTTAATAAAATGATTACTTTGTTCTCTTTTATTTAATCATATATAAATTTTAATAATAACATAATAATAAAGAAATACAAATTATCCTTCTTTAATATTTTTTTACAAATAGAAAAAATTAAATGATATATTTTTTAAATTAAGAAATTAAATAATACTTTTTACGTAAGGAAAGGAAATAATGTAGCTATAGTGATAGGTTTTGACCATTATTATGCAACTGATTGGAAGACAAGACAAAAAATGTAAGACTGCATACCAAAAATGCAGGCCGTACCTCGATAAAGAAAGGAAGTGACATTGGGTTAAAAAAGTTGCTATAATTGAGCAATATTCTTTTAAAATTAGCATAATATATGAATAGGGTCATTATATTTAGTTAAGAATGAATAAATAACTTAATTAATTTAATTAAATTAAAAAAATTAATTCAAACAATCAAATTTAAATTAAATTAAATTAATAAATTTTATAATTGAATCAGATTTATAAATTTTATAATTAGATCAGATTCGAATTATAAAGTATACAATCTATTTAGTTTCGAATCGAATTCAGATTGACAGATTTTATAATCTATTGCAATTCGATCCTGACCGAATTACTATAAAAATTATAAATAAATGCAGATTTTATTTTTAAGATGTTATATTTAAATATATATACCACGATTATATTAAATTAATATTTTAGCTTAAAAATAAAAATAAATGTATAATCTTTCATGATAATTTAATAATATTCAATAACATACTTTTCATTATTTTGATTCTTTTATTTATAACTATAAATAAATAATTTTTTTAATGGTGTACCAAATTTAAAATTTAAATGTTAATAGATATTGTATTTTATATATAACAATAATTTAAAAATAAGTTATAATATCAATTCGACTTATGCAATCCAAAAAATTCGATCTGTTCGGATTCGGATTGATTTGAATTTAATATATTATTAGATTAGATTCAAATTAAATATCTTCAAATTTATTTTAGATCAGATCAAATTCAAATTGATAAAAAATAAATAATTTTGATCCGTTGCTCGGCCTTAATATCTAGCATATTTTATAAGGTTATTAAATCTGAAATTTAGAATTAGAGCACTCGAGTCTAAATAGTCAACACATTTGTTTTCTAAATTAAAATGACATAAAAAAGATAACTTGTCATTTAAAAAAAAAATTAATTGCAATAATGTATATCAAAATCGTCTTTGTCAGTTAAAAATAATTTAAATTAAGAGCATTCTATTGCTGTATTTATTTATTTTTTCCTATTAATGGATATAATTCATTTTATACGAAAAATTAAAGCTTTTGGTGCATATAAATTCATTTATTCAAATAAAAAATATGTTGTTTTACATTTTAAGAAAAATAATATATATTTTTTTCTTTAAATATTAAAAGTAGAATTTTATGTATAAAGAAAATAATATTGCACAATTAAACCAAAATTAAAAGCATTTAAATTTAGCGAAAAAAAAAAAAGCATTTAAATTTAGCGAACTGATAATGCTTGTAATTGAACTATTGTATTCTATCATTATAATTTGAAAATTTAGGGATATGAATATATAAATTTCCACGAAACAAACACTTAAATAATTTTTATTTTCATTATTTGATTAGACGAGATCATATAAAATGGCTTACAAAAAAAATAAAAGAGAAAGATATAGCAATCTCTTCCAAGTTTACCAGCCTAAAACAATCTGACACGGGACGGCTACTACAGTGTTTCCTTTTATTTTAGTCCAACTATAATATAACACTGCAACTGGACAAATTCATAATTCGCATAATCGGTTTTTTTTTTTTCTCGTCTTTATTGACGCACACACTACTAGGTACTAGCGTAGTCAATAGACAATACATATTTATTGCCTATAGACTAATTAATCACGATAATTGACCAATGCGTCAGCTCCTTGCTTGATTAAATTCCACGCGGCTATCACGTGTTTATCTTCTGTGAGTGTGGCCCCCACAGCAAACCTCAGCATGTATACTCCTCCAACTATCGTATGAGTCATATAAGCCTTTCCTGACGAGTTCACAAACTCCAGCAATTTTCTGTTCAACTTTTCGATATAACCCGATGAATCATCTCCTGGATTCGGGTTTAACCGGAAACACACTAACCCAAACTTTCTCGGCACTGTGATCTCGAACCGTGGATCGGACTTGACAAATTCTTCGAACATTTTAGCCATACGAACATCAGACCTAATATGGCCTTGAACATTTTCCACACCATAGCTCCTTAAAACCAGCCATAAACGGAGCGACTTGAACCTACGACCCGTACCCATTTGCCAATCCTTGTAATCCACCACCGAGTTGGATTCACTTTGTTTGTTTTTCAAATACTCAGGGTTTGTACTCAATGCCTCTACTAACAACCTTGGCTTTTGCACCCACAAACAACAAGAGTCTAGATAACTAAGTAGCCACTTATGTGGACTCATACTAAATGAGTCAACTAGCTCTACTCCATTCAAGTAATGCCTAAACTCTGGACAAATACATGCACTCCCAGCGTAAGCAGCATCTACATGAACCCACATGTCATAAGATTTCGCCACCTGTGTTAAGGGAATGAGGGGATCGACGGCAGTGGTTGAAGTTGTCCCCACAGTAGCACAAAGATAAAGTGGAATCAATCCTTTTGCCATGTCAGCTTGTATAGCAGTATTGAGTGCTTCTGGACATAAAGAAAAGGCTGAGTCTAGTTTTGTAGGAATACACTTGATGTTACAAAGACATATGCCAACTAAGTTGGACACTTTTGTGAAAGTTGAATGAGTTTGATCAGAGCCATAAACGACAAGCTTGTTAATGCCGTCGTTTCCAATTACTTTAAGTTTATTATCTCTAGCGGCAATGAGCGTAACTAGTATGGCTTCACTGGTGGTGTTTTGAATAACACCACCACCGGAGCCAGAAAACATGAAAGTGTTTGGAAGGCTTAGCATGTTAGCGAGCCAGTCCATAACTATCATCTCCAGCTCAGTAGCAGCTGGAGATGCCAACCAGTTGAAGCCAACTGAGTTGAAACAAGTGCACAACATTTCACCTAGAAAAGCAGCTGTGCTAACAGTGGATGGAAAGAATGCAAAGAAATTAGGGCTAAGCCAGTGAGTGATGCCAGGGATAAGGGTTTTGTTAATGTCGTCGAAAATGGTTTCGAGTCGTTCAGGACTATGCGGTGCCGTTTTGGGAAGCTTGGTTCGGAGATAGCCAGGTTGGACTTGGCTAAGAACTGGGTAGGATTCTATTTTCTTGTAGTAATCAGCTATGAAGTCAACCATTTTATGGGCTTGTTCTCGGAATATTTCAGGGTCTAAGGGCTTGAACTCTGAGCTGGTTTGAGAAGCGATAATCTCTTCATAAGAGGTGTCAAGACTGCCCATTTGATCAAATTAAAGAGTGGTTTTTTCTCTATAAAATAAAATAATAATAAAATGTAGAGGAAGGACAATGATGAAATGAAGAGTTGATCGATGGATATATATAAGAAAATGTATGATATGGTTCAAATGAGAATTTTTTTTTTATTTTATTTTTTTATTTATGGCAATGTTATAGGGTTCTGTGTTTAATCCTCTAAATATATGGCAAGGTTGGATTTTGGTACTAGTCCTATTTTTTATTTTTTTAATAATAATAATTTTAAAACTTATAACAATAAAAATAGATATTAATTCAAAATTAACTCATATTTGGACCAAAAAAACTAACTCACATACTTCTAAATTTAATAGAATAATGCAATTTTTATTATTATAAATTTATCATGGTATTATTTTAGATATTTTTTCAAAAAAAAAGAAATTTGTTTATCACAGTTTAATTGCATGCAAAATGTTGTACTATATAAGTAGATTAAATATAATTTTATTAGTTTAAACTAAATCTTTGATGAAAATTTATATAATATAGTTACATAAAAATAAGAAATATTTTAATAAAATAGATTATATTTAAAATAGTATATAATTTATTCCATGAAATATTATTACTTATCAAAATAATTTTATTATACATAATATTTAATTTATTTTTAATATCTTTATTATGTTTTAAAAAAAATTTAATTTTAATTTAAGATGAAAAAAAGGATTTGGTATCTTAATAGTACCCATATTCTTATTTTAATATCCATTTTTATTTATATTATTAAATAGTATTAATTTAATACTTAAATTTATCAATTAATATCACTTTTGTCAAAAATAGATAGTATCTCACAATTTTGGTCACCCCTTATATGTTAAATTTGAACATTATTATTATTATTATTTTTTGATAGTATGATAGGACCACACATGTTTTAACCCACTTCGTGTAACTATTTCTACGAGCTATATTCGTGTAAGAAACTTCATAATTCATATAAATCCTTCTCAAGCAGTACTGACAAGATGAAAGAGCTTCATTGTGAAGGCTCGAAGAAGAAAATGAACAGTAAACTTTAAGAAAAACAATTATATTATATATATTAACAATACAATTCTTGTATTTATAATAGTGTAGTAGCATAAACATTCTGCTAATGTAAGCATGACCAAAGGCCAAAGAAAATTAGTTACAAGAAAATGATTATATCTTCTGTAAAATGTAGTGCTAAATACCGGCCAGAACTAATTTATTCTGTTGTGTTGTGGTTTTGGATTGTAGCTAGTGATAGCCTGTCACAAGACAACAATTAATGTAGCAGGTTTTCATTGGTCACTGTTTAAAAATGAATTTATGATTTTCACGTTCTAAATGAGTAATGATCCCTACGTGTGTGTATGGTTCAATCAGATTTAATTATTGAAAAAAAAAAAAAAATCTAATCAAATATATTATTCTAATTAAATTGAATTAAATTATTGTATAATAAAATTATTAAAATTAATCGATCAAATCTAATTTAATTAACTTTTTTAATGTTTTTTTTTTAAATTTTTTTTTCTCCAAATTTGTTAAAACTTAAAAATAACATAAAGAAAAAAATATTTGAATCTAAACAAATTAATTAATATATTATAAATATAAATCATATTACATCTTACATAAATCATATAAACATTCTAAAAATAATCATAGAATTAATTACAATATATAGCTAAATATTTTCACAAATTCTACTACAAAATGCAATAATAATTAATCCATAAATAATATATTAAAAATAACTTAGGGAGTTAGGATTACATATTTTGATTATGAGAAGATATATAATTAATATATATTTTTTGATTTTTTGTTAAAGAATAATATATTAAAAATAATTTTAAGTAATGGTACGGTTTGGTCTGGTTCGATTTTGTTTAAAAATTCGTATAATCGAATCGTTTGTAAAATAGTTTGAAGAAATAAAAATTAAATCAGATCGTTTGAATTATAAAATCATTTAGTTCAATTTATTTCAATCTAATTTTTCAAGTTTTAATTAATTTAGTTTAATTTTTGGACATCTTTAATTCATAACATATTATGTCTGATTACTTGGATGCAATCTTAAGTATATGAGACGCTTTTGCCTCAAAGATTTTGAGGAAATAATTATTGGAAGATTTTTCTTTTTTCAAATAAAAAATAATATTTAAAAAAATTAAGTACACAATTTAGTAGATTTTTTTTTTTTAACAAATCTTTGACGATGATCATTTCTATATTTCTAACTTTTTTTTTTCTTTCTAAAATTCTATATTTCTAACTTAGTTGTATTAATATCAATTATATGTAATAAAGTTGGTAACTTGGTACCGTAACTCGAATGATATGATTGAAGTTGTGAGTTAAAGTGACCAAAAAAAACAAAAATAATGATCACTAAAAACATTTGTACTTATTCTATAGGATAGTTAGTAACCTTTATACGACTGAAAGTTTGTCATGTTAAAAAAAAAAACGTGCATTATATATTCACTCTAGTATTGACACAAAACAAAAAAATCAAAATCAATTTTAATTTTTTTTTATCTAGACTGAAATAAAATTAAACTTATAATAATATGAAAATATATTTCTTAATAAACAACAAATTATGATAACAAAAAATCAAATATTTAAACAAACAATTTAAGCAAAAATTTTACAACTTTAACATATTAAGTATATTATATATAATAGAAATTTAATTATAAGATATAATTTTTTATATAAATGTATTTTTAATTTTTTTTAATTGATATATATATATATTATTTTTTTATTACGTAAAAAAAATTAACTTTTCACCGTAAAACAAGTTGGTTTGTAAATGTGTTTTTTCACTGTTTTATCATAAATACTAGTTTTTATCGTTGATATCATTATTTTCATCGTTGATATTTATTTTATTCTTTTGACAAAAAGTTAAGAATCAATATACCAATATAAACATTTCTACAAAATGCATCGAACCTAATTATTATTATCATGCATTTGAAGCACAACTTAATAATTTCAACAAAAGAAAAATTAAGAATAATAAAATAAGTATGTACGAAATACATTTATTAGAAAAAAACACAAATTAAAATAAATAATAACATATAAACATGCAGCAATAAAACCTCAAGAAAATGTTGAAATGAGCGAGTTACATACTATTAAAAAAAAATTATGAAAATATGAAGCCCCTAATAAGAGAGAGGGGACTCTTCAATTTAAAAACAAATAGAGAAATTCAGATACAACAGCCCCATGTTTTATGAACAGCTAAATATGCTATATTCCATGTAAAATAAGAAGAAACTAAGCTAATTTGTAAAAAAAACCAACTACTGTTTTAGCTATGAGAAGAAACTAACCTAATTTGTCAAAAAAACACACAACTACTATTCAAGTATGACTATAAGATATGAGAAGAAGAAAAAAGCCGGTGGCAGGCATAAAAATTAGACACGTGAAACTGAATATTTAAAGTACCACCTAACACCTCTTTCAGCCACGTGACAAATGAAAAATGTCGGAGGGAGGAAAACGAAGCACTAAATGAAGAGTTTCTGATAATTGGAAGCAATAATTGAAGAGTTTTTGACAGTTGGGATGTGTGATCGAAGTGCATTATGATACATTCTTCAAGTTATGAATTTAAGATCATAAAATATTACGTAATAATTATTAAAAAATTTTAGCCAAAATCTTTCTTGTTAGTTTACAATAATACTATCGTAATTATCGATGAGCTTGTAAAAAAAAGTTGTGACCTTCTTTAATAAAAATTATTAATTACTCATAAAATAAATAATAAAATGTATATTTAAAAAAAAATAATACTTAAAAAAAAAAAGGTTTTTTGCCGTTAAAAAAATACAAAATGGGATGTGTAGTCATAGTCTTTGAGAAAGGAAGGGCACTTCGAGACTTCGAGTAATGGTTTTCAACATAGTAGATAGGAACTGAAACCTACATCATAGGTACGGAAACCTACATCATAGTAGATAGGTACAGAAACCTACATCATGGGGCAGGCTATTAATAACTGTTGTTATCAATGTATTAATAGTTTTTTTTTATTATTATTATTATTAAATATTGAATAATTATATATTTAAAAAATAATTATTACATTTTTTAATTAATTTAAAATACTACATTCTGTATTAGCAATTACATTTTAGCCAATTTAAAAAAAAAAAAAAACATTTTAGCCCAATCAACTAGGCGTCAAACATGGCTGAATTGGGTTAGATAGAGGAATAATTGAAACTAATTCGTCTATTTTTAATTTAAAAATACACAAGTTAAAATTAGTCAATAAATATTTAAAATTAACCCAACTCAAATAAAAAATATTCTAGTTAAGTTAGGTTCTAAATTTTAAAAATAATTTATTTTTTAATTCTAAATTTAATGTTTATCTATATATAAAAAATAATCTTATAATCCATACAAACATAAACTTCAAATAGAGTAATTAAAGAATTGTAGGAATATATGCAATGAATGTTTTTTTTTTTTAAAGAGATAATAAGTTAAAGAAAGTTTATTCTATAAGCAATCTGAGACTAAAAAAAAGGTAAATTTTTACTTACATAATACATAACTTATAAATATATTCTTATATATTAAGATAACAAAGTTAATATTTGGTAAAATGATATTAATGCTATGCTATTTAATGCCTAATTTGGGTTTAAAGGCCATGGATAGTACATTTATTTGAAAATTAATTAATAAATATTTAGGTTCAGTTGTGTTTTATGAAAAAAAAAAAAAAAATATTATTTTTTGTCAAAATTATATAAATTAATCAAATTATAACTTAATAGTAAAAATATATTTTGAATCCAAACTAATTCGAATTAGTTGGGTTAGTTTTTACGGTACCAACGAATTAATTTAAATTTTGTCCACTCCTACGACCAACTTTTGAGATGACACTTGAATTTTACTTCTGCGCCACTTAATTAACATTAAAAATTTGAAAATCTCCTTTACACTTTCCCTTTTAATGAAAAATAATAATTTTTTATTACAATTTTATATATATTTTAAATTATATGATATAATTTAATTAATTTATTATTAATAAAAATTTTAAAGTTATTTTTTTATTTCATATTTTAATTTTAATTTTCTATTTAATTAATAATTAATATATTATTTGATATATATTATAATTTGATAGAATATTTAGAGAAGAATTGAGAAAGCTGAACAACAAAAGAAAATGTTGTATTTCAAACTTTACACATTTATATATCAGTTTAAGTAACCGATCTTATAACAAAACTTATGAGTTATTGTCAAAAGCCTTAACCAAAGGCATAAACTCGGCAGCACCATTAGTCTGGAAAGCTTTTAAAGAAGTATTAAATTCGAACTTCAACCATTTGTAAGTTTTGTAATTTTTTTTTTTTAAGTTTTTGTTAATATTTTTGTGTGCAAAATATAAAATTTGTTTATTTTATTTAATATTGTTTGTCTACTTTTTTGTACGATATTTTTCTTGTGATCAATATTGCATACATTCATGTAAATTTTAACACTTTATTTGTATACATATTACATACATATCACGACATAATTAGAAGCATGTAATATGTATAATTAAGTTATTTTTATTTTTATTTGGTTTTTATAATTAGGTGGATGTTTATAAAATTTTTAAATAGTTGAATTTCTAATTTTTTTTTTTTTAGTGATTCGACAGAAATCTCACAGAAAATTTGAGTCTGAAAGTTCAATAATGTGGACAGAGAAAAAGTTCAATAATATAAAGTTGTCTGAAATTTGCATGTGTGTATTCACGAAGCACTTTATTCACTTTTATATCACAACTACATCATTACGTCAAAACTCTTATGCGCAGGATGCACCTAGTCTACAAAAGCCTAGCAAGTTGGGGCGGAGCTATGCGGAGGGGTGGGGCTTCAACTTCAGTCGAATCTTTTGGATTTTTTTTTATTTAATATAAAATTACAAAAATATCCTTCAATAAAAATCTAATAAATAATAACCCTAATTGAGACTTTACCCACTTAATTTTTCTTAGTCATTTACAAGGATTTATAGCCACTCCAAACTCGCGTTGTGTCTGCTTCCTCCTTTACTGCTCACCTACTTTAGCTTCAACCTCTAGCGTTTGCCTCCAGTGGCTCAGGATGATAGCCATTTGAACTTTGGAGAGTACGAGTTGCATGTGTGTATTCTATAAAAATTTTAAAAAAATTAACAATTTAAGGTCGCGTTTGATTAACTGAATATAAAAATAATATGAATAATAATCATAATAAAATTGAATATAAAGGAAACAATATTACTATTATAATTTTTGTTTAAGCAGTGTAATCAAAATAAATAATAATATTAAAATGAATATTATAAAATTATATTATAAATAAGGTAAAATTAAAAAATAATTTATTTTATTACTAAAAGAGATAAAATGAGCAAAAAAATCATAAATAATTATACAAATTGTAAGAAAAAAAGAGAGGGCTTAAGGCGTAATGAGGATTACAGAGGACTACAGGCGTAATGAAAATTACTGTACTGCTGTAATCCTTTTATATTTCATTACAAAATACAGTCAAACCAAACACAATAATATCCTGAATAATTTTCATCACGATTATAATTATAATTACGGTCAACTAAATATATCATAAATGTGCACATTGTAAATCAATATTTCAAAAATGATAAATTATTAGAATAATAACAAGTCGGAAGCAGCCTTGCAGGGTAAGTCTTTTTTGTTTTTATTTGCTAGCGTAGAGTACTTATTCTTCTTCTCCTCCTCTGTTTTTTTTTTCTTTAAAATCCATTTTACTCTTTTGATATACTAATTCTTGAAATGTGCATTCAAAGTTAATCTGTACTAATTAAAAATAAAAATGACATTTTTAATACATGTTTATTTTTAATACGTTGTCTGGGGCTAAAAAAACATGTTTGCGCTTCTATTCATCATACAATTTGACCAAATGTAATATTTGACTAAAATTTTGTAATGATGTCATATGTATTGAACTTATATACACGTTAATTTTCAAGAACTTGGAGAATGAGACATTAGTGCATCGTTAAACAATAAATTTACTAAAGTGTATTTAAAAATAAAGAGAGACATACAGCGAGTTTTTCTAATTATGAAAACCTTACCATTCATGTCAAACCATTTAAATTGAAAATAATTTATGGCTACTGCGTGCCAAAAGAAGAAAAATAAAAAGAAGCAACCATAATTTACATCTGCGGAGGATTTATGATTTATATCGAAGAAGAGCATCATATATATATATATATATTAGCTCATTTCTTTACATACTTTCTATTCGCATATATTTTATTGAGTTTTTGAACTCATAGGATCAATGTGATATTAAGAGTGAATCTTGTGAAAAGTAGAGTTGAAGCGAATTTGGATTCTTAACACTAGGTTTAAGAGAATTAATATTCACATATATATAAGTATTGGAGTATGTACTTGTGATGCAAAACTGATTTGCATGATGAATCCTTAATGTGTTAAGATGATTGAAAAAACTTATGTACGAGCCTCGATTATGAATTGAAAATAAACTGAAGCATGAGAAATTTGTTGATATAAGTTTGTAGTTTTTACTTGTAGTATTGTTATTTGTCTTTTTAGTTGTATGTTTATGGGAATCATCACTGAAAATCCTCACGAGATTTTAACTCATCCCATAGGGCAATCTAGAGGTTTAAAGGCTTGTTGCATATGTTAAATGCAACTATGATAATCTATGAAAGTGATTTAAGTTAGTATAGTTTAATTTTAGTTTTGCTAGAGGACTAGCAAAATGTAGGTTGGGGTATTTGATGAACACTATTTTAACCTATATTTTGTTATATTTTTAAGCATTTATTTTATGTTTTATTTTATTATTTTCGTATTTTGTAAGGTATTTATGTGTTTTGTATATTGAATTGAAATAAGAATATTGAATTGAAATAACTCAAAAATAGTGAAAATGGAGCAACAAAAGTCAGATAATGTAAGCCTTACATTGGGAGTCAACAATTAGGTAAGGGTTACATACAAGGCTAGCATACAAGAAGCGTCGCGGTGAAGAAAATGTGTGCTGCAGCAACAACCCCTCAGGTTTAATTCTTGAAAAACAAATTCAATGCATGCCACGGCGGGTAAAATTGTGTGCCTAGGCAGGGAGGTCCTTGTTTTTTATTATGGAGCCAAAATTCAACACGCGCTGCTGCAGGAGAAAATGTGTACCGCGGCTCGCTTACCAAAAATTCCTACAAACCCTAACACGTGTGTGCCTCTTCACTCCTCCTATAAATACTACATTATACCTCTCCCAAACACAAGTTTTCATAGCAATTTTTCCTCCACCTTCAGCTGCTACAACAACAAGGGTTTCCACTCAAATATCCACCCAAAATCAAGAGAAGACCCTCTAATTGTGAAGCTACTCTATAGAATTGAGAAAATGGATCAACTAACTAAAAGGAATTGGAGCTAGGAGATCATTTGGGGTATTTTATTGTAATATATTTTTCTTCTCTTTGATTTTATGGTTTGCCTCTAATGACTAAATTAATTGACATCAATTTATTTATGGTTGACTAATTTATGTATTTAGGGATATTAGTATTGCTTCCAATGATTGAAAGAACAATTTTATAATTTAATGATAATTAAGTTTTGGATTTAATTTTTTTTTCATGTTCTTAATATTTTTTATTATGAATTAATGATGAGAAAAATCTTAATTTGTAGTTAAAGAGAATATGTTAGAATTTAGGTATTAGAAACGTAATCTTTGCTTGATTGTTCATTATAAACAAGAAATTAATTTGATTGCATTAATTTGTGTTAGATTAGGTAGTTATAATATTTCCTTGTGCTAATTTTAATTAATTAATTAACGGTCTGGATCAAAGATGTCAATTAATTAATTGTAGTAAAAATTGTCATTGATTTGAGATTTTTTAGGTTTAGCGAAAAAATCATTAAATTTGACTTTTAATTTAATTGTTTAATTTGTTATTTTCATGAATGGATAGCGAACTAAGATTTTCATTTACATCCATCATTACCAACTTGGTTGTAATTACTTTTATTACACTTTATTTTAGTTTTAGGAATTTACAATCTTTTCTACAATAGACAATTATTAGAATGTTTAGGATTGTTTGTTCGACGGAATAAGAAAATAAATTACATTTTAAAACCACCGTAATTTCTTAAGAGACGATCTTGAAAGTATATCTATCACTCATTACAAGTGATTCGTGCACTTACGAATTTTTTTATAAAATACAAAATTTGACTATCAAGTCATTGTGCATCAAAAAGTTGAAAATGAATTTCTCCAGAACAAGTGTTGTGATGTCTCAAAGCTGATAGAGTACTATATGAGACAAAAACAACTATTTTACACATTTCACAAAAATACAGAGACAATCAAAAGAACATTTGTTCTCAATATGCCACAACCTGTCAGTGAATTAATTGAGAAAAAGTTGAATATCACATAAGCTAGTCTAGTTATTCTGTACAAGCTAGCAAAAAAATTGATATAAGATCATTGCCTTTTAGAGAAGCTCAAAAAGACTATAAAGTAGGAGTGTCAATTCGTGCGAGCTGGCCCAAACTAGCCCAACCCAAATTAGTTCAACAATAGCTCAATTCAAATTTAATTCGAGCTAGCAAAGGTGAGCCAGAATCCAAACTAAACACAAACGAGCTGGCTCAAACTGGCCCAAATTAGCCCAAATTATTAATTATATATATTTTTTAGTTAATATGACATTTTTTATTAAAAAATATGTTTAATAATTAAAGTTCAAACAATATTACATAAAACAATAAAATATATATATATATATAAGAAAAAATTAATTATTAAAGAAAAAGGTCAATTATTAAATTAATTAGACAATGAGTAAATGCATTAAACCCCACTCATGCAAAAATTAGAAGATGTCATGCCCTCGTGGCTCACATTTAGAATAAAGAGTTCTCAAGTATAAATAAAATTTTTTCTAGCTATTAAACAAAATAAATAGAGATGAGTAGATTAAATAAATATACTTACTAAAAAATGAACAATTAAAGTAAATTAAAATGTTACACGAGAACATAACTTTTTTATATACACAAGGATAAAATATTGACCATTACATAATATATAAGTCTTAAGACAATGAATAAATGAAAAAGAGAATAGCATAACACAAGTATCGATTTAAAAATATAAACTTTATAATACTAATTTAAATTAAATATAAATATTATTTTTTTGTTTAAGGAGTTAGGTAGATTTAAACGCTAAATGCATTAACATAAAATAACGTAGCATAATATTGTGACAAAATGAATAAATTATAACTATTTATTCATTATCAACTTATTTTCAAAACAAAAGGGAAGAAAAATAACTAATATATCATAAAAGAGAAGTACTTGAAAGAAATGAAAAATTATTTTAATTTTAATATAATCTTTTTTATTTTTTTATTTAAAATTTAATTTAAATTTGGCTAATGGGATGGTCCTAACCCAACACAAATTTTTTCGTGTTATTTGAGCTGGCCCAAAACAAGCCCAAATTTAATTTAATTCGTGTTTTTCGATTCGGGTTCGATTCGGTCAATCGAACTATAGCAAAAATTGTCACTCCTACTATAAAGCAATCAGAACGAGCCTCCTTGACAAAGTTTTGCAATAAAGATTCTCAAAAATTTGGATGCAATGACACTGCTTCATGTCATTGTACCAAAAGAGAGGTTAAAGAAACCTAGGTAAAGACAGAAAAAAGATATCAAGCTAGAGACCATGTAAAGGAAGGAAATACAAGTTTATCAAAAGAAGGGAACAACCAAAGCTGTCTAGAGACACAAGTTTTATTCGTGGAAAGAAGGGACACTGAGCAAAATAATGTCCTAAAAGAAAGAAACTTCCTCAAAAGTTGATCAATCTTATTGATAATAAAGAATTTGAAGATCAATGGTTCGATTGGACTACCTAACCAACTTAAGCTATTCTACGATTAGAACTTTGTGATGACACAAAATCAGAAGAATCACAATCATCAGACTCTAATTCTAGCACAGAAGAATATATTCATTAAATAGTCCAAGCATCATCCAGAGAAAAAATAGATGACATCTTTTATCATTAAGGAGAATCATTTCGTTCTTATCTTCAAATCACTTTTACCTCACTACAATCTCAACCCATAAAACTTACATCAATAGTAGATACCGGAGCATCAGTATTACTTCTTTATAGTAAATGTCTACCAAAAGGATAGTGGATTCTAACACAAGCATCTTTCACAACAACAAATGGAAATAATTTTTATAGTTCTATATATTCCAAACCTGTTGAAGTCTTCCTATCAGATTCATTATCTCAAAGACATTGCTTTTATATGCATGATGAATCAGGAGAAGATGCAATCTTGGGATTTGATTTCTTAACTCTATGGTCTCCATTTGCTTTTCTTCATGATGAATTTTTCACCCTACATAAAACATAAGGTTCCTTGGGTAGAGAAATATTTTTCGGAGTAGCTAGAATTAACTATGCTCCTTTTTCTGAAGAAAGAACATTATTGCTCCAATGTTGTGCTAATGTTCCAAACAAGTTTTGGACAATAGAATAATACTTTGTCTCTTTTCCATACAATGAAGGACGAAAAATGTCACAGCAGACAGCGTCTCATCCAATAATGCCACATGAAGAACAATTGTGCAGAGATGAGATCCAATGATTATTAGATCTTGGATTAATAAACCCGTTTAAGTTCCAATGGACAAGTCCAACTTTTTATGTGAATAAACACTCTGACCAAGTATGGAAAAAGAAAATATTGATAATAGATTACCAAAAGTTGAATAATTGTTTAAGGGATATTCGATATTCTATCCTCAAGAGAGATCAATTGTTAAAAAAGATGAACAAAGCCAAGATATTCTCTAAGTTCGATATGAAGTTAGGATTTTGGTAAATTGGTATTAATCTAAAAGACAGACATAAAACAGCATTTATAGTGCCTCATGGACATTATGAATGGAATGTCATGCCATTCGGTTTAAAGAATGCATCATCAAAATTTCAACATAGAATGGATGAAGTTTATACCACTTTGTCATCAAACTGTCTCATTTATATTGATGATGTCTTGATTTTAGTGAAGACGAGAACAACATAAAAGACATCTCTGTCAATTTCAAGAACTAACCTATAAACATAGATTAGTTCTCTCATAATCCAAGATGAAGCTGGGACTAGAAGATGTTGATTTTCTTGGATTAAAGATATAAAAAAAATGGATTAATCATTCCATAGGACCATATAGCACAAAAAATAAAATAATTTCCTGATGAACTTCTTGGAAGAAAGCAATATAACAATTCTTAGGAATTGTAAATTATGTTTCATCTCATATACCTTATCTTGCCAGTATCACTAGAAAAATTTCTAGACACTTGAGAAAAAATGCTGATACTTGGTCACTAGAAGCAACCCAGTCAGTTAAAACCCTAAAGAAACTATGCAACAACCTTCCTCATCTCAAGATCCCAAGAGATGGTCAGCTCATACTCCAAACAGATGCTTCAGATCAATATTAGGCAGCAGTCTTAATTGAAGAAAATCTAGATAAATGCAAAGAAATTTGTGGATACAAATCAAGTTCCTTCAATGCTTCTCAATAACACTACCTCTTTTCTAAAAAAGAAGTACTTGCAATAATAAATGAAATCAAGAAATTTCAATTCTATCTATCACAAAATTCATTTATTATTGAAATTGATTATAAATACTTTGAGGGATTGCTTAGAAGAAGAGAAGGTGAACTTTCAAATCCTCAATTCCTCAGATGGTCAGAATGACTTTCAAAATACCAATGGAATGTCAAACATATCAAAGGTGAACACAATGTCTTAGCAAACTATTTGTCTAGAACTACTCCAGAGAATCAAGTGAAGATGAATTATGGCCCAATGATGGAAGTGATTAATTAAAGTCGCAGAAGCATGGTAGAAATATCACGATAATATCTGTAGAACAAGATAAGAGAGATATCAAGATAATATCTACAAAACAAGACAAGTGAAATCTACTTCATGTGTCATATTTATATATTTGTATAATACGTGTGTGGCTATAATAATGTTCATGTGTAATATAAGGTGTAATAGTGGCACTTGTCTAACCTTTGGATAAGTGTTAAGTTACGGAGAAGTAGAGATAGTCAAGATATAATAAAGAGGTAGATAGGTAGGTCTCAAGTAGTAATAAATATATAAGACAGAATTGTAAATAGTGATAGTGAATAGTAAAGGCAAATCTCTACTATAAATAGAGGAAGCTTGTATTAAGAAGAGGCAGATTTGGCCTTCTATCTAGTTTGTAATACTAAGTTCTCTATGTAATATAAATAAAGAGTTGTTTGTTTGTATTATATTTGTATCAGAACAATTCAATAGTATGTTTTTTATTCAGGATTTGGTCTTGTATTTGGAAATTTTCTTTTAAGGCTTCATTTTGAGATTTGACATTTACATTAGACCAAGTGATAGCAGCTTCAATAGGACCAATATCTTCAGGAGTAATCCTTTTGACTAGCCATTTTTCTTGGTTGACTTCTCCTTCTGAGCTTATACATAAATTATCTTATGAAAATTGTTGAGTAATCATGGAAACAAATCTTTTACTAGGAAAAAATTTCTTGTGTATATGAGGGCAAGACATCGACACTTTTTCTTTGATCTAGCACTGTTTACATGGATATATAGGTCTTGTCTGCTTTGGAAAGATGACTGAAATGCTACCATCTGATTCCCTTCTGATTTGTCCATCATCATGTATGACTTTAGGCTTGTGTCTTTTTTTATAATCCGTCTTCCAAAAAAGTGGAAAGATGAGCTGATTATCAGTGTGTACTTTTGGTTGAAAAATATTTTTATTTCCAATAACTCTAACAACTGGTTTAGAGTCACGATCCATGAAAAATAAGTGAGACTGTAGCCTGTACGTCATGGTATAATGAACTGCATGTGCTGTTTCTGTTGACATCATATTAGCACCATAAAGCTAGACCTTTATCTGAATAGTCTGTAAAAGTGTTGGTCTAGATAGATCCAAAGTAAAGAAACTATTTGCAATAGTATATGACCATTGTTAAGTCCTGCTTTAACTTGTGTAATGACTACATCTTTAAAATTAGTCCATTTGGATAAATGTATAAAAAAAATATTTTTCATATTTTCAATAATTTTTAATTTTAAATTTAACATTTAATTATATAATTGATCCTTGTTAAAATATATATATATATATATATGGTTCCTAAAATTTACCAAATTCTAAATTTTGTTTATTCAACTTTTATATAATATTACTTCCACCGTACTTTACCAATTTAACAAATTTAATGATAATGTACTAAATGCATTAAAGGACTAAATAATGAAAAAAATGAAAATGAAAATTATGTTGTTACAGTGAAATTTAAGTTTAGATTCTAAAATTGAAATAAATGTGTTGGATAAACGTAATGTTATGAAAAAAAAAAATTAAGAAACAAAAGTGTAGAATTTGACAAAATTTTGCATCAATTATTTAGTTAAGCTTAAATAAAAAAAAATTATCGATATTAATAATATTTTTTTATATATTTTTGTAATATTAAAATTTTAATTTTTATAAATATTGGTATTTTAATCCTCGGTTCAAACATATGAATCATGAGTGTGTTTAGTGTGAATTAAAATGAAATTAATCCAAATAAGAAGGAAATATTTCTGAAAGTTTTTAATTACGGATCAAATAAACTTAGAGGGGGGTGAATAGGTTATTTTCAATTTTAACAAATATTAAATATGTAACCTAATCACAACGGCCAGACATGCAATTGCGTGTAAAGATACAATGCGGAATAAAAATAACACACGATATTTTTATGTGGAAACAACCTAGGCCACTCCAATGACCTAAGAGGAAAACCACCGGTCTACCGGACCACCTAACCATCCACTATGAAAATCAATGTTCAATTACAACCATAGGTCCTAGAAATACCCTTCACAGATAGATCCCCCTTTCTGTAATTTACTTACGAGCCGTCGCTCCTTTCATAGCCTCCACAAGATAGGTGTCTGGATCCGGACCAACGTTCCGATCTACTTGAGTCACACAAGATCAATCGAACCCTTCAACTTCGGTAATTTCGAGTCACACGAAATACCGAAACACATCACCTGAAACGTTAGCACAAATAGCACAAGTGCAAAGTGTGTCCTAGAGCGGATTCAAACAATGAAAAATCCTAACTAGCAGATTCAACAGAATACGATGTAAAAACAAATCAACTAGTAAACTCTAGAACTATCATATAAAGCTCAATATCATGAAAAGCAAATAGGCACGTGAATTATCCAAACATAACCACACAATATGTTTGAACAATTAAAAGATGAAAGCGCCTAAGATTGATAGATGAAGAGAAGAAGTTTTTTGTTTAAAAGCGCAATCAGATTTATAAAAACTTATTTCAATGTGGTGAGTTTTATGCATAAACAGCCCTCACTTATATAGAGTCTAACTTTAGCTCAAACAGGATTTGTAATAGGTTATAACTCTACACTAAACAGGATTTACCAATTACCACAATTATCCTCAAACAAGGATTTAGTTATTAACATTAAATGGGGTCAATTAGGTAAAAGTAACATATGGATCGAACATAGTAAAAGAGTTTGAGTAGGACTATAACACTGTCTCGATCGATCGATAGACTGTCTCGATCGATCGATAGACTGTCTCGATCGATCGAACACATTCTCGATCGATCGACACAACACTCGATCGATCTAATCCAAACAGAGAGAACCTGGATCGAAGTTGATCTATACTCGATCGATCGAACATGATTCGATCGATCGATCAAATTGCTCGATCGATCCAGTCCAAACAGAGAGAACCTAGATCGAAGTTGATCCAGTCTCGATCGATCGAACAAGGTTCGATCGATCTAACTATACCCTCGATCGATCGAACATGATGTGCACAAATTATTTTTTCGATACAGTTCATACTAAGTGTAGTATTCAATTGTGTGAAGATATATGCATGATAGAATATTTTACCTGTCGTATGGGCATTGCAAGCTTACTGACTCCATCATCATGTATCGTCTGATTAAATGGTGAACTCTTATTCTAGATTACAATCAAACATTTTGTCCACAAAAATTGCCAATTCAAAATAAACCTTACAATATCAAGTTGGTTGATTCCCTTCTTTATTTTATAGGAGTCAGATTGAGAAAGGACCATATTAACTTTGAAATGTGAGGATGAAACTATATATTTTACAAAATTACCTTTATTATATAAATTATTATTTTATCTTCCATTTATTATAGATATATGATATTTACTTTATAAATAATACTTCTACAAAAAAATCAAAATTTAAATTAAATTTTAATGATACTATAAATTTTTTTTCAAAAAATGTTTTTATATAAATTAAAAATTAAAAAAATAAATTAAAGTCGTATAATCAAATAATTGAATAACTAAAATTATAATTTATAAATTAAAAAATTAAATAAAAATTTAGATATATTTAATATGGATTTTATTTAGTTAATATAATTCATTACAAGGGTTATTTGTGTGAAGACAGTTGCTGAAGTAATGCTTAGTGAGGATGATGATGAACAGTGTGAGATGAGAAGTACTCGAGGTTGACGATGTTGAACAGTACATTTGGTTGCTAACAGAGCAGTAAGTGGGCAATGCTATTTCTGTCTCATTAACTACGTGGTGATCTCTAATTGAAGTGCATTTGAAGCCAATTTGTTATATTTCTCGCGTCCAAATTTCTGTTACAATTTCTGTTTTTCAATTAGTTTTCCCACACTTTTTGTTTTGATTCGGTTTGTAACTAAATTGGCTTGATATATGGAGCCAACTCAATCTATAAATAACTCAATAAGAATAGATAACAGAATGATGAAAAAGAGTAAGAAAATTCAGCTCTAAAGAAATTCTCTCGAATCAAACTTCTTCTTCAGTTTCATTAGTTTTCTTTATTCTTCAAAGTCTGAAACAGAAAATCAAGAACTCAAGAAATCTTACATGGTATCAGAGCCACTAGCTAACGTAAATCAACAGTATTATTGATAGATCAAGAGTTGAATTAAAGAATTAACTGAGAAAGAATCAACAAAGAAGAAACGAATCAAGAAATGGCAGATCAAAGAACAACGGAATTAGAACTTATTTCTTTTCACAATCAGGTATCAGCTGTGAAACTCAATAAAGAAAATTACATTGTATAGAAGAAACAAGTAATTCGCATGCTCAGAAGTTATGACTTAGAGAGTTTTCTAGACGGATCTGTTAAATATCTAGTAAAACTAAATGAAGATGGCACAATAAACACTGAATATAAATACTGGATTAGGCAAGATCACATGATCAGTTCTTGGCTGGTAGGATCAATGACTGATGAGTTTGTAAAGAAGGTTCAAGACTGTGATACAAGCTGTGAAGTATGGGTATGCCTTGAAGGTTACTTTCTGTCTCACTCTCGAGCTAGAATTATGCATTATAAAACAGAAATGAATTCTATGAAAAAGGAAGGAATGAGCATCAGTGAATATCTGCAACGAGTGCAATCCCTAGCATCACAACTTTCATCTGCTGGATGTGCAGTCTCTGAAGAAGAACAAATCCTAACAATCTTGAATGGTCTGGATAGTGATTATGACTCTGTGGTAGCTAATGTTCAAGAAGGAACCGTAAAGCTACAAGAAGTACAACACAAATTATTGAGTCACGAGAGTAGAATTGAAAGGAGAAACACACCTATGTCACTATTTCCATCAGCTAATCTGGCTGATATCAGTCATACGCCTATTGCTACTGCAAATCTTACTCATCCATATGCATTTCATGCACACTCAGCAAATCGATCTCAAAACAATCAGCCATTAAATCAGCAGCCTGATCACAAATCTCAGTATATCAATCCTCAACCTATTCATACATCTCAGCACTCACTGAACAACACATTTGCTCAAGATCTCAATCAGTATAATGAACCTTACAATTTTACCTATTCACAGAATATTAACAGAGGAAGAGGAAGGAGTTTCTACAGCAATAGATCACAGTGTCAAATATGTGGTAAAATGGGACACTATGCTAATAAGTGCTGGCACACAGTCAATATTCACCTTAAATGAGACCTAATTTTTCACATAACCAACAGTTCACTCCCAATTTTCCCTCTCCCTCACCTTACTCATCATTCCAACCACCACCTACCTATCCTGTGCATACACTAGTGAGCCAAACACACAATAAGTCTACTTTCACCAGCTTCAACAATCCACAAGCTCAAGTTGCTGTGTTCGATCCTTATGTACAACATACATCATGTCCAATCTCATCATCACTACAACAATCATCTGCACCTTTTGATATGCAACAGCCATCTGTGTATTACTCTCAAGCAGTGCAAACAACAACTCAACAAACTAATCAGCCTCCAACAGTCTTATATGCTAACTCTAACTCAGTCTGTGACCCAACTTGGTTTCCAGACAGTGGTGCTACTCATCATGTAACAACAGATCCATTAAATTTAGCTGTTAAAATTGAATTTGCAGGTAATGAACAACTCCAAGTAGGCAACGGATCCGGTCTACCGATTGCAAATATTGGTATGTTTTCTGTCTCCTCTGCTAGTAACACATCTACACAGTTTCTATTGTCCAATATGTTACATGTGCCATTAGTCACCAAGAATCTTCTTAGTGTGGCTCAATTTACTAAGGATAACAACGTTCTTATTGAGTTTCATGTTGACTGTGTATATGTGAAGAACAAAATCACCGGGTAGAAACTCATGCAAAGAAGACTTAACAATGGTTTGTACACTTTTAATCTGTTTGTTCACAAACCGCACTTTACTATCAAGCAATTTCCAGGTTTTCCTCAAAGCTTACTAACTGAGACAACTGAAGATGCAGCTGGCAGTTCTAGTTTAGCACTTTGGCATAATAGATTGGATCATCCCTCTGTACAAACCACCAGAGCAATAATGCTAAAATGTAATGTCAAAGCCACTAGTTCTTGTAATAAACAATTTGTATGTAGTGCTTGTCATTTAGGCAAAACACATAAACTGCCATTTGTTTCTTTGATAAATAAAGCTAAAGCTCCTTTAGATGTTGTCCATTCGGATGTATGAGGACCTGCACCTATGTCATCCAGCCTTGGCTTTAGATGGTATGTCCATTTCACTGATGAATTCTCTAGATTCAGTTGGATCTATTTACTAAAAGAAAAATTTGATTGTAGAAAAGCCTTTATGTTGTTTAAAGCAAAAGTTGAGCTACTAACTAACAAGCAGATCAAAGTGTTACAAACTGATGGAGGTGGAGAATATACCAGTTTGGATCATATGCTGAATGTTGCTGGTATCACCAGACATATTTCCTGTCCTCACACCCCTGAGCAAAATGGGTTAGCTGAAAGAAGACACAGACAGATAGTTGAAATGGGACTAAGCATGCTGGCACTTGCTTCTATGCCATTGAAGTACTGGGATGAAGCTTTTTATGCAGCCATCTTCGTCACAAATAGGCTGCCTAGTTCTGTGTTGGATGGTAAAAGTCCTCTTGAAACCTTATTTCTAGTTAAACTTGATTATACATTTTTGAAAGTGTTTGGCTGCAAGTGTTTTCCTCTTACAAGACCTTACAATCAACAAAAGTTTGATTTTAAGTCAAAATCCTGTACGTTTGTTGGCTACAGCCCATGTCATAAGGGTTATAAATGCCTCACAGGTGATGGAAGGATAATTATATCAAGGCATGTCTACTTTGATGAGTTTGATTTTCCTTTTGCCTCACAGTCTCACTTACCATCACCCACTCAGTCTCTCAGAATAACCTTACCTACAGTGTCAAAAATTTCTATTCCCATATGTTCTAATGTCCCTGCTATACCAGTCACCACTCAAGACTCACTTCCTATTCAATCTCCTTCCTTTCTCCCAATGTCTCACAAAGAATCTCCTCTTCTCCTAATCTTTCTCACGGGTTGTCTAATTCATCCTCTTCCCAGTCACATCCCTCTCCTTCTCTGGTTGTATCTAATCTTTCACCTAGTATTGATAACACTCATGGAATGACAACTCGAGCCAAAGCTGGAATCTTTAAACCCAAAGTCTATACTGTCACTCCCATTGTTCCTCTTCCAAAAACAGTCAAGCAAGCTTTAGCATATGAAGGTTAGTTTCAATCCATGAAGGAGGAATATGATGCACTGATGAGAAATCATACTTGGGATTTAGTCCCTTGCCCACAGGATAGAAAGATAATTGAAAACAAATGGTTGTTCGAGTTAAAGAACTGGCTAATGGATCACTAGAAAAGCTTAAGTCTCGGCTGGTGGCAAAAGGATACTTGCAAGTAGCTGGATGTGATTTTGTTGAAACCTTCAGCCCTGTTGTCAAACATGCCACCGTAAGAGTTATTCTTTCTGTTGTACTGAGATATGGATGGATACTTAGGCAACTTGACATCAACAATGCATTTCTTAATGGAAGTCTTCAAGAAGAAGTATTTATGAGACAACCAGCAGGATTTGTTAACAAAGAACATCCCAATTATGTCTGTCGATTAAGAAAGTCTTTATATGGCCTGAAACAAGCCCCTCGAGCATGGTTTGACACTTTATCCACTGCTCTTATGCAGTTTGGGTTCTCTAGAGCCAAATCTGATGATTCTTTATTCTGTCTAATTTGCTCAGATTACAGGATTTATATTATTGTGTATGTTGACGACATGATCATCACAGGCTCTTCATCAACCAAGGTTAATGCATTCATTGATGTTCTTCATCATCGTTTTGCTTTAAAAGATATGGGCTTCCTGCACTACTTCTTGGGAATTGAGGCTTCCAGACTTGTTAGTGGTTGTTTGTTCCTTAACCAATCTAAATATATTCGAGCTCTATTAACCAAAGCTAATATGACACAAGCTAAGCTTGCAGTTACTCCTATGATTCCAGTTCAACTCTTAGAAGTGATGTGGGTGATGATTTTGCTAATCCTGCTCTCTATCGTAGCATAGTTGGTACTTTACAATATGCTACTCTCACACGACCAGAAATTGCATTTTCTGTCAATAAAGTTTGCCAGTATATGTCTCACCCTAAGGACACTCACTAGGGAGCAGTGAAGAGGATATTAAGGTACTTGCAGGGTACAATTGACCATGGTTTGTATTTCCAACCTTCTGTTGATCTTCAGATAAATGGTTTTGCTGACTCTGATTGGGGCTCCTACTTAGACACCAGGCGATCAACCTCAGGCATTTTCATTTTTCTGGGTGCTAACCCTGTTATTTGGTCGGCCAAAAAGCAATCCACTGTGTCTAGATCAAGCACTGAAGCTGAATACAGATGTCTAGCTAGTGCAGCTATTGAAATTGTCTGGCTTAAAGCTTTACTTCTTGAAATACAGATTTCTGTGTCTGCTACACCTATCATATGGTGTGATAATTCTAGTGCCGTTGCTTTGTCTGCAAATCCTATATTTCATGCCAAGACCAAACATATCGAGCTCGATTGTCACTTTGTACGTGACAAGGTGCTTCTCAAACAGCTCAGTGTACAACATGTACCCTCTTATGATCAAACTGCAGATATATTTACCAAACCACTGTCTCCTGATCAGTTTTTGCTTTTTCGAGCCAAACTCAGAGTCATTGAAGTGCCTCTGAGTTTGAGGGGGCGTGTGAAGACAATTGCTGAAGTAATGCTTAGTGAGGATGATGATGAACAGTGTGAGATGAGAAGTACTCGAGGTTGACGATGATGAACAGTACATTTGGTTGCTGACAAAGCAGCAAGTGGGCAATGCTATTTCTGTCTCATTAACCACGTGATGATCTCTGATTGAAGTGCATTTGAAGCCAATTTGTTATATTTCTCGCGTCCAAATTTCTGTTACAATTTCTGTTTTTCAATTAGTTTTCCCGCGCTTTTTGTTTTGATTCGGTTTTTAACTAAATTGGCTTGATATATGGAGTCAACTCAATCTATAAATAACTCAATGAGAATAGATAACAGAATGATGAAAAAGAGCAAGAAAATTCAGCTCTAAAGAAATTCTCTCGAATCAACCTTTCTTCAGTTTCATTAGTTTTCTTTATTCTTCAAAATCTGAAACAGAAAATCAAGAACTCAAGAAATCTTACAATTTGTTCATATTTAAATTTTATTGAAAGTACGATTGTTATTAAAAAAAAATTACAAAAAAGAATTAGCGGAAAACTAAGGATTGAAGTTTAGTTGAACATATAGACAATTTGGTGTTCGAGTTCAAGCTCTGAATATATCGGTTTCAATTGTATACAAAAAGGGAATTGAATTCAAGATAGACGTAAAATAGGGTATCAAATTTGAAAAAAATATGAAATGGGATAAGGATTTACGAGTAATTATCGTTCTCTTTCCAGGCACACGTTGTAAACATAATGGGTGGAAAGGAACAAACAGGTTTACCCATTATGGAAGGAAGTAGTGTTCCAATAGTTTCAGACTTTCAGTAAGTGGATATAATCATATAAGAGCTTTAATAATTAAATAGTTAGTTTAGTTTTTTAGATATCAAAAAATGATGCATATATTGATCATTCTAATTTACTGTAAGTTACATTTTATAGTTTTAGATTAATCTTTAATTTTTTCTCGGCCAGACTCATCTATCAAATTTTAGGAACTAAGGTCGTAAAATCTCATGATTGAATTATTAGTGTACTTTAAATTATGGTTCAGGTGGTTAAACTCATAATTTATTCACCAAGAATTGAATTTAAGTTCGAATTCTATCTGAGTATGTTTTCTCTTATTAATAAAAAGAATAAGACTTTAGAGCCTTTTTAAAAAAAATATTTAGAGAAAAAAAAAAGTCAATTAAAGATAAATTATATTATTTTATTAATTTTTATTTTAAAATATTATTTTTTTATTAAGTGATTAAAATGTTATTAAAATATAAAATTTTAATTAAATTAAAAGTGAATTATAATATAAAATTATTTTAAAAAATTCAACAATGATAACATTTTTACGTAAATTTATTTAAATACATATCTTAATTTTTAGAAAAAAAAATTAAAATTAATAAAATATTAAAATAAGGTAATGACACTCCATACATATTAAAACAAATATGTTAAGACTTTTTTTATATTATTAATTTTTTATTGTTAAAAAATTGTGTTTTAATTATATTTTAATGACTACTTGATAGAATAAAATAATAATTTTTTAAAAAAATTCATCAAAATACTATAATTTATCATTAATTAATTCTTTTAAAATATAGAAGATTAAATAATATCATTTTTAATATGCCTTTAATAACAACACTAATAATCTAATCTAGAAATTTTACAACACTTTTATCGAAAATTTGTATGAGAACAAATTTAAATTCGATAACTACCAAATATACGAAGGTTCTTAGATGTAACATACATAATCTACAACATAATATTTTCCATAATTATATATTGCTTGTGAATTGAATATCATAACATTAAAAAACATAGAGAGAAATATTGGACTATGAAAAATTCTATATTACATGCATTCTTTTTTATTTAATTCATTTTTGAAGATAACACTATATTTTATACAAAATTTATTGATATTGAATATAAATAATTTTAACAGAAAACATTAATAAAAGTGGTAAGAAGCAATCCGCTCAAAACATAATTCCGTAAAGAGAATAAAATCAGCCACCTTATTATCATGAAATAATCGAAAATTGACGCCCGCTCTAACGTTAGAACTCAAAGTATGAAGCATTTTAATTTTACATTAACACAAATCCTAAATCCTCGTAAATTGTCATATATTTTTACAATAATGCTAATTAATGTATCTTAAAATTTATAATAATAAAAATAATATTTTTTTAATTAAAATAAGTATAAATTAATATTAAATTAATGCTAAGAGTGCTATTTTTATTGTTATAAATTTTGAGTATATTATACTGTATTATTTATTTTTACTTTTAAAACTTATTTTATCATATAACATATCATAATTAGTATAAAAATAAATTTATGTGCATTTATTCTCTCTATCCAATAATCAGATAAATTTTGAATTTTTTGTTATTGTTAAAAAGACTTTTTTTTGGGGTCAAAATTATTTCATCGAGGATAGGGAGGTGGATAGGAGATAGGACAACCGTCACACACCCACACACTATACTCACATATAAGGGTGTTCATCGGATTGAAACCGCTGATTTTATGCTCATCCGATCCGATCCGACCATCCGATCGGATTGAAATATCCTAATCCGCATCCGATCCGATCATGTTTCAAATCCGATCCTATCCGATCCGCAAACTATTCAGATTGAATACAATCAATCCGTTGAATAAATTTAATTAACTCAATTTTAATATTTTTGAATAAAAAATTAAATTTTTTATGTAACATAAACATATTTAAGCTAAAATAAACCTTAAAATGTAGTGTATTTTAAATTTTGTTATAAAAAAATATTTTAAATTTTATTATTGTATATAATGTGGTGTATAATATAAATAAAAGTGATCAATAAAAACATGACATGTGTATAATATATTTACTTTTTTTGGTCGAATCGGATGAGATCGGATGATAAATAGTGAAATCTGCTATTCGATCCGATAATCGAATCGAAAGCGTTCAAAAATTAACGGATCGGATCGAATTGATCGGATGAACGGATTTTTTGAACACCCCTACTCACACATCACTAGTTATCGGCACCCAACCTTAGAAAGAGGTATAACAGTCCAGGATCAGTAAAAGATAGTGATAAAAGGCTCGACTGCAAATCTTAGGCTTCGAGCTTCGAACCCATGTTTTCAAATGACTTATCGTCTGGATTACCCTGTTTAATTACAAATTTTGAATTTATTTATTTTTGGTTATAATATAATAATATTATTATAATTATTTTGGTTATTATTATAATAAAATGTATAAATATATTATTTTATTTTTGCACAATAATAATTTTTTATTGAAAATATTAATATTAATAAAAAATAATTAAGACAATAAAATAGAGTTGACAAAATAGAATTAAAAAAAATGAGGAAAAAAAGTATCAACGTAACATAATTGTAGGTATAAAGTGTTGTGCCAAGTAATATAAATTTATGTGCAACATTTAAAAAAAAAAAATAGTAAGATAAGATAGCCTAATTGTTATACAATTAAATTATATATACAATAAATTTAAAGAATAAAAAAATATATAATAATTACTCAAAATGAGGCCTTTTATTCTTAATTTTAAGTTCATTGAATAAAGAATATTTTAATAATTTGTGTAATTTTTATGTAATTAAAACTTAAAATTTTAAATATATTTTTATTTATTTTAAAAAAATATTAATTTATAATTTAAATATAAATTATTTAGAGCTCATGCTCGGTTAAATTTTGCTAAAAGAAAAAGAAATTTAAAGAAAAATGCTGGTTGTGTACTTGTAAGTTGTAACGCAGCTATCCTTACTGTGTTAATTCGCGTATCTTATTTTTAAATTGCGCACTAAACTAATTTTAAATTTAACTGTAATTTAAATGATGACACTAAATTGCTCGGGTTTTTTTTTTCCACTAAACCATTAAATTGCTCGGTTAGGTTGCTGATTAGGTGTCTCCGAATTTCTGATTGGTTGTCAGATTTCTTATCAAATAAAAACCTTATTAAGTACTTATTTCTCTCAATTTTTGATAATCCACATTGTTTTTTTTTGCTTGGTTTTATCCTGTAGTTGGAAGCCAAAAAATGGGAGATTCTAATTCCAGGTCGAATTTCTCGAAGGACTTTCAGATTCCTAGCTATATACTAGTACTTGAACCCAAGGCTGAGATTCCTGATGTACCCAAGTGTCCAGTTTTGGTGTTCATCAACTCCAGAAGTGGAGGTCAACTTGGTGGCAATCTTCTTCAAACTTATCGTTCTATTCTCAACGAAAATCAGGTATAAATACGTATCTTTATACAAATTTTGGGAATTGCATTTGACTCCAAATTGTTCATCTCAGGTTTTTGATCTGGGACAAGAGGCTCCTGATAAAGTGTTACGCAGAATCTATTTCAACCTTGAAAATCTCAAGAGTGAAGGAGACGAATTCGCTATTAGCATACAGGAGAGATTGAGAATAATTGTGAGCTTTTTGTGCAATCAGTGCTCAAGCACTTCACTATTATGTTGATATTGTTTTTCCCCTTCTGTTTGCTCAATATTTTGGTCAGTTGGATGACCAGAACTGCTTTCATCTTTATGAATTCCATACATGTTTTTGGTTCTTTATTTAGGTTGCTGGAGGTGATGGAACTGCTGGCTGGCTTCTTGGAGTTGTTTCTGATCTCAAATTATCTCATCCTCCACCGATTGCTACAGTGCCCTTGGGAACTGGAAACAATCTCCCATTTGCATTTGGCTGGGTATGAATCTTCCTGTCGTATATAAACGTCATGATCTTAAACTAGTAGAAATTTCACAAGTTAATATTATCTTTGAACTCTGATCTTATGACATTTTAGTCAATACATGCTTCAAGACTTATAATTTTGTTTATGCTTATTTCTTCTTTAAGCGTGTTCTTGTTCTTGTTGTTTCCATTACATTATGCAGACATGTAATTGATACAGAATTTGCTTTCCGTAATTTCTCTGTTGATTATTTTTCCGTAAAACATTGCTGAAGCACTTTCTGGAACTTATGTATCATATCAAATTATTTCCACGTAGGTATCAATGTCTTCTTAGTGTTCTTCCTATACTTCCAGGATAGATTTAACCCTAAGAAATTGATAGATTTTTCTGGAGTTACCTTTGGTCCTCTTATCAGTTCTTGTGATAACGTTATTTTTCCTGATTCACAGGGAAAGAAAAATCCAGGAACAGATCATCATGCTGTGCATTCATTTTTAAAACAAGTCATGGATGCCAAGGAAATGAAAATTGATAGGTTACACAATTATCTTTCCTCTGAACTAATTTATAACTGTAAAGCTGCTTGCTTCGCACTGCAGTTTTTTAGAATGAGATCAACATTGTAACTGTAGTTCCAGGTATGTAGATTCATTGCCCTTTATCATGTGTTCTTGATTCACTAAAAAAATTCCCGAAGGATAAGTCTTTTTACCTGACTAGTGGTTATTCTAATGTTAATTTTCACTTAATAAATGGTAGAAAAAGGTTGTCTGTGTCCCCAAGGATTCTCCGGGCCCTTTTGAAAAATATTTTCCTCCTTCCTCTGTTCACGTCCTACATTCAAATTGTTTCATCATTAGCATACCTTGATTCTTCTGTTTTTGCTTTTCCAGATAAGAGCTCCTGAGTTTAGATTATAATTATGCAGTGTGTTGCTTAGCTGCTATTCCCTATTTGTAACTTTCATTTTGAGAGCAGTGGCATAAATACCCTTTGATATAATAAGCTATAATCTCCATATTAAGGCCCAATCAAAGGGTCTCTTTTTTTAAGTTTTTTATTTTATTTTTTTTAATTTAATGTAGACATTTTGCTTTATAAGCTTATTTCCTTGTCTCTTTCAACCATTGTTACTGACTTGTTTTCTTTTATTGGATTTTGATTCAGTTGGCATCTTCTTATGAGGATGAAGGTTCCAAAAGAAGGTCCATGTGACCCTCTTGCTCCTCTTGAGCTGCCACATTCTCTGCATGCATTTCATAGATTGTCTGACACAGATGAGCTGAACATGGTAATGTGTTAATTTTTAGAACATTTCTTTTGCTAAGCTTCTTTTACATCCAGAGAGTTTTTCTACTTTGCATTTCTATTAGAAAAGCTTCACTTACCCAGTCACTGGTTGCCTTCTAGTTGTATAGGGTGGCATAAAAGCCTGGTTTATAGTTCTTTTTCTTATGAAACATTTGACTTAAAGGAAGTCAATGCGTTAAAAATTTATTTTCAATTCTTATCTTGAAATTGTTTGAATGGAATTGAAACTGTGATGTCAAGAAGTAATAATAGACTTTTTAAGTTATTTGACTTTTCCATGTAAATTTTAACTTCATGATAAATAATTTCATCTTCTGCTTCTCATTCTTGCTAACAAATTATTAATGAACTGTTTACAGAAAGGTTGGCATACGTTTCGTGGGGGATTTTGGAACTACTTTAGTATGGGTAAGAATGATTCCATCTAGAGCTTTCTGTTATGAACCTGATTTCTAACAAATAAAAATCAGAAAGTTGCTATCAATAATCAAAGATATATTGCAATTTCAGGATTCGTAAAGCTTATATTTGACAAAATAGTAGTGAGAAAACTGAAAATGAAAATACAAGTGTTCGAGAAGCTTGTTCTCTCCACTAAGCAGCAGCTCACACAAAACTTCACATGCCTCTCACTTGGTGCCTTGCCATAATATATTCTCTCTTCAGGATTCCCACGTGACCATTTCTAACAACTTTTTCTGTGGTCCCTCCAAAAGAGTAACAACTAACAAACTATTTAATTAATAATAAGAGAATTGCATAACAAACTCTATTTCTTTCCTTCCACTCTTTCAGTGGCTCACTGACCCTTTTTCCTACATGCATACGTGAAATGCACATGGGGTCTAACATTACCCCCCCAAAAAAAAAAAAAAAAAAGATTCACCTTGTCCTCAAGGTGGAAGTGAGGAAACTGTTCCTGGATTTTGTAGTAATCCTCCCATGTAGCCTCAAAATCCGGTAAGTGTTTCCACTTTAACAGTACTTCCAATTCTCTAGTTTTCCCATGGATCTTGGGACGCACGTCAAGCAACTGTTCTGGTTCGACTATCATTTTCATATCTGGCCCTTAGCTGCCCGTAATTGTGACACATGAAAAACGGGATGGATTGAAGTGGTATTGGGTAACTCCAACTAGTAAGCTACCTTCCCAATCCTTCGGAGAATTCTATAGGGACCATAATACCTTGCGGCTAGCTTTTCGTATTTGTGTTTAGCTAAGGACTGCTGTTTATAAGGCCTTAACTTTAGGAAAACAAATTGCCCAATGTCTCATTCCTCCAAATGTCTCTTCTGATCAGCATATCGTGTCATGCGTTGCTGAGCCCGCAACAAATGCATCTTTAGTTCATCGAGTTGGATGTCTCTATCTGTTAACAATTGGTCCGCTGTAACAACAGTGGTTGTTTGCTGCCTAAATCTGACCAACTTAGGGGGATCCCTCCCATAGACCACCTTGAATGGTGATATGCCAGTAGAACTGTGGTGTGAGGTGTTGTACCAATATTCGGCCCATGATAGCCATTTGGCCCACATCTTCGATTTTTCTGAAGCATAACATCTTAAATATGTCTCCAAAGTTTGGTTTACTATCTCGGATTGTCCATCGGTTTGAGGGTGGTAGGCGGTGCTTCTTTTCAACATAGTCCCTTGCAATTTGAACAATTTAACCCAAAAGTGACTTAAAAATATCCAATCTTGGTTTGATACAATAGAGACGGGTATGCCATGTAGCTTCACTATTTCCTGTATAAACCTTAATGCTACAGATTGAGCTGTGAAGGGATGTTTGAGTTCAATAAAGTGAGCATACTTACTCAACCTGTCAACCATCACAAATATGGTGTCAAAGCCATTTGATTTTAGAAGTCTTTCTATAAAATTCATACTGATATCTTCCCAAATCTGATTAGGGATAGGCAGTGGTTGTAGTAGCCCTTGTTGGTGTTGTGTTGCTATATTTATGTTGTTGACAAACTCTACATTGTTGGACAAACCTTGATTATATCCTTATGCATCCCTTCCCAAAAGAGTTCAGCAGTTGCTCGTTGGTAAGTTTTGGTTTCTCCTTGAGTGGCCTCACATTGGAGAAGGTATGGAATTCATTCAAAATTTCCTCTAACAACTTAGTGGCCTTAGGAATCACTAGTCGTCCTTTGTATAAGACTATCCCTTCTTCCTAGGTTAAATCCAACTAGAGTTGTTCGTGTAGCCAGGTCCTCTTGTAGTTTCTGTATGAATGAATCCTGTGAGATCTCAAGTTGGAGTGCTTGCCTAATGTTTCCACTGTGGCACACTCAATTCCTCCCAATTCCAAGGGATCAAGTGGGTCTGGACAAGGCATCTGCAACCCTGTTGCTAGTACATGTTCTGTATTGTATTTCAAAACTGTACCCCATAAGTTTAGTCACCCATTTTTGGTAATCTAGAATTGACAATCCTCTGTTTTGATAGAAACTTCAGGCTTTGTTGGTTCGTTTTTACCACAAAATGTCTTCCCAACAAATAGGGTCTCCAGTTTTGCACTGCGAGTATTATAGCCATTAATTCTTTCTCATAAATGGATTTCATTCTGGCCCGGGGTCCCAAGACTTGGCTGAAATAAGCGACAGGTCGTTTCTCCTTGAACTAGCACTACTCCTAATCCATATCCATAAGCGTCAGTTTTCACCGAAAAACTCTTGGTAAAGTCAGGCATAGCCGAGACAGGCAAGTGTGTCATGGCTTGTTTCAAGGTATTGAAGGCTTGAGTTGCTTTTTCATGCCAACCAAATTTATCTTTTTTTTGAGTTGGTCTGTTAAAGGTTGAGCTAGATGAGCATAATTAGCCTACGTACTTTCGGTAGTAGCCTGTTAAACCCAAAAATCCCCTTAATCCCTTCAAATCCTTGGGTGGTGGCCTAAGCAACCTATTGCTTGGATCTTTGTTGGATTTGCTGAAACCCCCTCACCTTGAAATAATGTGGCCTAGATATGCCACCCTGCTGTTGCCCGAACTCATACTTCTTTTTGTTAACCAACAAGCTGGTGGTGCGTTAATAGTTCAAAGACTAATTTGACATGTTCATGATAAATGGTTTCGTTTTCACTGTATATCAAGGATATCGTAAAAAAAAAAAAACAAGTTCAAACTTTCTTAAGTAAGGTTTAAATACCTCATTCATCAGTGATTGAAAGATTGTTGGAGCATTGGTGAGACCGAATGGCATGACAAGAAACTCATAGTGTCCCTCATGAGTCCTTAAAACAGTTTTTGGGATGTCTTCCTCCTTTATCCGAATTTGGTGATACTCAGATTTGAGATCCAAGCTTTGTAAAAATTGTTGCATTATTGAGTTCGTCCAAGAGCTCCTCAATAACTGGAATGGGATATTTATCTAGGATGGTGACTTTGTTTAGAGCTCTATAATCTATGCAAAACCTCCAAGATCCATTTTTTTTTTTTAACTAATAACACAGGGTTTGAAAACGGGCTTGAACTGTTACGAATAATTCTTGTTGCCAACATTTCTCCAATCAGCTTCTCAATTTCATCCTTTGTGTGTATGGGGATATCTGTAAGGCCTTACACTTACCAGGCCACTCCCTTCAGTAAGCACAATAGCATGTTCTTTGCCTCTTAGGTGTGGTAGTCCACAGGGTGTGCTAAAAATAGCTTCATTTTGCTGCAACAACTGTTTCAAAAATTCAAGGTTTACCCGTATCTGTTCTTGAAGAATTTACTTCATTTGGCACCTCAACTTGGCTTAATTCTACCAAAAATCCTTGTCCTTCTTGTCTGATGGTCTTCATCATCGATTTAAGGGGCACTCTAGTTCTGTTAAGTGTAGGATTCCCTTGCAAAGTAATGGTCCTATCCCCCACTGCAAATTTCATGATTTGAGACTTCCAATTGCGTGTGTGTCATGCCCAGAGTCTCCAACCATTGAATTCCCAAAATAACTTCCGAATTTCCCAATGCCAAGGGCAAGAAATCAGTTATTATATTCACTCATTGTAACTCCAATTTAATTCCCCTGCATATTCCTTCTTCCATGAATAGAATTCCCAGCTCCAAGTGTTACCCCATATGCTTTAGTTTTGCAAACTGGCAATTTCAGAGCTTCAACCATTTCAGTAGCAATAAAATTATGTGTTGCGCCTGGATCTATAAGAGTAATTACCTTTCTGTCACGAATGCTTCCCAATAATTTCAAGGTTTTTAGGGTTGTAAAACCCACAACAAAGTGCAATGAAACTTTCTATTTCTTGGTTGAGCTTCTATGGTTTCCAATTCCTTCCCTATTTCTTCGTCATCGCCATCTCCGTCGCCCCTCCTCTTCTTCTTCGTTTGTGATTAACACACTCAATTCCTTCCTTTTGCACCAATGGCCCGACACCCATTTGTCATCACAACGGTAACACAAACCTTTTTCTTTTTTCTCTTTTCTTTTGCATTTCAGCGTCCGTCAAATGCCGAATGTTACCTGAGCTCCTCAGCGCTAGTGGTGTCCCTCGGTAGAAGATTGGAGGAAATTCGCAGAGGCTAGGGGCTGTTCATAGGGTAGATTGTTTAATCTAGGACTGAAGCTCTTCGTGGATCTATTGGCCCAATTAATTTTTTCCTCAATCATTTGAGATAAATCCATTGCCCGACCCAGGATAGTTGGACCAAGAATTCAGAGCTCCACACATATTTCAAGCCGAAGCCCATTCACAAATTGCCCAACGCGATATCCTCTTAATATATTGTCCAGAGGAGCTAAAAGTTCAATGAAGCTTCGTCGATACTCCCTCACCGTTCCGGTTTGCTCAAGGGCCAACCATTGTTCATACAACAATCCACTATAGGGTAGTCCGAAATTGTCTTAGAAGCAACAGCTTCATCTCCTCCCACAAATTGAAAGCCTTCTTCTTACTCTCCCATTGATACCACAATAACACATCTCATTCGAAACTTATAATCTCTGCCTCCAACTGCTCCTCATCAGTCATCCGATGAAAGTTATAGTAGCATTCGGCCCGCAGAATCCACCCGTCAGGGTTACCTTCCGTCAAACAGAGGCATGTCAAGTCTTCAAAACCTGGAATCATGTTTCGGATTCACAAACCCGTATCCATTTCCTTGCATCTCTCCCTTGACGAATACCCATTGATGGATTCATCACCACTGTTTCTTGGGCTTTTTCCAGTCGAAGAAGACGCTGCAAACTTCTGAGCCTCCTCGTGCAACTTAAACATGTGTTCGAATCTCTGGTTGAGTTGGTGAGTCAAGGTATGTATCTCATCTTTCAATCCCCCTACTTCTCGTGCTATATTTTTCTGTTCTCCCTGGATTGAATCTATAATTTCCTCCATCGCCTCTATCCTCTCGGTTTTGTGTTTTTGCCATTCAGAATCTCACTGCTCTGATACCAATTTTATTATGAACCTGATTTCTAACAAATAAAAATCAGAAAGTTGCTATTAATAATCAAAGATATATTGCAATTTCAGAATTCGTAAAGCTTTATATTTGACAAAACAGTAGTGAGAAAACTGAAAATGAAAATACAAGCGTTCGAGAGACTTATTCTCTCCACTGAGCAGCAGCTCACACAAAACTTCACATGCCTCTCACTTGGTGCCTTTGCCATAATATATTCTCTCTTCAGGATTCCCACGTGACCATTTCTAACAACTTTTCCTATGATCCCTCCAAAAGAGTAACAACTAACAAACTATTTAATTAATAATAAGAAAAGTGCATAACAAAATAAAAGAGAATTGCATAACAAACTCTATCTCCTTCCTTTCCACTCTTTCAATGGCTCACTTAACCCTTTTTCTTGCGTTGCATACGTGAAATGCACATGGGGTCTAACACTTTCACCTATTATCATTTTATACATTTATTGTGCGACATTATAAGATTAAATCCTTATGGTAAAGGTATTTTGTAGCTAAATTTCATTGATGCAAGTTTCTATTTTGAAAACTTCCACTTCATGGTTTGCTTAAATTTCCGTCCACCTTAGTATAAGGGACTTATCTGTGTATTTGTTCTTATGTTTTAAATTCAAGTGGAGTCACAATTGGCATGTATCTTCATGAATTATTCAAGCGAAAGTAATGGGAGGGGCATCTATTCTTTCCATAAGCTTGCACAAAATGTGAGGAACAGAATTGATGACTACTCACCTTTAGTTATTATTATTACAAAGAGGGTCTTTACCAGAATCTTCAGAGGCAGACTTATTATTGATTACTCTCTTCTTCTAGTTTGATCTGCTCTTTGTCATGATTTCTACCTCTGTGATGTTCTCTTTAGGAATGGATGCTCAAGTATCATATGCATTTCATTCAGAGCGGAAGTTGCATCCTGAAAATTTTAAAAACCAGTTAGTTAATCAGGTACGGTGAAGTTTCTGTGTAATCAATTATAATGCATGTACAATGTATAACAAAAATAAAACAGTGTATTTCTTTATAAGGTTAAGCATTGTATGAGAACTTATAATATGTGGTTCAACTTGTGATCTGGGTTAATACTACTCTGGTGGATAAGACTCACCATGCACCTTTGATCTTAAAAAAATCCTCCACATTTGAGAATGAGATGTATTACTGATTGCAGCCACAACATGCAATTAAAGGTGTTTACAAAGAAAGCTTCGAGAACATTTTAGGAAAATCCAGAGGAATATTATTGGACTCAAATTTTATTTTCTCATGATATTTCTTTCATCTCGTAACAGAGTACATATGCAAAGATTGGATGTACGCAAGGCTGGTTTGGTAGAGCTCTTTTTGACTCTTCCAAGTGAGTACAAGGATATTGACTCTAAAATACAATGAATATGTGATTATTTTCGTATTCATGTATGCCATCTAATTTAGTACTATTTGTATTTGTCTGTTGATAGACAATTGTTTCTGATGAGAGAACTATAGCTTTTTGAATTTCAAACGTCCGAGTTGATTCGTATCATTGTAGTTTTTAGTTCAAGTGAATGTTTTTGTAAGTTTTTTTTAATAAGAATAGGGAATGCTTAATCATCTTAAGCTTCAAAACTCTCTTCATGATTTGAAAAGATGCGTACTATTAAGTTTTATAGTTCTATTAGGTTTAGCTGTTACAACAGTGATAGAAAATAAGAGTGGCCGATATTGTTATCACTTAACTTATTGTTGCCACAATCATTATTCATCAATGACAAATTGACAACTTTATCCAACAACGATGACACTTATAAATTGTATGATTAATTACAGTGTTAAAATAAAAATGCATGCATAAGTTGTGTAATTAATTGTGACAATACCATTTTGCTAAAATTATTATGATGATTTAAATGTCTTAGTCACTATAATCTGCGTTGTTAAGCGTTTGAGCTTCACATTGTTAAGATCATGGTGTGCTTCATTGAATAGGTTTTGGTGTTTCAAATTTCTTTGCCGACTTTTTGCAATTGTTAAAGATACTGTATCTCTTGATGCAGGAAAATGTCTCACCTAGCAAAGGTGAAGATTATGAAGAAAAACCATACAACATGGGAAGATCTTCACATACCTGATAGGTAAATGGCCTTTTTATATCTGTAGTAATGACTTGGGTTAGTGTTCCAACTAAAAAAAAAAAAGATATTTTGTTGAGTGATGTATTTAAGCACCAAATTCTGTATGCTTTTTAACTCCTTTTTTCCAATACAGCATTAGGTCGATTGTCTGCCTCAATTTGCCAAGCTTTTCTGGTGGACTAAACCCTTGGGGTACACCAAACATCAAGAAACGTTCCGAGGTAAGTTCTAATATATTTCGTCAATCGTCAGTTAATGTCTCAACTGAAAGCTAGCTGTATTCATGATATATAACAAATACCTTACGGATTGAACAATTTACAGAGAGACTTAACTCCGCCATATGTAGACGATCGCCTTCTTGAGGTTGTTGGTTTTAGAGATGCTTGGCATGGACTAGTTTTGTATTCCCCAAATGGTCATGGAACTCGTCTTGCACAGGTGAGAAGCAAAACTTGCTGCTGCTAGCCTGCTACTGTTGTGTGGTGATTTATATGATCTATGGTTTCAGATGAATATTCATTCCGTTATAAAAGTAACTATCATTTCTTAATTCTTTTCACAATGGTCACAGGCTTACCGGATTCGATTTGAGTTTCATAAAGGCGCAGCTGATCACACTTACATGAGGATTGATGGAGAACCCTGGAAGCAGCCTCTCCCAGCTGATGATGATGCGGTTGTGGTGGAAATATCCCACCTTCTGCAGGTGAACATGCTTGCAACCCATGATTGTAGGTCTAAAAGTGTTTATGATCCCACAGCGAATAGCAGCCCAGATATTGACGAAGATGAAAGTAAGGAAGACGACTCTGTTTATGGGGAAGAATTCAGAAAGTTTGGTGCAGCTGACACATTTAAGATCCCTGATGACTTTGACATCTCTCGTCTTAGTTGAATACCCCGCATAGTTTCTCAAGCTCCTTATTGTTAATAAACTACAATAAATGGTCTCCTAGAATTGAAAAATTATTATAGTTCTGATTTAATCGCTGTCACAACTTTACTTTGAAGTATAACTCATTATTGGAGTGAAGACAAAAACTGGAATAGGCATGTATGTCAAAGATTGTTTCAAATTTTGCAGAATTCTATATATGCAAATAAAATTCCGAAAATAATAAAAAATAAATATTTGAAAAAACACTAAAATTAAAATAAATAAAAAAAGAAGAAAAAAATCAATTAACATTTGGAATTAAAAAGTCGAAAAAATTATACTCTGACCCTTTTTTTTTTGGCTTTAAATTTTAATTTTTTTTTATTCATTTTTGGTTTTTCTCAAAATTCTATTTTTTTAGATATTTAGATTGAAAAAATTAGGAATTTTGTTCGTTTCAAATCTAAATGTATTTTATTACTTTTTTTTAATCTTGGTTTGCAGGCATATCTAATTGGAAAAATGACCTAGCTCAGTGATGTGTTTGGGATGAAACATTTATTTTAAAATTTTTGGGTTATATGCTTAAATGATTTTATATTAAACATAAATTTGATTTCTTACAAACTTTTACTTTAGTCATCAAGATTACAATATTATTTAAATGCCAATGAACTATCCATATTATAATAAGATTAATAAAACAGATTATGTTATACTATTTTACTAATAGTTAACTAAAAAGTCGGGTGCCCGAATCTGAGATCTAACTATGCATATTACCCTTTAATTTTTTATAATTATGCAAAGCACTTAACACGTTTCTATGGGGCTCGGTATTTTTGGATAGCGTGAAGATTTTGGTCTTAATTAATATTTTAAAAAAATAATTAAAATTTATTTATTAAATTTTATTTTATTCTAAAATTATTAAAGTGTTTAAATGCATTTATCTTTAATTAGTTAAAATAAATATTTTGTTATTTTAAATTTAATTTTTGACAATTTATAAATGTTCAAAATAATTCCTTTAATTTTATACATTTTTTTATTTATAATAAAGAAAGAATAGAATAAAAATTATCGAATTGCCCCTGATTTATAAGAATCTGCGTATAGTTACGTTATTTTTCTTAGTCTGTTTTGAGTTCACATTTAACTATTTTCACATTTTGCTATATTTCTTAGTCTGTTTTGAGTTCACATTTAACTATTTTCACATTTTGCTATATTGTTAGTTAAAGACACTAAGTAGTACTTTCTAAGAGAGGACATTTCAATCTTTAGCAAGTTTTTTCTCCGATACTTCTAGTCAAATGCAAACTTTGCTATTAAAGTATATGTCATACATACAATATATATTATTTTGATGATACTTTTACTTATTAAATAAAATATTTTACGCTAAGATTTTGTTTTTATTATTCAACAAGTTAAAAGGTTCTGAATTCTCAAAATTATTTGTCAATTTAACTTAAACATATTAAAACTTTCACTTATATTAAAATTTGGTATTTGTTTATCTATTAATGTTTTTACTTAGTTAACTTTTGAGCATTTTGTAGACCCTTGTGGACATATTGTTTTAGGAGTATTACTTGAATAGTATCGATTTCATATTAATATAGTGGTCTTCTATTTTCTAGTTGTACTTATAGAAGAAAAATCAGTTTAGAACTTGTTATGTTTAAGATTAATAATAAATCGAGTTAGAACCATCGGTCACGTTCATGTAAAGGAAGTTTTATTAAAAGATCTTAATGTTAAAACAATTGACATTCTTTAAAAATGCAATTACAAATATAAGTTCTTGTAAAAGAAGCGTCTAAAGGGTGAGTTGATAAAATACTTAGAGCCATAGTTCTAAAAAAAGGATTTGAGACATTATTTTAATTAGGATCGTATAGGATAAGTGTACCTGTGAAACTCCTTAAGGTAGGAGTTATTACTCCAATTTCTATGAATGCATTAGTTTTACAAAATGTCATGCATCATCATATATATACAAATGATTGAAATTGATGTCATGATTATAAATATTTTTATAAAAGTGTTGATAATGATGTTATAATTAAGATACCTATTGATAACATTTTATATGCATATATGAGATTCTTTATAAAATACAGGTATTAAAATATTTTACATGACATTTGAGTTTTTTGTGCATGTATCAATACAATGTGCTGCACAAGGAGTCCAATATAAGTTTTTTCTTTTTTACATCAATAGTTCTCCAGTTGCCTTATAATTTGAAGCATTATCTGTGACAATTTGAACAAGTTTCTCTCTTATTGTGTCCACAACTTCATCAAGCAATTCAAACATTAACCTCGCATTTTTAACTGTATTTGATACATGTACATACCTTAAGAAAACAGTCCATTCTGGACAATTAACTAAGAAATTTAATGTACTCTCTCCCCTAATATCCTTTTAACCATTAGAAAGTATTGAAACTCTCGTATTTATTCATGTCTTCTTCACATCATTATATATGACTTTTGTGTCTTTATCCAAAATTTTATTAGAAATATCATGCATGGATGGTATTCTCAATCCCCTTTCATAATTTTCAATGCATTTTACCATGTTAGTAAATGAAAGACTCCTTATTGTATTAAAAAGTATAATATTTTCAATTATGTACCTCCTAATAGCATTCCAAACTAAATGTTCATGCTTTTTTTGATTAGCTAGTGGCTTACAAACTTCCCCAATAACCTTCAAATCATCATTTGTATTTGTAACAAATCTGTTCATTGGTCCACGAATGACTCTTGGAGAAATAGGAGCAATAGGAATAGGACAAGATGCCACATCTTCAATTCCAAAAAAACCAAAACTGACCATCTCATCCCAATTTCTTTGAGCCTCCAACTTTGCTATTTCACTTTTCTTTAAAAGACCACAAATAAATGCGTTGACTTCATCAAGAACTTCGGTACAATGTGTCACATTTTTGTGTCTTTCTAAGATGTTCTTTAAGCCTTGAAATATCAACAATAATTAACTTATCACAAAATTTAACAATGAACACATTGATAATTTTTTGGCCCTTTAGCCAATCTACAATATTACCAAGCTGGGTCTCTTTTTTGTTGTCCTAATGGCGGTTGTCATATAGTATCTACATTTAGAGATGGAGGAGCACTGGGTGCACCACCACTAGTGTCACTGCCACCTACATCTTCATTACCACCATGTCCATTTCTTTGCACACGTTCACCTCCTTTCTTAGTAGCTCTACTTCTATCCAGTTCATGCACTAAAACAAGTATATATAAGTAAACTACAACAAAAATAAAATTAGTATAAAAAAATTATGTCATGCAAAAAAAATAAAGAAAAACAAAAAAATAAAAATGCTATATCAAATTATAAAGAAAATAATAACAAACAGATTATATCATATAAAAAAAAGAAACATAGAAAATAATGTAAAGAAAAAAATATATAAAAAAATAAAAATGAAACATAGGAGAAAAAATAGAAAAAAAAAAATGAAACATTGGACAAAAAATAAAATAAAGAAATAAGATAAAAAAAAAAAAAAGTGGGCTTTAAATAAAAATAAAAGAAAATAAATAGATAGATAGATAGGTAAAGAAAGAAGAAATAGAGATAGTTAGCAAAAAAGAAAGGAAGGAAGAAGAAAATAGAAGAATCAGAGACGAACAGAGGAAGAAAAGTAGAAACTATGAATAAAAAAATTAAAAGAAAATAAATAGATAGATAAAGAAAGAAGAACAAAGACAGTTCGTAAAAAAGAAAGAAAGAAGAAATAGAGATTGCAGTTCATAAAAAAGAAAGAAAGAAGAAAGTAGAAGAAACAGAGACGAACAAAGAAGGAAGAAAAACAAATCTAAGGAATGATAAATCAAACAAGAGGAACGAGTAAAACTAAAATAGAAGCTGAAGTTCGTTACCTGTTCTTAGCGGCTGAAGTAGCTCGAGCAAAGGCAACAGAGCCAAAAGAGCCTTCTACTTCAATTCTCTGATTTCATTTTAATTTTTTCTCTTGTTCCTTCTCTATAGGTAAGCTGAATTTTGATTGGGTTTTAATTTAAAACTTGGATTGGATTCAAATGCTAAGAAAAGCCCATAAAATTTCTCCAAATTTTTTGAATAATTGAGAACCCCTTTGACGCATAACCACGTACACCTCCATGCGTACGCTTCTTCTTTAAATTCACAAATTGAGGCATATGCCTCAGAAATCAGCAAATAAACTAGCCTTGATGCATTTGTTTTTATAATAACGCCTTAATGCGTGCCTTGAGCCTTTTTTAAAACCATGAACCAATGTATACCCACCTGGTTTTGGAAATGAGAAAATACAGGTACGTCAGAGTTTTAAAATAAAATATCTTTGCTATTGATATATTGTTGGTGATTTATTAATGGATATGTATGAAATATTTTTAATGTGTCATGTATTATTGATTTCTTTGAGAGCTATACATATGGAGCGTACTCTTATTGAGTTAGTTGTAGTTCATCTCGTTTTTTCCTTATTTTTTTAGATTACGTACTGTTTTATTGAGGTAGTTGTGACTTGAACGTGAGTCACGTACATATGAGGAGTTCAATTAAAATGTTTTCTCTTTACTCTTATTTCTTTTATTAGTTATATTGAGTAGATAGACTGAGATTACTCTGATTTGTTATAATTTTTAATATTTGTAACTATTTGGATTATAAATTTTGAAGATTTTATTGTGTTTTTATAAATATTAAATTATTTCAAGAATACCCGAATTATTTTAAATTGAATCGTTTCATTTTAAGTTGATATTTCATAATTAATGATTTTAAAATTTAAAATTTTCTTCCAAATTTTGTCAATTTTTTTAAAATTCACGTATCCATATTTTGGAACGTGATAGATTATTTTCGTTTTGGTACCTATTTTGTTCTTATTTTTAGTTAGAACTCATCAAATACCCTAATTTAGTTATCTGGTACATTTTTTTGGTTAATTTTAACAATAATCTCACTAAATTTGGGTACCTTAGAGATACTGAATATTACTAATTATTGTTAAAATTGACAAAAAAAATATAACAATAATTTAAATTAAGATATATGATGTATTCTAACTAAAAATAGGGGTTAAAAAGGGTACCAAAACCAAAATAAGGGCAGCCCAAATGTACCATTTCCTTTTTTATAACATATCTTAATAAATATAAATAATATAAATTTTCTCTAACTTTAAACACATCTTATATTACGTCAGGATTAATCCATTATTTTATTCATATGGAGGTGTTATTTATTGTTTTTGAAATATATTTTTTATCAATATTATTTATTGTTCTTTTTATAAAATATTAGGTAATTATATTCTTTAAAAAAATAGTTGCATTATTATTGAATGTTATCAGTGTTGAAAATGTGGCTCTAATTGAGTCATTTATTCAAAAATGGAGGAGTTGATGAGCTTATTGTTTATGTCATTCAAAGGGTAAGCTCATCATTTATGTTATCAAGCTCACAAAAGAAGAAATTACAAAGAGGTGTTCATACATGAACTAGCTCTTCAATAGTAAATTTCTTATCTATAAATAGAGCAAGTATTTGTTCATTTGAAATCATCCCAAGCAATTCATTTCAAGAGTTGCATTTGAGAGAAAGAGAGCAAAATTAGGAAGCTCATTTTGGTAGCTTCAAAGTATTGGAATTAACACATTTGATAGTTGCTCTTCTTTTGTTTGTTAGAGAAAAATCTCTAAATTTAGTATATTGGAATCTTGGGGTATTTGAGAGTTTGTACCTACTTTGTAAACACTATTTGAATATAGTGAATTATTCTTCTCGTCTTTACCCGTGGATTAGGCCTTACACTAAACCACGTTAAAATTGTGTGTCCACTTTGTTATTTATTTTCTCTACGTTTGGTTACCGCAGTTGTTTGTTATTCAATTGCTTACTATTTAGGAAAGTTCTGTCTAAGAAGATTAGAATTTAAGTGGCTCTGGTGTGATCCTCCAATTTTTTCTGACAACTTTTTTATAATAGTAGTATTCAAGTGAGTCCTTCACAAAGAAAATAAATAGATAGATAAAGAAAGAAGAACAAAGACAGTTCGTAAAAAAGAAAGAAAGAAGAAATAGAGATTGCAGTTCATAAAAAAGAAAGAAAGAAGAAAATAGAAGAAACAGAGACGAACAAAGAAGGAAGAAAAACAAAGCCAAGGAATGATAAATCAAACAAGAGTAACAAGTAAAACTAAAATAGAAGCTAAAGTTCGTTACCTGTTCTTAGCGGCTGAAGTAGCTCGAGCAAAGGCAACAGAGCCAAAAGAGCCTTCTACTTCAATTCTCTGATTTCATTTTAATTTTTTCTCTTGTTCCTTCTCTATAGGTAAGCTGAATTTTGATTGGGTTTTAATTTAAAACTTGGATTGGATTCAAATGCTAAGAAAAGCCCATAAAATTTCTCCAAATTTTTCGAATAATTGAGAACCCCTTTGACGCATAACCACGTACACCTCCATGCGTACGTTTCTTCTTTAAATTCACAAATTGAGGCATATGCCTCAGAAATCAGCAAATAAACTAGCCTTGATGCAATTGTTTTTATAATAACGCCTTAATGCGTGCCTTGAGCCTTTTTTAAAACCATGAACCAATGTATACCCACCCGGTTTTGGAAATGAGAAAATACAGGTATGTTAGAGTTTTAAAATGAAATATCTCCGCTACTAATATATTATTAGTGATTTATTAATGGACATGCATGAAATATTTTTAATGTGGCATTCATCATTGGTTTCTTTGAGAACTATACATATGGAGCATATTCTTATTGAGTTAGTTGTAGTTCATTTCGTTTTTTCCTTATTTTTTTAGATTAAGTACTGTTTTATTGAGATAGTTGTGACTTGAACCTGCGTCAAGTACATATGAGGAGTTCAATTAAAATGTTTTCTCTTTACTCTTATTTCTTTTATTAGTTATTCTGTTTATTGAGTAGATAGACTGTGACTACTTTGATTTGTTATAATTTTTAATATTTGTAACCATTTGGATTATAAATTTTGAAGATTTTATTGTGTTTTTATAAATATTAAATTATTTCAAGAATATCCGAATTATTTTAGATTGAATCGTTTCATTTTAAGTTGATATTTCATAATTAATGATTTTAAAATTTAAAATTTTCTTCCAAATTTTGTCAATTTTTTTAAAATTCATGTATCCATATTTCGGAAAGTGATAGCTTATTTTCGTTTTGGTACCTATTTTGTTCTTATTTTTAGTTAGAACTCATCAAATATCCTAATTTAGTTATCTGGTACATTTTTTTTGGTTAATTTTAACAATAATCTCACTAAATTTGGGTACCTCAGAGATACTGAATATTACTAATTATTGTTAAAATTGACAAAAAAATATAACAATAATTTAAATTAAAATATCTGATGTATTCTAACTAAAAATAGGAGTTAAAAAGGGTACCAAAACCAAAATAAAGGCAGCTTAAAGGTACCATTTCCTTTTTTATAATATATCTTAATAAATATAAATAATATAAATTTTCTCTAACTTTAAATACATCTTATATTACGTCAGGATTAATCCATTATTTTATTCATATGGAGGTGTTATTTATTGTTTTTGAAATATATTTTTTATCAATATTATTTATTGTTCTTTTTATAAAATATTAGGTAATTATATTCTTTAAAAAAATAGTTGCATTATTATTGAATGTTATTAGTGTTAAAAATGTGGCTTTAATTGAGCCATTTATTTAAAAATGGAGGAGTTGATGAGCTTATTGCTTATGTCATTCAAAGGGTAAGCTCATCATTTATGTTATCAAGCTCACAAAAAAATAAATTACAAAGAGGTGTTCATACATGAACTAGCTCTTCTAAATTTCTTATCTATAAATAGAGCAAGTATTTGTTCATTTGAAATCATCCCAAACAATTCATTTCAAGAGTTGCATTTGAGAGAAAGAGAGCAAAATTAGGAAACTCATTTTGGTAGCTTCAAAGTATTGGAATTAACACATTTATTAGTTGCTCTTCTTTTGTTTGTTAGAGAAAAATCTCTAAATTTGGTATATTAGAATCTTGGGGTATTTGAGAGGTTGTACATACTTTGTAAACACTATTTGAATATAGTGAATTATTTTTCTCGTCTTTGCTCGTAGATTAGGCCTTACACTAAACCACGTTAAAATTGTGTGTCCACTTTATTATTTATTTTCTCTACGTTTGGTTACCGCAGTTATTTGTTATTCAATTAATTGCTTGTTATTTAGGAAAGTTTTGTCTAAAAAAATTAAAATTTAAGTGATTCTGGTGTAATCCTCCGATCTTTTCTGACAACTTTTTTATAATAGTAATATTCAAGTGAGTCCTTTACTACCAGATCATCACTTTGAAATAATCTATTCCCTTCTACGTGTTGAAATTAAACCCAAGAATAACAAAATCATTAACGTATTAATGTTGTGCAGGAGATTTCATTCTCTTTTGTTTCGAAAAAAAAGTCGCAGGAGATTCTACTTGTTATTCTGTAAGATACAGAAATGGACACCTGACACCTTTTACTTCCTCAATGACCACAAAACCAATAATAATCACAAAGATGAACCAAATTTTAGAGACATATTCAACAACACAACCACAACCATTTTCACCATCCAACTCTTACCCTCGCGTACGCCACGCTCAAGCAATCGTAACGGGCAACAAAGATCGGTCTCTGTACAACAAGCTCATCACCCTCTACTCCAAATGTAATCTCTTGTCCTACTCTCGTTCCCTCTTTCGTCAAATTCCTTCACCCAATGTTGTCTCATGGACTTCCCTCATTTCAGCTCACGCCAACACCTTTCTTTCCCTCCAACACTTTGTTTCCATGCTCCGCCACCCCACCAGGCCCAACCAACGCACATTTGCTCCCCTATGGAAGACTTGTGCCATTGTTCCCTGTTTTATTTTTGGGACTGGTCTCCACTCTTTGTCCATTAAGCTTGGTCTTTCAACTGAATCCTATTCTGGGTCTGCCCTTGTCAGTTTTTACTTGAAATCTAGACTACCCATTGATGCTCACAAGGTGTTTGATGAAATTCCTGAGAAGGATGAAGTTTGTTATGCAGCTATGGTTTGTGGATTGGCACAGAACTCACGACCCATTGACGCTTTATCGGTTTTTGCTAAGATGAAATGTTGTGATATTGGGTCAACAGTGAATAGTGTCTCTGGTGCACTTAGTGCTGCTGCAAAGCTTGCTGCATTGGAGCAATGTAGGATGCTACATGCTCATGCTGTTGTTGCTGGGCTCGATATGAATGTTGTTGTTGCAACTGCTTTAATTGATGCATATGGGAAAGCGGGTATTGTTTCAGATGCAAGAAACGTGTTTGATGAGAACTTGGGAAAGATGAATCTCGTGGGATGGAACGCAATGATCGCAAGCTATGCTCAACTTGGGAATACTAATTTAAGCGTTGATCTTTTTAATTCAATGATAGCTCAAGGATTTCAACCAGATGAATATAGCTTTCTAGGAATCTTATCGTCATTTCACAATGCAGGTATGGCTGTTGAAATTGAACAATGGTTTAATCGAATGACTGTAGAATATGGTATGGATCCAGCACTGGAGCACTATACATGTTTGATTGGTACATTGGGCCGAGCTGGTCGATTACAAGATGCTGAGAGGATTGCATTGTCAATGCCTTGCAAGCCAGATGCTGCAGTTTGGCGAGCATTGCTCTCCAATTGTGCACATCATGGTGCAGCTGACATGGCTTGCTCCATGGCCAAACGTCTTTTGGAGCTTGACTCACATGACGACTCAGCTTATGTGATCGCTGCAAATGTGTTATCAGGTGTTGGAAGGTGGGATGAAGTTGCAGAAGTAAGGAAGATGATGAAGGATAGGAGGGTGAAGAAGAAAGTTGGATGGAGTTGGATTGAGGTACGGGGAAATGTTCATGTGTTTTTTGCAGGAGATAGAACACATGAGATGAAAGACCTTATTTATGCAAAATTAGCCGATTTGATAGAGAAGATAGAGCAATTAGGCTACGTGCCAGTATGGAATCAAATGCTGCATGATGTAGGGGAACAAGAGAAAAGGGAAGCACTACGGTTTCACAGTGAAAAGCTGGCTTTAGCATTTGCGGTGGTAAGTGGAGCAGCACCACCAGGAAAAGCATTAAGGATAGTGAAGAATTTGACGATTTGTGGGGATTGTCATGAGGTTTTCAAGTACATGAGTATATTGTTAGGGAGGGAGATTATTGTTAGGGATGCAAATAGGTACCACAGATTTTGGCATGGTCGGTGTACTTGTGCCGATAAATGGTGAATTATTTTGAAGAACGAGCACAAGCTACCAACCATAGAAGAAGCATTTTCCTTTAGATCATTGAAACAAGTTATTGGACTGTTGAAGATAATAAGAAGCTGCTTTAATGAAGATGTTTCAGTACAGGAAGAAAAAAGAGGAAGACAGTGGACTGGTATACATTAGCCTCTTGATGATTGCCGGTAAGTAATTGGATTTTTCTAGACAATAAGAAGTTGTTCTAAAGAAAATGCTGAAGTACAAAAAGGAAAAATATGGTAGACGGAAGACTTGGATACGTTCAAAATCAAGTTTTTTATTGATGGAGAAACTAAGGTCTAAAATGAGATGTTCAAAATACTATCAAATCTTAATATGTCCTGTTATGAGATCTTTCTAGAAATTATTTCCGGCATGATCCGATATTTTTGTTGAATAGATGAAAATTTGAAGTGGTTAAAGAACTCACTGGTTTGAGAGGGTATGATTGAATTCTACTTCATTAGAAGTTTTGGTGAAACTTTGTATGTTGGTATTTATCTAAAGCTTTCATCTTTGAAGAGATCCCTGCTTTGTAGTTAACAAAATTTTGCTTGTTTGCCTATATCAGTTTCAGATAGTTTGTGTCCGAGTCAGCAGTTGCATGCAAGTTTTCTTTTATTGATAATGATCTTGTATGGATATGGCAGGGTACTAGATATTTTAGTTCTACCAGTAGAGAAAGCTTGATCTACATTTATGAAATTTTGTCAAAGTTGTATCAACAAAAAATTTTATAGTCTGCAGTAGATTTTTATGAAATTATCTGGGTTTGATTGATCAAATGAAGGACAATTAATAGTCCTTGTTCAGAGTTCAGCGTCCATTTTTAAAGTCTCTGACATGTTTTTAACATGCTCTCAAAGTTGTTCGTGCTGCAATTAGTGTTAGATTACATGAGTTATTATATTATGTTCCTTCTGCTTTAAGGTTGTTAATTAACATTCATTTAGATTGGGTTCTATTTGGATCTCAGATTTTAGCGAACCGGCTAAAAAAAATTCTGGCCGGTTTTTCGTTGAACTGAAGTTTTTTATCTGGATTTTGTGAAAAATTGGTGATTTTTTTTTTCTTAAACACGCTATAATTTGTTAATATCATTATTATTTATTTAAAAAAAAAAAAAAAAAGAGAGAATTATGTGTTGCTCTTATCCAGTAATCAGAGTGAGTAAACGTGTCTATGCTATCCAACCACTCACATGGTTATATGCCTTCTGCTCCAGTGTCTATGGCAATAACGTGCCAGCTATATTGCTTTCGATTTAAGTATTCTATTAATGAATTTTTTAATTATTTTATATTTCAAAGTAGCGAGATACACATAAAGCGGAGAAAGTTAAGTCTATTGAAAAAGGATTTAGAACCTGTCCACGTAAACAAGTGAAGGAAAATAAAGGGAAAAATAAGACAACAGAGTGACCAACAAGACATTTTGCTATAGTTAATTGAACATCTCTACGACTACAATACAATTGACTCTAGTCTCATCTAATTTAAACAATGTATTGTTATAATATAAACGTCGACAATAATATAGCTTAATTAATTAGGTAATAAATATAATATAAGATCTTCATGAAAGCATTTTGATCTCAGTGTCAGTACAATATTATTTATTGTATATATATGGAACTTCATAATCTACATTTATTCTATCTCACACACATTCCAGACTACCACCTTTCTTTTCTTTTAAAGCCTGCAAGGTTTTTCTTTATGCTTCAGCTCCAATATATATCAAAAATACAAATAAGCTACTACTTGAAAATATATCAATTTGAGTTGGGTGGGGGTTTTTTTCGTAAATATATATAATTGAAATAGATGGAAGGAGATAACAATGAAGGTCCTGAATGCAAGTTCAAGGAATATTATGATGCAGCCTCTACCTCTGTTAATTTAAAATCTAAGTATTCTGAACCAATTATGAAAAAGTCTAGTACGATTTTCTGCAACAATAAGTTGTTTGCTCCTGAGAAATACTGCAAAGTAAATAGGTGTAAACAAGCTGAGGAATCTCTCCGTACGGTAATGTACCTCAGTTGTTGGGGTCCCAATTGACCAATTATTATTACGCTTTGTATTACTTCCTCAGTTTCTTTCTTATGTACATAACTTGAGCTACGTTGCTTGTATTGATGTATATAATGTTAATGCATCGAGTGATAGTCATTAAGGTATGTTATTTAGAGTCAAGTTAGAGAGCTCAATCGAGAGTCAATGTATTACATATCTCTCTTTAGAGATGAAAGAGAGTTGTTTGATCAATGGTTGGTGTCTGTAGCACATGTATAAGAGAGCTCTTTAGGTTCCAGCGGTATATTATTGTTGAATTTTAAGTGTTGTCTACTTTTTTAATATCAATGTTTTAATAAAATTATCCAAATTAATTATGTTATTAAATAATTACAATATAATATTTATATTATCAAAAATTTTAGTTTAATATCTATGTTATCAAAGTTTAGTATCTCTTTAATAGAAACTTAATAGAAAAACAAAGAGTACGTCAACATTTTTTGCTCCCGCCTCTCTCTAACATTTAACTAGGGTTTGCTGTGTGCCTCGAGGGTTTGGCCGACGGCGGGCTGTTTTTGGCCGTCGGTCAGGCGTTGTCTTGTGGGTTTCGTCTAGCGCGTGACTCTCTCTTCTGGTTTTCTCTATTTTCCTTCGCGAATCTGTGTGGTGGTCTTGTTCTTGAGCTGGTAGATCTCGTGTGGGTCGTGGTGGCTGGTAGATCTCGCGTGGGTTCGTGGTGGCTGGTAGATCTCGTGTGGGTTTGGCGTGGCTGGTAGATCTCGCGTGGGTTGGGCCGCAGTTCTCGTGTGGTTGTTTGCTTCCGTCTCCGGCGAATCTCGTCGCCCTTGTGGCCGTTTGTGTCTCATCTCGGTGGCGAGGGGCTGCTCGGAGTATCTTGTAGCCGGTACCTTTTTGTTTGCTCTGGTCTCCTCGCGTGGATCTGGGTCTTTGCTGGTTCTTATGGTTGGTTTCTGTAAGCGGCTCCGCCAGTTTTCTCGGCAGTTCAGATCACCAGTGGGGTGGAGGGTAGTTTTGGTAGTCCGGTTTATTATGGTTATTTGGTGTGTTCATTTTAATGTGTTTTTTAATAATATCCTGCTATTTTGGTTTACCTTAAAATATGTAGGTTTGTTGTGTTGTAATTTTGTTGATGAGGGTTTTGATTTCTATCTTGTTGTATTATCTGATGCTGAGAGTTTATCACTTTTTTATTTCTTATTTGAGTTAGGCATTAAGATAAGTCCGAATGAAGAGCTAATGTGGAACGCTCATACTTATTCGCTCGTTGTTACGTGCTGCCTAAATAGCACATGTTTTTTCAATAGCCTTTTAGTCCTAACTGGGTTTTGGAATTGTGATGTATTTTTAGATTGGATGTGCTTTAAGGTTGTAAATCGGATCCTTGTTTAATGAAATTTACTTCTTTGAATCAAAAAAAAAAAAAAAGTATCTCTTTAATAGTTAGTACTTATGTTATTAAATTTTAGTACTCTTATTTTTTATAAAAATGATTAAATTATAATTATTTTAAAATTTTGAGTATTAAAATAGAACCTTTTGAAAATAATACGGGAGATTTTACTCTTATGTATCATATATGGTCCTGTCCGTCTTAACAATTGGGATTCATCCAAATTCCCCAACCAAGAGTACTGATTCTTATCTACGTTTACGTGCACTTTTAGCAAAAGTACCTACATTTACCAGCAAAATAGAAACCTACGTCTAACTGCTCAGGTAAAGATTAATGAATGTCTGCTAGCTTATCCACTTCCCAGAGGTCCAAAAGTTCATGGGTCCAGCCCATTTTATTAAAGTCACTTGTGGGCTGACTACTAAGTAGACTCTTATTTTTATTAGGAGAATCCTTATAACATGAAATTAATAAAATGAGATAAATAATAATAATTAGTATTAAAATACAGTTTTATTTTACAATAAAATATAAAATTATTAAATTATATTTGATTTATTAATAGAAGTTGTTTTTAACAAAATGTATTTAGACCTTAAATAACCACTATATTACATCATTAACTCTATAAGCTTATTTAGATGGGCAATATCCTCCGCTCTTTTTTCCTTTCCTTTATTTAAAGGTGAAGCTCCCACCTGCTAATTAAAGGGAAAATAGTTAATTAGGGAAAAAAAAACCTCTCTTGTAACAATTTTAAAACTATCTTAGGTAAAGTCAAAAAAGTATGATCAGGTACTTTAATTAAACTTTATTTTTATATTTATTTTTTTCTTTTTAAAAGTACATCTTAATTCCATTCATTTTATTTAAGTCACTTTTATCTTTAATGAAACTTTTTTGGCACTTTTTGATGGAGTTGGTACTTTTTGGACAGCCTTATTCTCCTTTTGGTTCCGTTTTGACCATTGTTTTCAAATAAAACATATTAGATATTTTAATTTAAATTTCTAATTTTCTTTTAGTTAATTTCAACAATGATTTAGTCTTTTGGCACTAATTTTGGACATAAGTGACAAAATTGCACCAAGCATATGACACGCGTGAGAAGTCTGTTTCATGTTTTTTGTTTTTTTTGTTTCCACAAGTCTGTTTCATTTAACTTAACGAAATTAGAAAAATAGGACTTCTACTAGAATTATTTTTTAAAATACGAAATAGAATGCAACTTTGATGAAACTTACATGACTCTCAGATACCTTTTTCAAATAAATAATGCACTTCAGAGTTTTTCAAATACACACAAAAAAAAGTTTGATATAATGACTATTGTATTTGTATTTATATTATACATTATCAATTTACTTAGTTGTTATAATATTTATATATAGTTAGACATTTTTTTCCTTTGAACTAGCTTTTTGAAGTAAAATCCAACCCATTTAACATAATATCAGAATAAGATTGTTAATTTGTAGGTAATGTGGGAATTTGACTCAGACCAATACTGCTCGAGAGAGTAGGTATTGTATTTGTATTTGTGTCTTATATTACCAATTTGCTTGGTTATTATAGTATTTATATGTGGTTGGACACCCTCATTTTTTGAGTTAATTTTTGAGAGTAAAACTCAGCCTATTTAATATAGACAATTTTTTATAAACGATTTTAATGTAATAAATGTTAGGAAAATGGAATATGATCCCCAAATCCGGAATTTGAAGATGGAAAATGCTAAGTAAAATTACTTATTTAAAACATAATTTTATCAAAATTTATGTGGTAAATAATGATTCAATATTTGTTATTAAAATTTGTGTCATATTTATTATTTATTGTATGCTTTAATTAATTATAATTTTACATTTAAATCTTAATATATATTACTACTCATTTGAGTAATGTTATATAATATTACTCTTTTGAAGATAGCTAAGAAGGAGCTTACCATAATAATAAAAAACACACCGGAAGGATAAGTGGTAATTAATTAGGTCCCCAACAAATAAGATGCATGATTTTTTCAGCTTTTTCAGCTTGTCTTAACTTACGCCTCTCTTCTGCCCCAACCACCTTATTAGTCGTCTCATCTCTAGAAATAGGACTACATGCCCATATAGTTTCAGATGGTTTGTAATCGTGAGTTTTTGGTGCTTGTTTTCTGTCGGAAGACATGCTTCTTTATCTCTTCTGTAATTTACTACTCTTAGTGGTTCACTACATATATGCTTATAACATATATTTATAATTACATGTATGCGTGTTCTAACCTACATCTAGAACTTATACAATTTAATAAACATTATTGGTTTATTTTGTGTGACAATTATACCCCATAATTTTTATATCATTCAATTATTTACATAATTTCACCCTTTTTAATTTCTTGCAAAAAAAAAAAAAAAAAAATTTATACAACACATTTTTAAACATGCAAAAAATTGAAATAGAGAGAAACGAAACTACTGGTATATTGAAACATACTGCTTGAGTTGAATCGTAGACTAGATCGTTTTTTTAAAGACATATCTCCGCTCGGCCTTAAATATGCAAGCAGTTTGAAGCCTCATCATCTTCAAGATAAAACAGCCCAAAATTCTTTTTTTGTCTCAAAATTTTACTGCACAATTGAAGACCAAAATACTACATATTAATTATAAGTTGATCGGAACCAAAAAAAATACGAGTAAGAAAAGACTGTATCGAAAATATTTTAGTAAGGCTGTGTTTTTTTTTTTTTGCTTAAATAAAGTGTTTTTGGAATTTTTCTGGGTTTATAAATGAAGCGTAGAGACAGAGTTCGAGTTATAATATTTTCGTTGTGAAATAATGAAAGTAATTGATGAAAAATGAAGCCCAACAAATAGAAAATAATGGATATGTGATAAGATTAGATGAACGTAAGTGATAAGAGCGAAATAGTAAAAAAATAACGATCACAATGTGAGATTGTAGTGATTAAGTCTGGATAAGAATAATTTTTTTTTACCGAGTATGATCTTATTTGATGTTGAAAAAAATAAATTAATAAATAACAATTTTTTAAAAATAAAATATAACCTCACATAAATACGAAACTGCCGGTTGGACGACGATGACGAAGGTGTAAGTAAACTCACAATTGTCTAAGTTTTATCCCGTTCCACATGTTGCTTTGAACCCAATCTAATGTCTAAATCATTTTTTTTATAAACACCTTCTAAGACATGTAAAAAGGCAATGTGAGTAAAAAAAAATTGAGAGTAACTTATGACTCTTTTTTCTCTTAAAAGATACACCTATTTTCAATAATTTACATGATTTTATTTTTAATTTCTTGCAAAAAATAATAATAATAATAATAATAAATTTGTACAACACATTTTTAAACATGCAATTTATTTTATGTCATAAAAAATAAAAAATGTATGTTATGTAATTATTATTTTTTTCATAAATATTGACATACATTTGATATAAAATTTTGAAAATAAAATAACATACTTTTTATAATGGTGACAAAATGAACAAATCGTGTCAACTCTGTTAATAAATGAGTTGTATTGGTTCAATCTATTAAGAGACATTTTTTTTTATTTTGTCAAGTGATTTTGGGCTTGAATTATTATCTATTCGGATGGTACGATGCCGTCAACTCAGAAAAATTTAACAATAATACGTTATTATAATAAAAAAAATATTTATTAAATTTTGAGAAATTATAAATAAAAAAATATTCTTAAAATGTATAATAATAAAATTAATATTTTAATAATATTAAACGTATAATAGTAAACGAATTTAAATTATCATAATTTAATTTAGACAGTGTATAATTGAACGAACATTTCAAAAAAAATAATATAAAAATTATTTTTTAATTATAAAAATATATAATTTAAATATAAATGATAGTAATATAAATTTTAAGGAATATTATTTTTATTATTATTTTTTAAAATGTATTTGTTTCGAGTTTTAGTAAGTAAAATAACAATAAATGTTAACTTGATTCAAGTTGATTTAAGTTATCGTCTTTTGTTCATGCTTTAATAGTTTAATCATATCATAGTACCCTTAATCAAAATCTGAAGGTTCACTTTCAACTCACTCCCATAATATTTAAAATAGGTATTTATTATTTAAACTTAAAAAAAAAAAGTTGCAGCATCTGTTTTTGTGTTTGACTAATTAGCAAATATATTAAATATGATGGCGTCATTTTGATTTCAAGTCATTCTCATTTTTGATAACGAATTATGTCATAAAATATTCCAGTTTAATTATATGATATTATTTTTTTTAAATACTTAAAATTTTATTTTTAATTTCTATAAAAAATATTTATTTATTTATTTATTTTACAACATAAATAAATTTATGTTTTTTAACATTGAAAAAAAAAAATATATATATATATATATATACTGATAATTAAAAGTAAATTTAATTAAATAATTAGAAAATACCCTCACTTTTTTATTTATTTTAATTATTGACTTGGTTAAAGAAATGGTGGCTTTTGGATACATAACACGGCTAATTATCTAAATTTATGTCTATTAGCAAGCTAGATTAATTTATATTGTTTGTTTGATAGACTTGTGAAAAGATTAGTCGTTTTATAATGGAGTTTATGGTAACATTACTATATACATTACAATTTTCCACGTATAACATGTTACATCTGTAAAATTTCAAATCAAAAGTAAATGACTAGGAATGAAAGAGATAAACTTTTTTATTTTTATAATGAAGAGGTGGCCGGAATGCTCATCAAAAGGCATAACTACTATCTAATTAACTTAATGGGAGAGATCGACCAAGAAAGGTGATTCAATTATTATTCATTTCTTGAATTTTTTTTTTATTTTTTATTATTGAAACATTTCTTGAATTGTTAACACCATGTATTGCCTAATAATAATGCTCAAGCCATTTGTGTGCATGAGTGCTAAAAACAGAATTAGCATAACTGTATCTGGTTTAATCTACATGGTCCATTTTACTGAATACTACTGCTTAGTCAATCCGAACAATAAATTTAATTTATTTTCTCACTTTGACCTAAAACTACCTTCTTCTTCTACCTTCTTTCATGGCCTTTATTTATTTTTAATTTAATTATATAACATAATTTTCCTTCATATATATATATATATATATATATATATATATATTGTTAATTCTTTTCGATGAAAAAAATATATATATCTTCATTTTTTTAAAATAAATAAATATATATTTATTTTAAAAAAATGAAGATATATATATTTTTTTCATCGAAAGAGATTAACAATAAATATATATATATATATATATATATATATAATATATATTTTATTGTTAATCCTTTCGATGAAAAAAATATATATATCTTTATTTTTTTTAAATAAATAAATATATATTTTTTAATATTAAAAAAAATGAACAGAGATTATTTTTTCTATTGGGTGATAATATATAGAGGTGAATATTTATAATAAAAAAAATTACACGAACAGTTTTCCTAAAATTAGGAGTGATAATTTTTAACACTACCCGATAACACAATTCGAACACGACACGAATTTTTTTAGTAAGAATTGATCAATAATTTTTCATATTCTTAAATAATTTGTTATTTTTTACTATTATAAATAGACAACACGAAAAAAAAAGTCGAGTACATTTTTTCATGTGTTAACTAACACGAAAATTCGACACGAATAACACGAAACGAACACGTACGATACCGACTCGAATACGACTAATATGACACAATTGACACCCCTACCTAAAATATTGTTTGTTGCCCACAGGGTACCACCGTATATATAGTATTATGGATTATATATCGAGTCTATAGGCCACAAGCTAGCAGCAGCCAAACTAAAATGCCTCAGGACAGAAGAGAATACAAAATGGACGTTGGTGATAAGGCCAAAAACCCATATGCTCTGTAGTCTGTAGACACAAAGCTTCAATCTTCAGTTACAAACCCTTATTGCCTTTTCAGCCCATCCAATAGCTTATATATACTTCTCTATCTCTACGAATCAACGTGTAAATAACTCTGTTTCAGCAATTAGAAGAATCACTTGGGATGTTTATCTACTTGAGCTGTTGGGGTCCCAACTCAGCTGGTAGTGGTAAAAAGAGAAAAATGGGCCTATTTTTTTTTTAAACTTTTAAATTTTTTAGTTCTAAACTTATGATTGACCTTGATTAACAAATGCATTATTATAAGGATAGGGTCCTAGATATGTTAAGTAATTTAGAACCAATTACCTACACACATCTCATCTGTGTGGGACTGGGAAGGTATTCAATATATTGGTCGCCCATTCCCCTTAATTTTTTTATGTGAATATGTTCCAAAAATGTAAATGAACCTTATCATCCTACCCTATGATAGTCCTAACAATGAATAACCTAATCCTAGTTGCTCTAATCTTTAAACAATTATCCATGGGATCCATTTAATTATAAAGATTATCCTTATTTTTAAAACAAGTTTTGTTAATGCGGTATAGCAGAGCTAACAATTTATATAAGTTGAACTAGTTATAGCCGGCCTAAATTAACTCATCTTAAATTAATTCAATTCTAGATAGACTTAAATTTTAATTCAAGCCAGTAAAAATAAATTTGAACTCAAACCAAACACAAACGAGTTAGTCCAAACTAACTTGAAGTGCTAATAAATTCTCTACACATATTTTTAGACACAAATACTTATTGAAAAATGGAGAGTTCAAGTAACTTAAAATGTCAAATGAGAATATGACTTTAACTATTATATAATACATTTTTCTCAAGACAATAAACTAATTAAAAAGAGAATAACATAACATAAGCTAATCAAACGTTTGAAGTGTTATTGCAAATGTCTAATCGGTTTAAAAATAAAAACTTCATAATACTAATTGTAATTAAAGATGAGTATATATCTATTTTTTTGGTTTAAAGAAATGAGTATATTTGAATGCTTAAAACATTAACATCAAAGAATATAACATAATAGTGTGACTAAATGAATAAATTACACTATTTATTTTTTATCAAATTTTTTTTTTAAAAAAGGAAGAAAAATAATTAAAAAATAAAAAGACTAAAAAAAATACAAAATTATTTTAATTTTAACATAATTTTTTTTAAATTAAATTAAATTTTATTTTATTTTAAAATAATGGACTGACTTTATTTCAACTCAATTTTTTTAAATTATTTGATCTGGCCTAAAATTAATCTAAATTTAATTAGATTCAAATTAAATTATAACCTAAATTGCAATTTCTATCCTATAATAATATTTTATTTTTGCAAATGTTATAATATTAAATTATTAATATTAAAAAAAAATTCTCCCTAAAACTAGAAATTCACATTATAAATAGTGCCAAAAAGATATTTATGAAGAGAAAGTAACTTTACGCAAAGGCCTTTTGGTTATTCCAAAGCAATTATACTAATTGGCCCAAATGAAATGAGCAGATCAATTAATTATTGCAAATCAAAAGTGAATTGGATATTGTAAAAAACAAGATGAGATGCCTTTAACAAGAGGGCCGCATGGATGCTTTGGTGGGCACTCACTGTGCCATTATCTTTAATGGCACCCACACAACCAACACATTCTACAGTTTTTAAGATACGTTTGAAGCACAGTAATCATAATCATCGTAATAAAATTAATTTAAAATATTATTATATTTATTTTAAATATAATATGTAATAAAATGTAAAATAATTACAGCAATAACAATAATTTTATCTTTATTATGTATGTAGCTCTGTGTAATCTTTATTACGCCTTCAATACTTTATATTTTTTTCACAATTTGTATAATTATTTATGATTTTTTTGCTCATTCTATCTCTTTTAGTAATAAAAAAAATTATTTTTTAATTTTACTTCATTTATAATTTTATAATCTTTAATTTAATATTATTATTTATTTTAATTACACTGCTTAAACAAAATCATAATAATAATATTATTTATTTTACATTCAATTCTACTACGATTACGATTCTCATTATTTTACGTTCCGAAACAAACGTCACGTCACCTTCATGTTTAAACATCATAGCCTCTTATTATTATGCCCTTTATATGCATGCATGTAGGAATGGGCACGGGGACGGGCGGGGACGGTTATGACAAAAACCGTCCCCGAAACCGAGCATAAAACTGCATAACCGAAACTGCCCGAAACCTGCTTCGGTTCGGGGACGGTTATAACCGGTCGGGGTCGGGCGGGGACGGGTATGAAAAAAAAACCGCCCAAAAACCGATTAAAAAAAAAAAAAAAACAGAATGGACAAGTTTCCTCACCTACAAAGGAAGCAAATTTATACCAGGATGAATTTAATGGGAATACTTCCAACAACATTAAATTGAAGCAAAAAAAGCTATGGCAAGTATATTAAGTATTTTTTTTTTAAGGTCAAAATAGATTTCGATATTCTGAGTTCCATGGAAAAAATTTGTAGTGAAAATGAAGTACCTGGAAACAAACCTGAGTGTACCCAATCTCATCTTGAAGGTCCTCAAAGTAGACATCCACCTATCACGACACCTTCATAGAATCACAAGTTGTTTTGGAAGCATCCTATCACCGGAACCCATCTCCACCTCCACAGGACTTGCCACCACATTACCCAACCCCTATTACCTCCCAAAATGAAGAGCGGCACCCAATAAAATCAACATCAATTTTGAGCACTTCTGAAGCCCTTTGTTTAGTCACTCGATAGCCACCAATAGCAGTAGCAATATCGTCCTCAGAAGCGACTGAGAATAACCCATAGGCGGCGACGACTCCCAACATTCGGTGGTGATGGAACCCATCTACACTGGCAAGTGGCGATTAGACTCCAAAGTAGGATCAACCGAGCTCTCACTCAAGCGACATAAGCAAATCCAACGTTCATCATCGAGCCAAGCCAATGGTGGCAGAAATTGCTGTTGAAAGAGATGGGGATGGCTGTACTTCGTTGGCACCGACCTGCAAGAAGAAAGAATGAACTGATAATAATTTAGGTTAGGGTGTTTCAATTTATATGTTAGTTTTAATTTATAAATAATAAGTAATTTTAATAAATAAATGTATTTATATGTTGTATTATAAACAAAATCGAAAGTGGTCTTGTGGCAAAAGTTGAAATGGTTGCAGTAACGTTCCCAAGTTCAACGCCCAGCAAAAGCAAAGCAGGTAGATTTTATAATTATTTTATATATATATATATATATATTTAAATTAAATTAAAAAATATTTCGGGTACGGGCGGGGACGGTTTTATGTATAACCGTTCCCGCCCCGTCCCCGAAATTTATATCCGGTTATTACCCGAAACCGTCCCCGTCCCCGATTTAAACGGTTATTAACCGAACCGATCGGGTCGGTTATCCGCGGATACCCGAACCCGCGGGTAAAATGCCCATCCCTACATGCATGCTCATTTTTAACTTTCTATGTTCTTTGTTAAGCAAAGGGAGATCTCATATAAACTGGCAAAGGAATTAGAAGATTGATCTATTTGACTATTTCTGATTAAAGAAAAAAAGAAGAAGAAGAACAAATTAGGAGATCGATGATATACATGTTATTAGCTAAATGATTCGTTCAAAGTTTTAGAGGAAATAATTTGTGAAATCAATAATAATGAAAATTCCACACATTCTGATTTTTCCGACATAAAAAGCTATTGCTACCAACTTGGTTCTAACTTGTAATTATATCCAATTTATATGTATTAGTTGAAACAATAAGTATCTATTTTGATGAGATCAGTAATCAATTTTACTAAGGTATTTTATTTTATTTTATTCATTAAAGCATATATTAATCTCTTTGCTCACTCAACTTCAACAGTAATAAGATAATGAATGCTTCAAAGATATTCTGTCCCGAGAAAAAAAGTAAGGAAGATTTGATACAACTCTTTGGTTCCAAGAGCAAAATACTCATGGTAGAACATCACTTATGGAATATATTAGTAAAGAATGATCGATTCAAAGTATCTTCTAAAAATTAATTAAATATGTCTAATTTTTAACTCCTAGGCTCCTAAGATTCAGCCCACCGGTATCTAAACTTAATGATAAATAAATAAATGACCCACAAAATTTAGCAACAGTTTGAGAAAAATTCGCAACTTCATAGGAAATACAACCACCACCAACTGTAAGACCTGGGAATCCAATACAAAATAGATGGATTTGACTATTCGAGGCATAAAAATCCAAATACAGCGAACGAAAAGGCACAACTTTAAGATCCATTGCACCAAACGAAGTTAAATTACCCCAAAAAATTTCAAACTTGAAACTCTAGTGCCATTTTGCCAAACACTACCCGAGTAAAAGTAACCACCGCTATTTTCGACAATCAAAAAGGGGAGAGGTCACAGTCAGCCATATTTGCTTTATGCAACCATAAGGATTTATCAAAATCACATACACACCACACATCCTTCCAAAAGATAAAGACTTTCAGGCTAAAATCCAACTGCCCATCTTCACTCGCGGACAAAAACTTTCTTTTGCAAATTGCTCCGCCGAGACTCATTTGCTTGAAAGGACTGTGTAGTGAATTTTTCGGCTTTGTGGGTCGGATTGTTCTGGGTGGTTAATGGCTGTTGATGCTGAGAAATCTGGTGCTAATGGGAAAGGTTGGAATCTTTGCAGAATTCCATTTTGGCAGACGAGAAATTCCGCACCATCGTCTTCTTCCTTGTTCACTTCTACTAATAATGCTCACCAATTAAATCAGAATAATAATCAATCCGTGGAGCGTTCGAGTATTCATTCTTCCAATACGGTGGCGTATATAGCCAAATCTTTGATTCCAACTAGAAGGCGGCTCCGTCTTGATCCTCCCAGCAAGCTCTTCTTTCCATGTATGCCTTTATAGTTCTGTTTTCTGGATTTCGGTTTTTGGGTGATTCAGTTAGCCTTCAGATGTATTTTGTTGTTTCAGGAATTATGGTGTTACCAACTACTTTAGGCGATCAGATTGGTTTGCTCGGTTTTTATCATGGTTGAACTTTGTTATTGTGATAAACATCTTCAATGAGTTTCCCAAACATATATTTTTATCTCTGAATTTTGGTTTGTATGATTTGAAGTTTGACTTTGTGGTAGTATATTTTGTTCATAGATCGAGCTCTTCGTTCAGTCTTTAGAATATAGTTAATGCATCATGTGTTTTTCCCCCCTGATCCGTTGATGTTTAGATTTCAAGTTTCAAGCTTTCACTTATTCGTATGACTGCTTGACTTGCTTGTGGTTATTTGGATTGTGATTTGAAGGTTTTTTCTTAAACGTGATTGACTTATAGGTTTTTTTTAATGCTTAAAAGCATTAAAATTCGCTAAGTTTCTTTGCTAATTGTAAGATTACAAGTCAGTTTTTATCTTTACCTTATGGTATGATTGTGATTTGAAGGCTTTTTCTTAAACGTGATTGGCTTGTAGGTGTTTTTTAATGCTTAAAAGCATTAAAATTCGCTAAGTTTCTTTGCTAATTGTAAGATTGCAAGTCAGATTTTATCTTTACCTTATGGTATGATTGTTTCTAATTTTTTGTGTGTGTTTCCATCTGAAGATGAACCCGGTAAGCAGGTTAGGAGTGCCATTGGAATTAAAAACACTTGCAAGTCTCATGTTGCTTTTAAGGTACGAACTTCAGTTTATCTGTTTCTGATATTAATGCAACCCATTTTACATATTTTCTTGAAGCATATTATACCTATGGCACAATTTCTATAGAAGAGAGACATAGAGAAAATGTATGCAACATGTTTTAGATTAATTTCACCAGTACAATTCAGTTTTGGAATAGGCTGAGATTTTAGCAAAGATTTCATTTCAATATAAATATTAGAAGAGATCATTCTTGTATTCGACAACTTAGATTCATTGGAAATTATCAGCCTTTCAGAAATGAAAATCTTGATACTTTGTTTTTAATAGTACAGTCCAAGAAGAAGTAGAACCATCTAACTAGTTGTATTTCTTGCTGTTTTTAGTTTCAAACGACTGCACCAAAGAGTTGCTACATGCGTCCTCCTGGGGGTATACTAGCTCCTGGTGAAAGTATTATTGCGACTGGTAGTTATTATTTTTGAGTCTCACCCTCTCTTTTATTGGCTCACTTTTTCTCACCCTTCTTAGACTATGTTTTTCGGTTTTCTTGTGCTTGTGATGAATAGTATAGTTTCACTATGCATTGGATTTCTTAAGTTTATCATCTGAAATTGGGATTTGATTCACAGTCTTTAAGTTTGTGGAACCTCCAGAGAACAACGAGAAACCACAAGATCAGAAGAGCAAGGTAAAATTCAAGATCATGAGTTTAAAAGTGAAAGGAGAGATGGATTTTGTTCCCGAACTGGTATGTATTTCTTACATATTTATTGTAATAGCATTGTGTTAAATGCATTTTCAGAGTTTTTGGCACCAATTTTGTTTGTTGTAACCAAGTTTTAGGCTTATTGATGTTAAGAACTAAAAGTTGTGTTCTTCAAATTATATACAAAATTAGAGAGATTGGAGGCTTTGACATCACCGAATGGAGGTCATTCCTTGTCATGTCTTCTAGGAAAGGGTGTGACAAAAAATCAGTGTATGAAATCTATATTACGGGTTCTCATGTCTCAGAATTCAGAAATAGTGAAATACATTATTTTTGTTTTGTTTTGTTTTTTAGTCCTTTAGTTACTATATGAATTATGTTCTGTATTTAAAAATGCTTTTTATCACGACTTAATGCATATCACAATCAACATGGCACAATCTAATTGGCCCCTTGTTAGTAAGAGATCTCATAATCACTTTTGCATCTCACATATTCAAGTTTACATTCAATTAATATCCTATCAATAAGTGACATGTGCATATAGCACTACTCTTTGTGTTATTATGATGACACGTCCTAAGTATTTGAACAGTTTCTAAACTTTACAGAGTTATATGCTCTGTACATGGACTCTTCATGGCTTTTGATGGTAACATGATAGGGTTAACCTATAACTGCAAATTTTAAAATCTTTTCTGTGATAAATTCAGATACTTGTACTCTAGTGTTAAATATTTAGTGGAAATTTTATGCAGTTCGATGAGCAGAAAGACCAAGTAGCTGTTGAGCAAATTCTGAGAGTTGTTTTCCTTGACCCTGAGCACCCAATCCCTGTAAGTGGGGAAATGTTCTTGTTATTTCTCTCTTCTTTTGATTAATTTATATTATGTTTGCTTTATAGATTGCCTAATTGCGTAAAAATATTTAAAGTTATTGTTTTTATCTTTTTATTTATATTATTGTTTTCTGTTCAAAAGGCACTGGAAAAACTCAAGAGACAATTAGCTGAGGCTGAGACTGCACTTGAGGTGCGGAAGAAGCCTCCAGAAGACACCGGTCCCCGCATAGTTGGTGAAGGACTTGTCATAGACGAATGGGTGATGCATTGATGAACTATGATCCTTCCCTTCATTAATTGATGTTCTCTCTTATCTTTTTACCAATTCTGACTTTGGGTCTCTGCCCCTTTTTCCTTTGTAGAAAGAGCGGAGGGAAAGATACCTGGCACAACAACAAGTTGTAGGAGTTGATTCAGTTTGAAATGATGCTTTTTCCCATTTTGGTTAGTTTCCTTCTGAACGGAAATTTCCAATCCATTATTCTTTTTTCCTGTTGGCATCTGGAGATGGTTGGAGCTACAAGGCGGGGCAGAGTGGAGCTGTCAAGTGAGTGTACTTTACCGCAGGCGGCTTCAAGGATTGTTTATTCGATTGAATGCTCTTGATTTAGAGCTGATTTGTTTCCTGTAGATAGCATGTGATGTATTGGAAGCAATATGTTCTTGTCTTGTCTGGATAGCGCATTTTTCTTAAACCTTGTTATTGCTGTTCATTTTGGGTTCAGTTCTTGCAATAAAGGGAGTAAGGCAGGCACCTTCCTTAATTATTGTACTTCCATGTGAACTTTGCGCTATCCTCTCTAAGAGTAGTAGAACTCTGCATTTGTAAGAATCTCATAACTAAATGCCAGTTTGCGACCAGAGTTGTAAAACATTAGCTTTATAAGTACTCTCTTACTGATTCCTACCCCTTCATTCCTCCTGCCATCATAATAACTAAATGCCAGTTTGATTTTTTAGCTTTAGAAGTACTCTCTTACTGATTCCTACCCCTTCATTCCTCCTGCCATCATAATAAATAAGGGTTAAAAATTTTGATTTTTGATTTATTTTTGTAATTTTTTAATTAAGTATATTTGATAATAATTTATGTTTTTATTTTTAAGGATCTCTTCAAAATATGAGATGAGTGACAAAATCTTTAAAAATAATATTTTTAAATTCAATTTTAATTTCCCTTCATTTTTTTTATTTTTATTTTTACCAAACACTTTTGCTGAGTAAGTTAGTTGTAATGACTTTCATATGGATAATATTGAAAGATAATCATTAAAAATATAAACAATTATAAATAAATAACAAAATATTCATAGTTTTTTTCAGAATAATTAAGAAATCAAAATGTTTTTAAGATATAATGTACAATTTATTTTAATTTTTTTTTAAAACATTACTAAATAAAAATTAATATTAAATACGCCGTGCTTAAAGTTTTTAGAAAATAATTAGAAACACCGAGGATGAAGCAGAAATTTAACGTATTACTTTAATAGATTTTTGTACCGATAGGTGTGATAACTAGATACGTAGAACTTATTGAAATCAGGCTTTCATAGTTTTTTTTTTTTACTTTAAAAAATTTAAACACATTCAGACTCTTAACGAGACTCGACTTAATTACAGGTAAATATTATTAAAAAAATAATACTATTTAAAATTTATAATAAAAAAATTAATATTTTTTATATTTAAATTTATATTTTTACAATTAAAAAAATAAATAATATATTATTTTTTTTTAAAAAATTCATTCAATTAAAATTAAACGACGATAATTTAAACTCGTTCAATATTGTTGAAATACTAATTTTATTATTATAAATTTTAAAAGTATTATTTTTGATAATTTTTTAATAACATTTAAACTATTACATCAGCAGTATTGCACATGACTGGTGTTGTAGTAAAAGTTACAGAATTAATTAAGAAATTAAAATGTAATGACAAATTATGAATTTTCATTTTCAAAATTTTTTTCCTTATGAAATTGGATTTGGATTGCGTGCCTGTATGACTCATCAATTCCATCGCGATAAGCCCGCCACGTACCTTTCCCTTTAGAAATTTTACCCAAATTTTTTTTAGAAGGAAGAAATTTTACCCACTTATATTCTCAAGATATTATCACAATCGACAAATACACTTTTTATTAATTATTTAATATACATTGCAAAAAGTTTCAGTACCAACATAGTCCACCAATTTAAAAAAAAAAAAAAAAAGGTGTTGATTAGTCTAATAGTTTTGAACATGAAATTTTAATTTCTTTAGAATTAAAAATATATAAAGATAGGAGACTTTCGTTCATTACAAGTTTAAAATTAAGAAATAATATCTATCATAAATTTATAATTATTATAAATAATATGACCTCACTTATTAAAACTAATGAATAATCTCACCTTCTAAGACAAAACTTATAGGAAAATTCTTAATATACTATTGGTATAATCGGGAGCTTTATTTTTTAACCAATCATTATTTTTTAAAATATTTAATTTCTTTTGTTTTTAATAACAATTATTATACTAATTATAATTAGTGAATGTTGTATAACATATGCCAAAAAGCATTCGGGATAAATAATATTACTCAAACTTATATAATCCTGTTAAATTATATACGTCACTTAATTAGAGTGTATACATGTGTGTGCTATTTTTAAAAATCTTAATTATATAATAATTAATAAACATAATTTAAAATATAGGATTATTGTAATGCCTTTTCCTTACTCCTGTTGGTTGGAGACTTAACTTTAGGATTGATAGAAAAATATAGCAATAAATTTTATTAAAAAAAGTTTTAAAAAAGCAAATAATATGATGTCACCTATTCTAAGTTGATGAATGTTATAATCCAGTAGTCCTCAAATTCTAAACTAAACTGAAGTTCAGACCGATTAAAATGAAGTATATATAACAATAAGAGACATGTAAAGAAAAAAAAAAGTTTATTTTTGTTCTTCTTTTTGTAACATTTTCATGTTAATTGGTCTAAATAAATATGTTATTTTGTTCATGACCTATCCTCAACGAATGAAGAGCACCTAACAATCATATCGTTTAACATTTCACGAGAAATAAACGAGAAAAATATTATTTGGACGCATCAGTACATCCAAACTTGCGAGAGTAATCAGTGAGTGGTGACTCACCAGTACAAATCTTATCTTCAAGATGAAAATCTATTAATTATTTTTCCAAAGAAAATGCCAATTATTGCATATAAGGTGAAAGGCTCAATCTATTTTTATCTAGAGTTCCTCTCAATTTTTTTTTTCTTTTAATTATGAATTGACTCAAGACCTAATTAACATGCTTGTTAGAATTAATAAAAAAAATATTAATAACAGTTATTTATATATTTTTATTTTTATTTTAAAAAATATATATTTTCACGTTACAAAAAAGCACATGAATCCTATTTTTTAACATACAAAAAATAATATCTATGCATTAATTTTATTAAAAATTATTTAAAATAAAATTCTTAAAATCTATAACAATTAAAATGTACCCTTAATAAATTAAAAAGAATATGCATTAATATTAAAATATTATTTTTATTACTATAAATTCTAAAAGTATTAATTTTATAATTTTTTTCGATCTTTTTAACCTATAAAAATTATAGGATGAAGAGCCAAAAATAATTTTTTTGTTTATGTAATAAGTATTATTTAGTTCTCTAGCTTTTAAAAGTATTTTTAAGTTCATTTGTTTATAAAAAAAAAAAGTGTTATAAAGTTCCATTACTTGTAAAAAAGGTGTCAAACAATGACAAAATTAACTTTTCATTCAATTTTTCGTTAAATTTAACGAAATAGTATATGTGTCACATGCATGTTTATATTTTTCAATAAATATATATCAAATTAAATAATTTTTAATTAAAAAATTACTCTAATTTTTTACAATTTCTTTTTATTAAATTTAAATAAAATTTTCATCATCTAATTTGTGATTTTAGATATTAAATAATGAAAATTTTATTTAAATTTTATTGAATTCGATCAAACTTAAATAAAATTTTCATTATCTAAATTATGAATTTAAATATTAAACAATTAAAATTTTATTAAAATTATATTTAAATTACATTGAAAATTTATTTAAGTTTTTTTTTTAAAAACTAAAAAATTAATTAATTTTTTAATTAAATATTAATTTTTTTAAGTATATATATATCAAAAAATATAAATATATATATGACACATCTGCTATTCTATTATATTAGATGAAAAATTTAATTTTATTCTTGCTTTGCACACTTTTTATTAGTAGAGATACTTAAAAACACATTTTTTAAAAGTAAAATGATTTAAAGATATTTTTTATAATCTAAAAAATTAAATATCACTTTTTATAAAAATAAAATGGTCTTTATAATATTTTTTTAAAATTATATTATCACTTTTTTATGCATAAAGTTATTGTTGAATAATTAATATGATAATTTGATTAACGTCATATTCCTATGTCACCGTAAAAATAAAAATAAAAAATTGTCTTTTCTAAGGTCACCCTATCAACGAAATAACACCAATAATTTCTCCTTTCTTTATCCCCATCCTATTCCTTAGTCTTCCAGACTATTCTCTGCTTATAAAGTAGTCTCTCCTCTGATTAATGCCCAATTCCTTCAGCTTCAGGCTTCACATACTCACAATCGCAAACAAACAAAACAAAAACTGAAAAATTTGATTGTGAAATCTCTGTCAAGGTCTCATACAAACCATAAAAGAGTTGAGAGGATATCGAAAATGAATTACCTAAATCGTGTGAACATGGCCGCGATAGTTGCCGTGGTGCAAGGCCACTCAAATCAGAGTCAGGAATGGAATTACAGTCTCGGTCCTATTCACTTAAACCGGAAAAGATACTCTTCCGGCGCAGAATCAACTATGGGTTCAGATCTCACCGGAGTAATGCGAAATGATGAGGAAAGGTGGAGACAAACCGACGAGTCTCTCCAGCGAGTGATGTACTTCAACTGTTGGGGCCAAGGCTGAAAGTGCTGCAAAATTGACCGGTAATCTTCTCTGAGATCGATTTGTTGGCTCAACAGAGTTGAGATTAGATGAGTTGACCAGGGGTTGACGGAGTTGGGAAGGATTGAGTTGAATACACGTTTTATTCTTCATGCTAGGTACGACTTAGGAGGTTTCGATTTGGTCTTGGGAGTGGTAGCTAGATGGTGGTGTCAAAATGTAAATAATCGTACACTTTTTTACTTTTTTTAACAGGGATTTAACTTTTAGTTTGTACAGTTGAAATTGTTTCTGGCTTGTACATGTTCGTATAATATTGAAAGGACTGTTAAAAATAAAGGGAGGATCTGTAACTTGAGAGCTTATTGAGAAAAAATCCACTCAATAGCATAATATTATTTCTTCTGTTTTAATTACATATGTAAATTGCACTGAAACAGCTTTTACACAAAATACGGAAGTTAAACAAAAGCAGGAATTTTACTACACTTCTAAAGACAGTCTCCTGAAGACTTGGTAAACAAATTGACTTCCTAAAAGTTAGGACACGCAACGTACCCAACTCTTTTATTCAAAATAAAACATAAAGTTCAACAAACTCTTCCTTAAACTGCTGTTTCTAGATCTAAGACATCTAGAGACATCACTTTATAGTTCAAAAAACTCTTGCAGCTTAACCTCTCTTTTTTTTTTTTTTTTTTCCAATCGAAAGCAACATCTTTTCTTGAGCACATTTCAAGTAATTTGTGCAGCTTTATATAGACAGCAACATTAGTGGCTTTGTCAAAATGTTTGCAATATGATCCTCATTTTTACTAAAGATCATATCAACAATACCATCCTTGCACGGATCACGCAAGAAGTGAAATCTAACATGTATACGTATGCTCTTTGCATGTAAAACAGGATTCTTCGACAGCTTAATTGTAGAAACATTCACAAAACACTGAAGTTGGTTCATCTTGAATAAAACCAAAGTTCATTATCAACCTTCTCTGGCAAATAGCTTGGCAAGCACAAGCTGCTGCAGCAACAAACTCAGCTTCAGTACTTGACAAAGTCACTATCTGTTGCTTCTTTGAAGACCATGAAACAGCTCTAACATTCAACATAAACACATAACTAGAAGTGCTTTTCCGATCATCCAAATCTCCAACATAGTCATTATCAGTAAACCCAACAAGTACCGACATTTCTCCCTTCTTATAAAAGATACCAAAATCAATTATACCTTTCAAGTAGAGTAACACTCTTTTAGCAGCAAGAAGATGATGCTCACTTGGATGCTCCATATACCTGCTAATAAGATTCATTGCATACATAATATCCGGCCTTGCTAATGTAAGATACATCAAGCTTCCAACAATTTGTTTCAACAAAGTGTTGTCAACCCTTTTGCCCTTAGGGTCCTTTGTCAGCTTTAATCCTAGTTCAATTGGTGTTCCAACTGAATTGCAAGGCTTCATCTCAAATCTGTCTAAAATCTCTACAGCATATTTCTTTTGCATAATAAAAATACCTGTTGCAGATTGCACCACTTCAATGTCAAGAAAATAATGCAAGAGCCCCAAGTCAGTCATTTCAAATTCAGCAATCATTGAATGCTTAAAGCTCTTAAATATAACTTCATCATTCCCTGTGTACATAAGATCATCTACATACAAGCTGACAATTAAGAACTTTCCAACAGCTCCAGACTTGATGAAAAGAGTATACTCATACAGACACTTCTCGAAGTCTTCTATTGTAAAATAAGATTCTATACGACTATACCAAGCTCGAGGTGTTTGTTTTAGTCTATATAGTGTCTTCTTTAACTTGTAAACCTTCTATTCTTTCCCTTGCTGCACATATCCCAACTGCTGCTCAACATAAACATCGTGTAATTCACCATGTAAAAATGCCGACTTGACATCAAGTTGATAAAGAGGCCATGAATTCTGAGCTGCAACTGAGATAATCAATTTGATTGTGTTAAGTTGCGGAACTGGAGCAAACACCTCTCTATAATCAATCATGTATTCTTGCTTATAGCCTTTGACCACCAGTTGAGCCTTGTATTTATCGACCTCACCATCTACATTAAGCTTATAAACCCACTTAACTCCAATAGTCTTCTGCCCCTTTGGAAGATTTGTCAATTCCTTATTGTGGTTCTTCTCAATGGCCTTGATCTCTTCATCCATAGCTCTTTGCCACTCTACTTGCTTAACTACTTCTTGAAAGGAAATAGGATCACACCCCATAAAAAGAACACGATGAACAGGTGGATCATCATCTCGATTAATTCCACTAACCTCGTAGTCTTGCATCCAATTTGGCCTTCTTATTGTTCGTTGAGGTCTTGTGACAGGTGATTGATCATTTTCAACTTTTATAGGTGTGAATGGTAATTCCAAATCTGCTACGGGAGTAATAACATAACTTGTCAATTGCTGACTTCTTTCGTCTTCATCCACTTCATCAAGATCTACTGAAATATGATTCCCATTGCTATCAACAGTCCACTTCCATGTTCTACTTTCATCAAATACAACATCATGGCTAATGATTATCCTATTTGTGATGGAATTGTACAATTTGTAAGCCTCTGAAACCTCACTGATGCCAAGAAAAATGCACTTCTCTCCATTGTCATCAAGTTTCTTCCTCTTCTCATCTAGAACATGAGCAAAACGATGGATCCAAAAATTCAAAAATGATCCATTGCTGGTTTGTGTCCCTTCCAAGCTTCTTCGGGAGTCATGTTCTTGACAGCGAATCTTGGACTTCTGTTCAGATGTGGATGCTCCAATTTACAGCTTCAACCCAAAAGCTTTTAGAGATGCAATTGTTTGCCAGCATGATTCGAACCGTATTTAGGATTGTACGGTTCTTTCTCTCACTAACACTCTTCTGCTGTGGCGTGTAACCTACAGTGAGTTGCCTTCTAATGCCATTTATCTCACAAAAGCTTGTAAACTCTTTAGAGTTGAACTCTCCACCACAATCTGTTCGCAGGACCTTTATTGCTCTTCCAACTTCATTCTCCACAAGAGCTTTGAAGCACTTAAAAGCCGTAAAAGCTTCAGACTTTTCGTGCAAAAAGTAGACCCATGTCTTCCTGCTATAACAATCAATAAATGTTATAAAATGCCTCTTACCACCATTAGAGGTTGGATTTATAGGTCCGCAATGTCTGAATGAACTAGCGCTAATGGATTTAGAGTTCTCCATGCATGCCTTCTGGGGAAGTGATCACGATGTTGTTTGCCAACAATACAATCTTCACACACTTGTGATGGAGAAACAAATTGTGGAAGACCTGTAACCGTGCTTTTATGTTTCAAAATCTGTAGCCCATTGAAGCTGAGATGCCCATAACGAAAATGCCACAGCCACGCCAAATCTTTTACTTTTACAGAGAAGCAAATCTAGAGACTTGGACTATCATCTTGAATGATTATGGGAAACAAACGGTTTGATGTCATCTTAACTCGAGCAATTATACCTCTTGAATCTTCAATGAGGCATACTCCATTTTTAGTGCTGATCTCATAACCTTCCTCTTGTAGTTGACCCAAATTGAGCAAGTTGCTTTTTAAATCTGGAACGTAGAACACACTGGAAACTCTTTCAACCACATCATTTCTCATACGAACGTTGACACTTCCTTTTCCCGTAACTATGATAGTAGAATTGTCTCCGAATTTTACGGTATCTCTAAAGGATTCATCCAAGTTAGAAAATAACAACTTATTGCCACACATATACTACGTCCTGAGTCTAAATACCACATATTATTAGACTTCTCTTCACTGTTATGATATGCCATCAATAAAGTTGTTTCTTTTTCTTCTTCTATCTCAACATAATTAGATTTTTGATCTCTAAAGAAATTAGGACACTCTGACTTGTAATGGCCATACTTGTGGCAATTGAAGCATTCAATATTGGATTTGTCAAACCTTGATCCTTGACCATGCCCTCTGCCTCTGGAATAGGAATTAAATTTGCCTCTGCCTCTTCCTTGACCACGTCCTACACCCTCAAAAGAAACTAGAGTGTTGGAGGAGACCTTCAAAGCTTGCTCATCTGTTGGAGCCCCTTGATTGATTCTCTATTCATGAACCAACAATGAACTTTGTAGCTCATCAATGGAAATATCATCGATGTCATGTGATTCCTTAATCGAACAAACTACATAATCAAATTTTGTAGTCATCGATCAGAGAATTTTTTCAACAATAACAACATCTTCTAGTTTGTCACCAAGAATCTGCATATTGTTTGCAATTGTCATCGTCCATGCAAAATAGTCTGTGTCCGACTCTCCCATCCTCATTTGAAGAGTCTCAAATCTCTTTGAAGGGCTTGAAGCTGTGCATGCTTCACTCTTAATGTCCCTTGATACTTCTTTTTCATTGAATCCCAAATCTACTTGTCTCCTTCTGAAGAATGGTCTCTAAGATTGTACGATCAATAGCTTGATATAGAGAGTTTTTTCACCTTGATATCCTTCAATTTCTACTCCTCCTTTTAGTTCTCCCGAGCAGCTGTCAACATAGTTCCTACTGGATAAACGGTGACACCTTCTTCAACCAATGGCCAATACTCCTTTGATTGTAAATTTTTTTTCATCAACATGCTCCGATGATCATCTGATGCCACAATGTTAAAAATAAGAGAGAATCTGTAATTTGAGAGCTTACTGAGAAAAATCGACTCAATAGCATAATATTATTTCTTTTGTTTCAATTACATGTATAAACTGCATTGAAACAGCTTTTACAATGGAAGTTAAACAAAAGCAGGACTCCTACTTCACTTCTAAAGACTTATTAAACAAACTGACTTCCGATACACAACGTACCCAACTCTCTTACTCAAAATAAAACATAAAGTTCAACAAGCACTTAATTCCAAATAGTTCTGGATACACTATGGTCTACATCAGAGTTCCGTGAGAGGAGAGTACTAGATTTATCCACTGCATTTCTTCTTCTCTCTATGTTTTTTTTCCCCTTTATCGTTAAAATTTGACCTTTTTTTTTTCTTGAAAAATCTTGGAAATTCAAAATCTTTTCCGAAGTCAATTAATCATTACTCCAATATAGTTTGAACTTGTAGATAAATCTCATGATACATTTGTCGTGATTCACAATGAAGAGAAGAAACTGAAAAAAAGAAGGTTCAATTCTCTCATTAAGCCTACTTTCTGTCTTTCAGAATTTTCTGTTGGTATATATATCTTCTTTAAGGCGCATGAAATATCAATGTAAATTATGACGTCAAAACAAGGAGAAAAACGAGAAACCTACATCAGCTATAAATAAAATAAACAAATCAAAACGGCATTTACATAATTCAGCTTAATTTGCTTGCTAAGTATTCCAGTACATAAAAAAATATTCCAGCTGTGTTTAATTCCTCATCTAACTACAAATAAGGCACAAGGAAGACAAGCTGGCATTTCTAAATAGAGTTGATGAAACAAGTTATTCTCTTCGTAAATTCCGTCTCTTATTTACAAGAAAAATATAAATTTGTCTATTTCTTTAGCTTTCTGTTATAAGTAGATAGCAAGTCGCATACCCTTTGATCCACAGATAGAAAAAAGAGAACTAACCAAGTTTCAAGTGATCGAAAGGAATTGATCATGGCCAGTTCGGGCAAGAACGTAGCAATACTCCTTAGCTTGTTTCTTGTACTCTGTGTTTTTCTTCGGGTTTCTGTGGCTGTCAGAAATGTTCAACTTGCCCCCTCCTGTAAGTAACCTCACGGATAAAAATGTCTAAATAATTATTTAGCGTAGGGTTAATTATCAAGATATAAGTTTTGGCTTATAATCTTTTCAGTCTAGGGTATTAATATGTTGATTTTTAAATACTAGCAAATTTAACGAGAAATAAAACTTGAAAATATATAAAACAATTAATTTTAGAATAAATTATTTAAGTAACTCTTCTAAACATCGTATATTTTTTTTAACATCTACATAATTTTTTTAATATAAGTAATATTTAATTAATTTATATTGTTGCTTTTGAACTAAAATTAGGAAAATATCGATAAACGTTAATGCTTTAAAGATATTATTTCTTAAATAAAAATTAAAAATGATAATTGATGAAATTTGATATTATTTTTTTTTATTAACATATAATTATATTTGAGGTGACCTTGCTTATATTTCTATTTTTATTGAGAATATTTTATTTTATCACTTGAACGATCGATCATATTTAAAAATAAATAAATAATAGTAAAATATTTAACATGTGTATTAAATTTTGTTTTAGTAATTTAATGAAATAGCATTTAAAGAGACATTAATTCAAATTTGATTGATAGATTTATTTTGGTAAATTTTATATAATTGTAAGTATTTATATATTATAAATAGTATTACAAGTTTAGATATTTTGAGTGTAACATTTATTGTTTTAATAGATTATCAATTTTTTTATTTTAATAAATGATTATTTCGTTCTTTTAAATTTAATAATTTTTAACAATTTAATATTAATAAAATTTTAATTGAAAACATTAATAACATTAAACTGTTACAAACTTAATTGTATTTAAAATATTTGAAACAAATATTTATAATAAATATTTCTAAAACAAATATTAACTAACAATTTAATGTTAATAAATTTTTTAATCAAAAATATTAATAATATTAAACCATTAAAATTTTAATTGTAATTAAAATACTTAAAAAAATGTTTTTAATAAATAGTTCTAAAATAAATACTAATGTATTTGTGGGGTATTTTAGTCATTATTTATGATAGTTATATAAGATATTAAAGATACTATTATCTAAGTATTAATACAAGTGATATTTTGATCTGTTTGCTATTCAAAGTCATACTCTCTCGGTTAGAGTAGAATAGTAGATAGGAATTGGTTTCTATGGTATATAAACAACATATCTGCGAGCATCTAGTGTTCACAATATATGTGCATGTGGTGGGGGTTCAACTAATACTAAGTAAAAATAAGTATACATTTGATCAGCTTAACCTTAAGCAGATTTCCCTAAACTCGGCATAGGATGCAAAAAAGTTTATGGTGCCCAAGATGGAGATACTTGCTTTACGGTGAATCAAAAGTTCAACATAACTGCCACTCTATTCAATCTTATCAACCCAAACCTCAATTGCACTAATATATTTGTTGGTCAGTGGCTTTGTACTGATGGAGGACTAAAATTTAACATGGATTGAACAATTGCGAGTTATCAGATGACTCGTCTTCAAGCCGTACACATTTTGTATCAATAAGGAGGAATTGGCAGCTTGAACGCTAGCTAGCTTTCCTGGATGTTTTTTTTTTAATGTTTTCTCTTTTCATGTTCACTTACATCCCTCCCACATAACAATTTTTTTTCCCAGTCTATCTTTATTAAATTAGGTGATTTCTCCGCCTTGTTTAATCTATGATTATGTATAGTCCTCAAATATGGAGGGAGGCCAAGTAAGCCTAATATACAAGGAAATCAGAAATAACAAAGGAATTCAGTGACTCTAATTTGTTGCTTTTACAAATAATATTAAAATCATAACTAAAAAGATATTATAGAAGCTAAGAGATTAATGATTTTGATACATCTCTTTCACCAAGCATCACGAGAAGCTTTCATAGTTTAATGGTAAAAATAACAACTTTAAACTTCATCTTCAATAGACAATAAATCAAAAATGAAACAAAATTCACAGGCCTCAGAGGATAAAAGTTATTCAGCAGAGATAAATGTCTCAGATGACAATAAATGAACCATCATAGGCCAAAAACAGAAAACTTTTAAACGTTTAAGAAAATAAGATATGAATAAGTAAGATTGGTAATAAGTAGAAAATATAATCAAATGAACATAAACCCACGACAACTGTGAAAATTATCTATTGCACTGCAGACAACCACAATAGTACTAATAGTTTTAACGTCATAAAAACCATAATACACAATCACTTTGAGAGAATTAGAGTTCAACAAAGTTACATGATACAAATACAAAGCAAATTGAGCTAAATGGAATGTAGTGTTGTTATTTAACTCCAATCTCGTAAAAGTTTGCAAGGAGAAGAAGCTGATAACAACACTGAATATACGAGTTATTCAGACTCTACACCCACTAAACAAAGGCAAGAGTATAGTTGAACTCGAAAACATAAAATATCAAAATAGGACAAATGAAAATCTAATCACTAAACTCCGCCCAATTAGAACAGCAAAAATGCATTAAAGAAACTAAATCTTATGGAAGGCAATCAAAGAACTAAAATTTCAAATAAAATAATTTAGAAAATGACGAAGGAGATAGAACAGCCTCAGACGACCATGTTTCTGTCGTGTAAATGTAGCTTTACCAAGTAGGTTCTCTCTGTTAAACAGAGACTTGGTTCAACAACATCTCCAATAATTTGGAATATGTCATCCTTGACACATCGAAAAGATTGACAATGACTATACTGAAAAACTATTTATGATTGCTACAAGAGAAAAACATGACAATTTGCCAAAGAGAAATCCAGCTTATCATATAAATATTTATAGCTCCAAGCAGGTTGAACTTGGATCTTACCACACTCGGATAAATCAGTGTTGACTCAAATGTTTTTATAGACATGAAACTTTATAATACGATTAATATAAAAAATTTCAGAAATATTTAAAAACAGAAATGAATAACTCAGAGAAGATATCACTGCTCAGAGCATAAAGATGGGTGTTTATCATCATCGCTACGTTTAGATCTGCATCTTTATGATTCATTTCATTTGTAGAAAAAAATCATAACCAACATAGTGAAATTTAGGCTCCAAAACAGAAATCTAAATTTGAAAAGGAAATTAACTTCAAATTGTACTAAGAAAACCTTGCAGAGCTTTTCACAAACAGACGCTTAAAACAAGAAACACTGCAACACAACTTGCCGAGCAACCAGAACGGCATCTGAATGCTCAACATCTCCAAACTCTTCAATAAAGACTAGACGACTGCGATTCAAACAAATAATAGAGTTTCGGCGGTGGGACGAACGAATGCGTCATAAGTGGATTTCACAACCTAGAACAAGTTGATAGGCCCTAATAATCCTAAAAAGAGGAATGGCTTGGGCTGGGGCAGATGGGCAACTATTTGTGTGAGGGTTGAAAAGGGACATCGGTCTATTTTATAGGTCGACGTTTAGTGTATGAGTAGGTTGTAAATGTTTTTTTTTTTTTTTGGTTAAATTCTCGCAAGATTATCTAATTGATAATAAGGATGATGATAAAAAATGGTGAATTAGAAAACATAGAATGTGATCTACATTTTAGAATAAAAAATTGAATAAATGTTAACTCATACTTATTTTTAAAATTATATACTTTATTTTAATAAATATATAATTTATTTTTATAAATAATGTATATTATATATTATATACCCTTCAATTATATTTTTATTATTTTAAAAAATTAATAATTATTTTATAAAAATTATTTAAATTATTTACTTAAATTTAAAATAAAAATTATAATTTATTTTTATTACTCTAAACTAATTTATAATAAAATTATATCAATTATTTGGAGACCACTTCACAAATGGAATATTTTATATTACAGTTCAGATCCTCTCTATAATTGATGTTCTCACATATATATTGTCATGAAAATATATACTTGTTGAATATTTGCTTGTAAAAAAATAAATTCTACGAATGAGATTGATGTGATGAGCATATCATACTTGATAAAATGATTATTCGTAACTCGAGTGCTGCAATTCGCTTATGTTATTGTCTTATTAATCCACAACCTGCTTTGTAATAGACGAGTTAAGACATAATAATTAAGAGATTAATGATGCTTAAGTCATATCAATCTACAACCTGTCAAAAATTAGTGGGATAAGTAATTATTTGATAACCCTAGAGATTAACGGGGTTTGATAACATGATGAACTAGGCTTCAAATGTGCTTACATAGATGGTTAAGTACTACGAATGTACTTATATATCATTTAACTAAAAATTAAAATTATTTAGTATAAAAAAATTATGTATTTATTATTACATATTTTTTATTTTTTTTTCTCATCATATAATATTATTTTTTGATTAAAAATTAATTTTTTTTAACATAAAATATTTATTATTAAATAAATTTAATATTTTTTCTTTTATAATAAAAATAAAAAATAACTAAAAAATTGAGTTTTTTTTTTATTTAATATTACTTAAATTATTGTTCCCTATTTTAAAGTCACATTTTTCACTTAAATACATAATATAATTTTAAGTACAAATAAAAGATAAATTTAAAAACAAAAATAATAAATAGAGAGAAAATTCCCTCCTCGCACGGTTAATAAGTTATACCCACCAACTTTTTATAAAATAAAAAGATAGCAACAATCAATATCAGCACATAATATAAAAGCCCTAAATTATGAACTTTGATCTAAATAGTATATATTTAAATTATAAATTAATATTTTTTAAATTAATAAAAATATATTTAAAATTATGAATTTTGATTACATAAAAAACATACAAATTATTAAAATATTTTTTAAGGCTAACAAATAAATACATCGGAGTTAGGGGTGTCAAAAATCGAACCAGACCGATTAAAATCGAAAAATCAAACCGAACCGGACCGAACCAAACGGTTTTGTAAATCACACAGTTCGGTTTGGTTTTTATTTCTTCAAATCATTTTACAAACGGTTCGGTTCGATTATACAAATTTTTAAACCAAATCGGACAATTACTTATAATTATTTTTAATATTATTTTTTTAAAAAAAAACAAAGTATATATCAATTATATATCTTCTTATAATCAAAATATGCAACCTTAACTCCCTAACTTATTTTTAATATATTATTTATGGATTAATGTATTATTGCATTTTGTTGTAAAATTTGTGAAAATATTTAGCTCTATATTGTAATTGATTCTATGATTATTTTTAAGATATTTATTTATGTAAGATGTAATATGATTTATATTTGTAGTATATAACTATATATTAATTAATTTGTTTAGATTCAAATATTTTTTTTGTTTATATTATTTTCAAGTTTTAACAAATTTGGAGAAAAAAATTAAAAAAAAAAAAATGAAAACTGTCAAAAATTGTTAACCAAACTGGATTGGACCGTTTAGTTTTAATAATTTTATTAGACAATGGTTTGGTTCGATTTGGTTAAAGTAATATGTTCCGTTCGGTTTGGTTATTTTTCTTTCGCCAAAAACTGGATCAAACCAGACCATTGACACCCCTAACCGGAGCTTCGGCGACTATGCCGATAAATTGACCGGAGCTCCGTTGATATCACCAGATCTCTGGCGATCTTATCGAAGCTCCGACAATCTCCCTGGATAGGTATGTAACTCGTTACATACAACAACAAAGTTGTATATAACACGTTACATACAATAATAAAAATGCATGTAATATTCAATAAAAATATATGTAATATATTATTTTTAATTACAAAAATATATATAATGTGTTATATATGATAGAAATATATATAACATATTTATATATTTTGTCTGTTATTAAAAAAAAAAAAAATGACAAACAACGCTAAAGCATGTAAATAAAGTAACTAAAACAAGAAAGGTGAATGGTTTGGTAGTCACAGTGCATAAATCATAATTACTTCCAAACTGGCAGATTGTACTAGAAACACCACAAATGATAACCTCATACTCACAACTTAATATTAAACAATAAATAAATGACAAATTATTCAAATAGAGAAAATAAATAAAGCAAAACCATTTCAGTAGAAAAGTAAGGAAATTAGCCAGAAATAAGTATAAAAAAAAAACCACTTAGAACAAGCACATGAATTTTTAGCAAAATTATTTGAAGTATAAATAAAAGAAAGCAAAACCCAAGTAGTAAAAAAGAAAACGGGTGTTTGAAATCTGAAACTAAGAGGTGAAGAAGCCATGACCGACCTTGGGAACAAATGATAGTGGATATCCAGTGACAGAGATTGTCCAAATTTGATCTAGCAGAACAGTCAAAATGTGAGTTTACATTTATTCAATTATTAGCAACGATATTTATCAGATTGTACCTTATGAATTATTTTTCCTTGAGCTAAAACCAACATTGTGGGTGTCCATGTCAAGATAGACACCAATGAGTAAAAAATTAGCAGGATTATTTCAAGATCCAAGTCAATGAACGCCCCGGTATGATTCATGGTTGATGAGAAGACAAGAGAGACATAATGAATGGAAAAAACAAAATTTAGATTCTATAGATATTCTGTAAAAAAATTAGGAAATAAACGTCATATGTTATTCTAAAACGATATAGTATAGCGAAATGTGTAAAATTTCTCAAAAGTCATAAAATGCATACATATCTGTCCAATAAATCGTTAATAGTTCCACTACACTTTGTCTTGATGGTGGTAAAAATCGTACTCTTAATACCTATTTCTCAACAAAGTTATGAAAACACGTTTCCCACCAAAGATGTATATCAATATGACAATATCTATTGATGCACTAAAAACATAAACGTAATTTTTTTAAAAAATAAATGTTTACAACTCTCACACACAATTAACATAATTCAAAGATTAGTAAATAAAAAAAAAACTAAAAAAATTCAAAGCTAGCAAAAAAATAAATAAACAAATAAAATGACAAAATTCAAACTTGTACTCATCTACTATCTACAAAGAGTCATTGTTCTAACAATGAAATTAGTAAATACTAAACAAATGCATGTGTTTTGCACGTACTTTCTTATAAATAAAAGAATTATATATATAAAAAAAAAAACAAAATTTATTTATTTTATATTAACATTTATACATTAGAAATTGTAAACTGAAGTAAAAAGGCTTGATAATTTGTATAATAAAAGGTTTTACTATTTGATTTACAGTAGAGATTGGTTTAGAAGGAATGATATATATTATAATTAAAATAAATATGAGGATAGGATTGACCAAAATAAAAATTATTAAGAATTAAATTGTTTAAAAATAAAAATATTAAGGATAGAATTGTTTAAAGTAATAAATAATATATATATATATATATATATATATATATATATATATATATATGTTAATAAGAAAATACAAATGCAAATAATTGATTATATGTAGCCTCTTTTAAAGAGGGATTATGATCCTCAGCTTGTTTTTACTTTACTTGTTTGTTATTGTTTTAAAATTTTAATTGTTCACTTTTATATCTAGTGAATTTAAAATTATTAGTAAATAAATAATATTGGTGAACAATTAAAATTAAAAATATATAATTTTGATTTAACAAATAAAATTAAAAATAAGTAAATGATCCAAATCTTTAAAGTGCGGAATCTTTGAACCTTCGTCATGTTGTAGGACTAGATTTTGAACTCTCATACCTCAATATCTTTGGTCATGATAACATATAAGTTGCATATTTAGTATTTTTTTTAAAGCATTTACATATTCACTATATACACATTATTACTAGATTTTTTTCATTTCGTAATTCTTAAATATTTAACTTTGCAATTAAATTTTTGTTTTTTTTTAAATAAATAATAAGTAGTTTGGTAGATATTTTTCATTTTAATCTCAAAACTATATATTAAATATTAGTTATGGAATTGTTGATAACCTATTTTCAATTTATTAAAATTTTTTAGGTGAAAATATTATTCTAATTTTTTTTCGTTTAATTTCATAATAATCTTTTAATAAATAAAATTTAATTTTTAAATGAGTAGAGGTGCACATATGCTTTTTCTTGTAAAATGAAATTTGTGTTTTTTCAAGTGCACTTATGATTTTTCTAATAATCAACCCCTTCACTCTCATCCTCTAGTCATCCATCCTTTCATCACACAAATTCGTTGCAGATCTGCCGCGCATCCTGTCCATCCCTCTAGCCATCGCTGTTGTTCTAGATTTGCAGATCTGGAGCCCAGTCTGCTTCCCTTTTTGATGATGTTGTCGCTATCATCAGTTTCCATAAATTCCTTTAAGAGTTCTTGTCTTTAGAGCTGACGCTCTCTCTATTGGGTTGTATGGTTTAGAAGTTTACACGTGTGTACAACATATAGTTAGTTATTTCTAACAGATTAGTTAGAGAACTGTAATTATATTGTATATAAGCTTATGAATAATAGCATAACAAACATAGATAGAATTTTCTTAACTTTCTTTCTCCTCCACCTTCTATTAATTTAGAGGTTTGTCTTCCTTCCTCCCATATTTCAAATTCTCATCCTATGCAGACCAAGTCCAAAATTGGTCATTCAAAGCCCAAAGCTTTTTTTTTCTTCTTCTCTATTAGCTGCTTCTAAATCATATAAAGATGCTTTGGTTGTTCCTAAGTGGTATGCAGCCATGGAGAGTGAATATTCTGCTTTGCTTAAAAATCAAACATGGGTGTTAGTTGAGCGTCCACCATCAGCTAAGGTCATTGGAAATTTATGGGTGTTCAAAACTAAGCAGAAACCTAATGGTTCTCTATATATAAATACAAGGCAAGGTTAGTGGCTCAAGGTTTCTTACAAACTCCAGGTTTGGATTTTACTGAGACATATAACCTTGTGTTAAACTTACTTCTATTTGTATTGTTCTTTTTGTTGCTCTTCATTTTGGTTGACAAATATGACAGTTAGACATCAATAATGCTTTTCTAAATGGTGATTTAGAGGAGCCAATTTATATGAGGCAACCTCTTGGTTTTGAGGATTCTCAGCAACCCTTTAAGGTGTGCCTTTTGAAGAAGGCATTGTATGGTTTGAAGCAAGCCCCACGTACTTGGTTTCACAAGTTGCAGCAATGGTTACTCCAAAATGGTTTCCTTGGCACTAAGAGTGACACTAGCTTATTTGTTCGAAAAATTGGTGGCCATGTCATGTTGGTTTTGGTATATGTTGATGATGTTGTTTTTACTGGTTCTAGTTCTAGTCAGCTTCAATCATTTGTTACTGATTTGAATCTTCAGTTTGCTCTCAAGGACATGGGTTTACTTCATTATTTTCTTGGTCTTGAAGTCACCTTTTCATCTCAAGGGCTTCATATGTGTCAATCTAAGTATGTTAAGGAGTTGTTGTCCCGTTTTGGTATGGACAATTCTAAGGCTGCTATCACTCCCATGGCTTCAGGGCGAGTATTGGGTAAAAATGATGGTTGTGTACTTGAGGATCCATCTATATATAGAAGTTTGGTTGGTGCACTGCAATATTGTGTAGTGACTAGGCCAGAGCTTGGTTTTTCAGTGAGCAAATTGTGTCAATTTTTGAGTGCTCTTACTGATGTTCATATGAAAGCTACAAAATGTGTACTTAGATATTTAAAGGGTACAATAAGTTCTAGTTTAATGCTTATGAAACCACTTGATTTGAATTTGACTGGCTATATAGATGTAGATTGGGCTAGCTGCCCTGATGATAGAAGGAGTGTGAGTGGTTATTACATGTTCTTTGGTGGTAACTTGGTGAGTTGGTCTTCTTGTAAACAAAAAGTGGTGTCAAGGTCCTCAACTGAATCTGAGTATAGAGCTTTAGTAGGAGGTGCTGCAAAGATGATTTGGATAATGTCCTTGTTGAAAGAAATTGGTTTTGAGTTATTGGACAAGTCAAGGTTGTTATGTGATAACATTAGTGCTCAACATTTAGCAAAAAATCCGATTCAACATGCAAGAACTAAGCATATAGAGATTGATGTGCATGTTGTTAGAGACTTAGTTTTACAAAAGAAAATAGATGTACTGCATTACTCTTCTGAGAATCAATTGGCTGATGTATTGACAAAGTTGTTATGTAGTCCTTCTTTCTTAAAGTTTAGGAGCGAACTTATGGTACTTAGCAAACTATAAGTTTGAGGGGAAGTATTGGATTGTATGGTTTAGATGTTTACACGTGTGTATAACAGATAGTTAGTTATCTCTAACAGATTAGTTAGAGAACTGTAATTATATTGTATATAAGCTTATGAATAATAGCACAACAAACACAGAGAGAATTTTCTTAACTTTCTTTTTACTCTAATTTATTTACTCTCTAGAGTAATCTAGTGGGCATTTGTTATTTTTTGTTCTATTTGTTTTGTGTTGACAGTGTTTGACACAAAGAGTAATGAAGATGACAATTTAGATCTGTGTATTGTTTCCCTTTGAGGGATTGCAACATTAGATGGTAATATTTTTTATTTTCTTAGTCAACTTTGATTTTTTTATTTATTTGTGATTTTTTAATCATGAAGAATAGCTTTCAAACGCTCCACCTCATCAAGATTGCTCTTACAGAAAACAAGAGAATCACCTGGAAAAAAAAAAAAAATACCTTATTGAGGCATGGCACAAGGTTTTTATCGGTTAGTTTTTATTTTGGTTCAAACTCAATCCAATCCAAGGTTTAAGCACCAAATAAATACCTTATTTTTTTTTTCAAATAATATTCCATGATTTTGTAGAAAGCAACTAAGGAAGTGTCCACATAAAGAAGTCTGAATATATTTTATACAAAAGATAACAAATATAAAGTAGCTTTAATAGCATAAAAAGCATGTAAACCATAATGGCATTCTGGTAACCTTTGATCATAACACATGAGTTCCAACCCAAAAATTAAGTTACTTGAAGGAGTAACTCATCTTAATTACCCAATTTACAATTTATATATTTTAATATGGCACACCTAATATCTCCCCTCAAAGGTAGAAAATCCTTATTAGAAAATCAACTACAATACACCAAGAGTACCAAGAAGCAACAAAACAAACTATAGGAGACTCGGATATCATTTGAGTGATTTACTCAAATAGCAAACATACGATAAAAAGTGTCAATTTTCTCTAAATAACATTTTTTTAGATTGAAACGGTGAGTTTCAATTAAGTATTAGATACAATTTTTACCAAAATATCTTTTTTGTTCATTTCTTTAATTTATAAGTATGTAAAGCTTATAATATTTTCTGAAAATTTTTGTATATACTTAAGATGATTTTAATTTAATTATTAATTTATATTTATTTTTATATTTTATATTTATGGTTCTGATACCAATTTCTTAAAATTCTGTCATTTTATAATATATTTTTATTGTATGTACAACTTATATTTTTGTATGTACACTTTATATTTTTGTATGTACACCTTACATTTTTGTACGTACACCTTATATTTTTGTACGTACACCTTATATTTTTGTATGTATACCTTACATTTTTGTATGTACACCTTACCTTTAAGTTTCAGCACAAAAATTATTAATTAGATTCAAGTAATTTTTAACATATCTTTGTTATATAGGTAATTGCGAAGAAGAAGGTGGGCATTTAATTGCGAAGAAAAAGGTGTAGATTAGAGTAGGGACTGTGATTATGGACATTTGTATGTAACCTGTACATTCACATTTTGTATGTAACCTGTACATACAAAATGTGAATGTACAAATTCCATAAGCTGTTCTTCTTCTTCTTCTAGTGAGTGATTGCAGACATAGTCGAAAGCTTGAGAACAAAACCCAAGTGATATTGCAAATAAATATCCACATTTTTCAGAGAAATTATAGAGTTGCTATTAGTAACTTCATGACATACCAAGGAACAGAGGATGCAATATCAAGGAAAACTCCATTTGTTAGTAACTGACAGAACATAACTTTGCTTGCATGCTTCTCCAAGAAGAATCTCGATTATATACTTCTTTGACATTATAAGTGTGTTTTCTCTCTAAGATTGTTTGAAACAGTTTACATAATTGTGTGCTATTTAAGTAACATATCAATCTTATTGTCAATTTATGCAGAGACGAGGATATAATGTACAAAACGCAATATCAATTTTACCTTTGAAGGATTTGAAGGTTAAAAGTGTCATTTGTATTTTTTCAAAATACAGTCTTTTTGCTATTTTGGACAAAAAATCAGTTTTCATCATATATGTATCATTTCAGGGAATTAATTCTCCAAAAATCAGCAATACAAGTTGGCAATTTCACCCAGCTTGTTATCCAAAAATTAGGACAAGTTGAACTCTGAGGCCCATTTTACAGAAAAACATACATCGATAGTCATGACAATAGATCATACAACAAAATATATATATATGAGTAAAATAGCTTCTTCAAATATATTGGAATCTTCTAATATAATCTTCCATCAGCATTATTCTGTTGTTGACCGACCTATCTCAAATGAGTGATTTTCTTTTCAACCTCAAACTCCCATAAATGTAGATAAATCTACAAAAGCAGTTTCAATTATCCTGCAAGCCAAAAAGGCATACTAGCAAGTGTCGAAGAGAATAAAGTGTCCAAATTATCAAAGAAGAAACATTTAAGGATGGAATGAAACTGGGTAAAAAGTGGCCAAAAAACTCATAAAAATACAAAGTAGAAGACTCATTAATCCATCCCCATCAAAAGAGAATCCACAGAGCTGTATCTTGACTAGTTAAAAAATTATGCAAACTATTAGAAGCATATTTGAAATAGTAGTGAGGACAATTTTTTTCATAAAAAGCAGGAAAAAAGTAATTTTGTACACTACCTTGCTTTGTGTCCTATAGATTAACTAATAGCATATTATGTGAGAAATAAAACCCAAAAAAGCCAGTCAAAGAGCACCATCTTCATCTTCATCTTCCAAAATCTTCATCATTTTTCTAGCAAAAAAACTCCATAAAAATGATAATGGAATATAATAATTAAAGGAAGAGATTGATTGAAAAGATTAGAATCGAGATACTAGACAATTGACATATAATGGATAAAAAGTCTTTTTCTTCTTCTTAGTCTCACACCTTTTCTTTTCTGTAGTTAGAGAAGATTTTCTCTCTCTACTCCTTTCCTTTAGAACTTATATGTGCCTTTAGCCCTTTACGACTGATATTTGTTTCTCTATCTTAGAAGATTCTTTTTTTTTTTCTATTTCTATACCAATTAGTAGCCGAATACCATTCTTCTAGATGATGTTAAATGATTTTGTTGAAAGCCAATAAGGGAAAAATAGCTATCAAGTTCCCTTAAATTTTAAAAAGGTTTATTTTAATCTTTTATTTTTTTTAAAATGTATTATAAATTTTTTACTAATTTATAATATATAAATTTATTTTACATTTATTATTCTAATTTAATTATAATTTAAATATATAAAAAATAAAGCAGCACAAATAATAGATAAATTTATCATAAATAAAAATAATTAATAGTTATTAATTTTTAAAAAAAAAATAAATATTTTTTATTAATAAATCTACCCCATAATTTTTTGTATGTTTTAATAATAGTCAAATTAAAATAATTAATCTAAAATAAATTTATATGTATCTTTATAATAAATAAGAGATTTATAATACACATTTTAAAAAATTAAATACTTAAGTACATTTTTTAAAATATAAAAAAATCCGAAGTTCTTTAGACCCAGCAAATAAGGAGGGGTCCATATAAAGAAGAAGGTTTTATTTATTATTTTTTAAATATATTTTTTAATTGTTTTTTTTTTATTATCAAGAATCAGGTGTTACAATACACAGCACTACCAACTGTTTTTGCAAATAATTAATTTGCAATGAAAAAATAAGAAAAAAATAAATAAAAAATATATACTATTGGTCAGAAATATCAAGACGGGTCTTTACGGACTTATTAATTAGATTTATTCTTTTGTTAAATATTGAGAAGTCCATTTCTATCCTATAAAAACTAGCTTTACCAGGCTATAGACGCATTTAGGCATAAAAATCACGTGTGCTTCTTATCAAACTCACAAATATGAGGGAAAGTTTTTGACATGATACGAAATTACAATCTGAATATGATACGATATAAATTTTTTTTTAATAAAAATTAATCAATAATTTTTTATGTTCTTAAAAGTTTTATTATTTTTTACTATTATAAATAAGTAACACAAAAAAATTCAAGTAAATTTTTTAATGTGCTAACCAACACGAAAATACGATATGAATAACACGAACAAACACGACACAAACACAAACAAATACGACACGAACACGACTAATACGACACGATTGACACTCTTAGTCACTAAAAAGTTATAGGGGTGAAGATATATATATATATAAATTAAAATTAATTTAATATCATTAATTTTTTAAAAATGAAAATTGAACTAAAATATAAAGTTTAAAAAATTAATCCAACTCGAACTAATTGTTTTGATTTGATTTGAGTTAGTTAAAAGAAATTTCTTTCTCTTTTTTTGCTAATAAATTTTATTTATTAATTTTTTTTAAATTTTTGTATTATAATTTCTAAAGTTTTTAATGTTAATTTTATCATAATACCTAATTTTAAAAATATAGATTTCGGTCACTTATCTAATATCATTATCCATATCAAACACAAAGTGTAAGAAAAATAAAAAATTAAGACAAATAAGCAATAAAAAATAGTAATCACATACTTGGCAAAATTTGCTAATTTTCATATTCAATAATATTGTTCAGTAATATTGTTCATACAATAGAAACTCTAACGACAAAAATATGAAAGATGATATAAATATAAATTTATAATAGATAAATAAATAAATAATATAAAATTAGTATCTTATGTGAATAAAAAATAAAATAAATAAGAGTACTTGGTAAAGAAGTGCTTGCATGAATTTCGCTTAAATATCTAAACTCTAAAAGTAAAAATGGATAAAACTTGTTGGTAATCAGCTAGAGTTTAACAAAAGTGTTACTTGTGAGAGGTGTTGTGATTAACTCGTAAGAGACGTTGATTTAGGTTTTTGAGAGAAAACTAATTCATTGAAAAAGATATAAAATATAAATCTAATCAACTGTGAATGAATTTTTTTTTTTAAATAGTTCTATAAAATAACAATATAAATATAAAATAATAAGAAAAAATTAATAAATAAATTGGGTTGGTTTAATTTTTTTAAAGATTTTAATAAATAAAAACCAAAGTAACCTAATATTAATCAATTTTTTATTACGAAGAATCAAACTAAATAAATGAAATTTAAAAACTAATTTTTTTATTTTTAGGTTTGATTGGATTGGATTTAATAGATTAGATTAATTTCGGGTATTTTTAATCACCCCTGAGAGTTACCAATTCAAATAATTTATAATAGAGGACATTATCATAGAGGGCATGTTGGAAGCTGCATGCATTGAACCGTAATCCCATCCCAGCTAGTTTTATTAAAAAAAATTATATATATATATATTTTTTAACATTAAATAAATATTTTATTTATAATAATATATTATGTTTAATTTTTGTGTATATATATATTAATAATATTTAATAAATATGTGAATAAAAATAATATTAATTGTAATTAAAGTTATTAAATATATATATATATATATATATATATTATAACTATTAGTAATATAAATAAAATTATAGTTATATATTATATAAAAGTTCTTCTTAAATATGATAATAAAAAAAAGTTTAAATATTTAATTTCAAAATCAACATTATGAAAACTAAAAAAAAAAAATTCATACAATAACCTTCAAACTCAAGCTTTTATCATATTATTAAAATTTTTCATATTTTCTTTCGATCCAAATTTTAATTTTATCAAATATTATATTATTTGATATTTTATTTTAATAAATTTCTCCTCAATTTTTTTAAATATAATCTCAAACTTAAAATTTTAAATTATATATTACTTTTTTCATTTTCATATGTTTGATTAAGCTTCTCATTTGCTTAAATTTTTTAGTTAATAAATTTATTTTATACATAAATAATATTAATACTTATTATTTTATTATATTTTTGTTTAATTTTTATTATAAGTTAATTGTAGTATTTAACTTTATGTCTCTATTAAATATGACATGAAAAATTTAATATGAAATTAAATAAAGTCCACTATATCTCTTAATAATTATACATTATGATGTATTTTTCATTTTTAATATTTTAATAAATTTTTTTATTTTATATAAAAAAATTCAATTTTAGCACCACCCTCAAAAATATTTTTAGGCTCCGCTATTTATCTAGCATGACGAGAAATGAAAATTTTTTAAAAAGAAAGAGATCCATCGTTCTCGCTCTTAACTAGAAGAGTATTCATCTCTATCTCTTAAACCTCCAACGTGAGAAGTTCGCTTTGCCAACACAACATTAGGGCGTTGCATTGGTCGGCAGTTTTTCATGCCGCACTTGTTTTCCTTGCTAGACATTGTCACATTAATGTATTTGACATAATTTTTACTAGGGGTAGTAAGCAAATAATCTCGATCAATCCGACTAAATAAAGAAATCCAATCCAATCCGTCAAATTCAGGATCGGATTAGATTGACATATTTTATAGTTGGATCGGATTCAGAATTGTAAAGTATACAATCCGTTTTGGATCTGATTGACAAATTTTATAATCCGCTTGTAATCCGATCAGACTGAATTACTTTTAAAATTATAAATAAATATATATTTTATTTTTAATAAGTTATATTTAAATATTTTACATATTACGTTTACATTTAATTACTATTTTGGCTTTAAAATAAAAATAATGTTAAATTTTCTATAACAATTTAATAATATTCAAGAGTATACTTTTTTATTATTTTGATTATCTTATTTATAACTAAATAAATTGACTTAATAAAGTACCAATTTAAAATTTAAATGTTAATATATATTATTTTATATATAACAATAATTTAAAAATAAGTTATAATCTCAATCCAACTTATCAGATCCAAAAAATTCGAACTGTTCGAATTCGATTAGTTCGAATTGAGTATATCATCGGATTAGATTCAAATTGAATATCTTCAAATCTGCTTTGGATCGAATTGAATTCAAATTGGTAAAAAACTGACAGTTTTGATCCGCTACTCAGCACTAACTTTTAAGTAAGCTTCATTAGGAAATCCTTATTAGCAAAACAACTACAAACCACCATAAACTTCAACAAATTACACAACTAGGAATTATTAAGCAACAAAACTATAGGCGACTCAGATATGATTTAGCATGGGCTAGATTGTTCTGGCTTTCCAATTCCTCATAGAACAGTTTCTCAAATGCTTTCATGGGTTGAGATTGCAGAGCAATGGCAATCATTAAGCTACCATCATTAGCTGGGCAACGTGTAATAAATGTAAAGCCCTCATATGGAATAGCAACAGGACCAACGTAAAAGGCTCTACCCCATCCAAAATCAACAATATAAGTTGGCAATTTAACCCAACTTGTTATCCAAAAATTAGGACAAGCTGAACTCTGAGGCCCACGAATAAGGGCTGATCGATCAGGCTGTAGCTCTAAATAGTCAATGGCAGATCTTAAATAGTCATTATCCATTTGAGCTAGAGCATTGTGTATTTGTTTTGCTGCATATGATAATGGCTTTGATTGCAAATCACCAGCCAAAGCAATTGATGTGGCTCTAAATACTGCATTGCCTAGGTAACCAAGCGGGAGAGGAGGTTGTAATCTGGACCTTCCATTGGCAGCAATATAGAGTTTCGACTCTTGATCATCAGGAAGTGCACGTGCTATACATGTGCATCTCCAAATGTGACCCGCCAGTATCTCAAATGAGCTCAATTTCATTTTGTCGCTTCCATCTTTATTGGACTTGAATATGAGAATGTCGAGTTGTTCCTTGGTTATTTTGAAAAGGGAGATTGTTTTGCTATGATCTTTTTGTGGAGAATGTTTCATGGTTGGAGAGGGATGGTATTCAATGTGATCATATTTTGGTTGAGGTGGATTACGGGCTCTGAGTAATGACCTGTCTAGGAATGGTGGAATTGTAAGGTTGAGACCTCGAGCCATTTCTGACCATGTCTTCATAAAATCAAAGAAAGAAAATCCATCCGTCAGTGTGTGTTGTACGCCAGCACCAATTGAAACACTACCACATTTGAACAAAGTACGCTGCAGATATCAAAAGGGCAATAATATTATGTTTTTAAGAGTAATGAGTAAACAAAGACAAGTTAGTTGGATTGAATACAAACAGTTACTATCAATTATCAATTTATCACAAGCATCAATTAGATCTCTGTTTTAATTTTAGATTTGCACAAATGGCGATTCCGGGCTAGTGAAAAAGCTCAAAGAAGCTGAGAGAAGAATAACGAGAACAGTGAATGAATCAAAACTGAATCACATTTCTTTGATCAGGAGTGTTAGGCTTACACTGTTTATATATCATTTTAAGTTGTGTAACTACTGGCTTTGTTTTTAAACTATAAATTAAAAATTAGATGTGGAATCTTTGATAACATATTTTCAATTTATCACTTGTTAAACTTATAACAATTAAATATACTGGAAGCATTTAGGAGATGATTGTTTATTACATTTGATTAATGTATGTAGTATATATATATTATTGTTATTATCATATGTCTAATATGTGGATTATTGTATTTGTCTCATGTATTGACTGCTTGGGCTATTGGAGTTGGGCTGATTTGTGCGTGGCTTAATGTTGGGCCACTGATTAACGCATGGGCTGGCTCATACGCTTCTAAGGTTTCAAGGGCAGAACTGACATTTGACATTATATGTATATATACCCCTTTAGGGTTTGGAGGCCGGGTGAACTCTCATATTTTGTGTATTGTTTTTCTTGTGCCGCCAATGGTTTCTCTCTAGGGTTTTTCTTCATCTCTTAGTTCTTCTTGAATATGGATGATCTGTGTTAGGTTTCCTCTGTTAATCTGTTCTTATTTCTAAAGTAATAAAACGTTTTCCCTTCCAGTGGATTAGGCCAAAATAGATTAGGGGCCGAACCACTTTATATCGTTGTGTTCTCGTTATGCTTTCTTTAAATCTTGCTGGTATTTTACATTTTTTGGTATATACTTGTTGTTTATGCATGTTGTTATCTTGAGTTCATGTTTATGTGACTGGGTAAAATCGCTACAAGTGGTATCAGAGCGTGTTTTTGTTTCTTGGCTTTCTGATTTTTCTTTATAGAAGTGTTCTTGAAATATACTTTCCACGAAATCTTTCGCTGTTGTCATTTTCTGTGTGATTCAAAATTCTAGGGTTTTTAGATTTTTTTTGAGTTCGTAGAGGAATCTGACGGTTGATTTTTCCCACGACCATTTCAGGGAGTTTCTCTAAATTTTTTTTCTCTCTGTCAAATATTATTTCTGCTTATTTCAATTTATTATGTCAACTCAGTATAAGATAACAATGTTTGATGGAACAGGGGATTATGTGTTATGGAAACGCAAAATGAAAGCCCTGTTAGTACAACAAGAAGTACATGGGGCCATTGATCCTAATGACCTACTAGAAAAAGTTTCAGATGCTAATATGAGAAAGATTGAGAAAAAGGCATATGCCTCCATCCTGTTGAATCTGTCTGACAAGATTCTCAAGGAAATTTCTAAAGAAACGACCACTGAGAAGGTTTTCTCTAAACTAGACTCTCTTTATCTTACTAAAACCCTCTCTAGAAAAGTTTATTTAAAACATCGTTTTTATTCCTTTAAAATGAATTTTACTAAAGATCTTGAACAAAATCTTGATGTGTTTAAACGTCTGACTTCTGATTTGGATGATATTGATCACAAGGTAAAGAATGAGACTCAAGCCATAATTTTATTAAACTCACTGCCTAAAAAGTTTAAAGAAGTTAGGGCAGGTATTATGTATGGGCGTGATACACTCACCCTTGACCTTGTAATCTCTAATCTTAGAGCTAAAAATCTTGAAATAAAATTCACTGATAAAGTATCTATAAATGATAGTCTCTTTGTTAGGGGCAGAACTGAAAAAAGGGAAAATGGGTCCAGAAGTAAGTCTAAGGGGAGGTCTAAATCTAGAACTAAAAAGCATGTTAGATGTTACTTTTGTAAGAAGGAGGGTCATTATAGAAATGAATGCCCCTTAAGAAAAAATAAAAGATTAGACAAGTCTGAATCTAGTGTAGACAGTGATACCAACTTGGTCTCTGAAGGTTATGAGAGCTCTGAGATTTTAACTGTAAGTTCTAGTAGATCTGAAACAGATTGGGTTCTTGATTCAGGGTGTTCCTTTCACATGTCTCCCTTTAGGCATTTCTTTAGAGATCTCGAAGAGTCAGATGGAGGTAGAGTACTCCTAAGTAATGACTTTGAATGCCAGGTTAAAGGTTTAGGATTGTTGAAGGAGAATGTCCCACATCGGCTAGGTGTTCTGGAGAAGTGCAAGTTATAAATCTGGGCAGTCCTCTAACTCTTGAGCTAGCTTTTGGGTTGAGAGTTAGGCCCGTTGGGTTTATTAACATGGTATCAGAGCCAGGCCCGTAGTTCATCGTGGGTTTGTTGGCCTTCGTTGCCCCTGTCCAATGTGAGGGGGGGTGTTGAAGGAGAATGTCCCACATCGGCTAGGTGTTCTGGAGAAGTGCAAGTTATAAATCTGGGCAGTCCTTTAACTCTTGAGCTAGCTTTTGAGTTGAGAGTTAGGCCCGTTGGGTTTATTAACAAGGATCAATTGAGTTATCTCTTATAGATGGAACTGTTAGGATCTTGAGTGATGTAAGGTATGTCCCTGAATTAAGAAGAAACTTGATCTCACTAGGTACACTGGATTCCCTAGGCTTTTCTGTTAAGATAGATAGAGGTGTAATGAAGAAGGGTTCCTTAGTTGCCTTAAAGGCAGTAAGAGTTAATGAGTTGTACATTCTACAAGGTTCTGTTCTAGGTCCAAAATTAGTTTCAAATGTAGAACAATCCTTAGACAAAGCAACTCTTTGGCATAGAAGATTAGGACACATTAGTGAAAAAGGGACTTTCTGTTCTTGCAAAACAAGGAGCTTTTGGAAGTGATTCATTAGGAAAACTCAAATTTTGTGAACACTGTATCTTTGGTAAACAAACTAGGGTTAAGTTTACAAAGTCACTTCACACCACCCAACATGCACTTAATTATGTTCATTCTGACCTTTGGGGACCAGCTCCTATTCAATCCCTTGGAGGTAGTAAGTTTTTCTTGTCTTTAGTTGATGATTTCTCTAAGAAAATTTGGACTTTTACCTTAAAAACTAAAGATGAAACCTTTGACACCTTTAAACATTGGAAAGTTCTTGTAGAGAATCAATAAGGTAGAAAGGTTAAAATACTTAGGACAGACAATGGTCTGGAATTCTGTAATGAATTTTTTGATTCCTTCTGTAAGACTAATGGGATTGATAGACATAGGATTGTTGTAGGTACACCTCAACAGAATGGATTAGCTGAAAGAATGAATAGAACATTGCTTGAGAGAGTTAGATGTATGTTATCACTTTCTGGTATGCCCAAGAGATTTTGGGCAGATGCTGTCTTCACAACTACATTCCTTGTAAATAGATGTCCCTCCACTGCCCTAAATCTTAAAACCCCTAAGGAAGTTTGGACTAGTAGACCTGTTAACTTAGACAACCTTAGAACCTTTGGTTGTGTTGTTTACAGTCATGTTAATCAAGGAAAGTTACAGGCTAGGTCTCTGAAATGTTTCTTTGTTGGTTATCCTCTTGGAGTTAAAGGTTATAAACTTTGGTGTCCTTCCTTGTCTAAATGTATTTTAAGTAGAAATGTTATCTTTAATAAACTACTTTTTTATAAAGATTCTGTTTCTAATTCTACTTTAAATAATGATAAGGACACTGAGTTTGAGGTGGAGGTAGGTGTCACATCTCATAATCATACCAATGGTATAGGATTTGAGGTGGAGGTACCTGCAACACCTCAACACTCGGATACTAACCTTGAAATTGAGAATGGTATTAGTGATGATGATGGATCTACCGAGGATCTTACAAGTCCTCATGGCAGTTCTCCTGAGCTAACTAATTACCAATTGGCAAGAGATAGAACAAGAAGATCTATCAAAGCACCAACAAGGTATGATGATTACTTAATTCTTTCAGCATTTGCTCCTTCATCTTCTTCTAATGAAACTGGTCAACTTGATTTAATTTCTTATGCATTTTCTGTTGTTGATGGTTTTATTGATGATGAACCTAAGTCTTATTCTGCTGCCATTAATTCTGCTGATGCTGATAAATGGTTAGATGCTATGCATGATGAATTTAATTCTTTTAAAGAATAAAACTTGGATTTTTGTCTCAAAATCTAAAGAAATTAAACTGTTAGGTTGCAAATGAATTTTTAAAAGAAATGATGGAATAAAAGGAGTTGAAAAACCTAGGTATAAGGCTAGGTTAGTTGCTCAAGGGTTTGCACAGAAAAAATGGTATTGATTTTAATGAAATCTTTTCCCCAGTTGTTAAGTTTACTTCTATTAGAGTACTGCTTTCTTTAGTTGTGCAATTTGACCTCTTACTTGAACAAATGGATGTTAAAACAGCTTTTCTACATGGTGATTTAAAAGAAAAAATTTATATGAGACAACCTGAAGGTTTTATGAAATCTGAAAATGAAAATCTAGTATATCTTCTAAATAAATCTTTGTATGGGCTTAAGCAAGCCCCTAGGCAATGGTACATGAAATTTGATACATTTATGCTTAAAATAGGATTTGAAAGGTGTGATC